>QTSX02002280.1:0-198214 GCA_014839935.2 Entomophthora muscae
CCCACACCTGGATTTGCTTCAAAAAGCAAAAATCCAGGTGCAGGCAAATCTCCCCGCCTGCTAGCCCCGCCTGGTGGCTAGGAGCAGGTTTGATTCCTGCCTGGGGCTTCAAAACTGTTACTTTCATAACACTAGAATTGCATTTGGCTCCCAACAATTGGCTGCATCAATTTTGCACCTCCTATTTCTCTCTGCCTATTTCTTGTTCCTAAACTCTATCAAGGAATTCTTTGGGTGGATCAAGAAAGTTGTCAAGCAGAAGATGCCAACTGGGACCAAGGACCTCTTTGATTTTCTGCAGGCTGGGATCCGCACCCTTCCAGCCAAGACAGTGGCCAAATTCTATGACCATGTGATTCATTTCTCCCCGCGTGCCTTGCCAAACAGCCAATTAACTAAAGGCTTAATAATTACAACTATTTTTATAATTTTTAATTTACTTTTTTGATTTTATGGATTAGCGTTTTATTTTTAGATGACTCCAAGCCTGCAATTCCATACAGTGGCACCATTGACACAGAGATTTAATTTTTAATTGTAAATAAATTATATCTATTATATTATGTGATGACCATGTCAAATATGTAATATTACAATATGATAATTTATATAGAAATGTCACTTTTGCCAACTACATATAAAAATAGTTTTAAAAAAATTAAACGTAAAATGTACAAGTTAGAATTTATTTATTAACATATAATTTTATGCTTTTATGAAAACTGTTTCTGCAATATATTTTGCAAAAATGGTTTGCTGAAATAAAAATTATAAAAATTTATTATAATTAGAATACTATAAATTGTAATAAAATTTATTGGAATTATGTTTTTATTGTATGCGCCTGTAGTGGGTTCTTTGGCATGTACCCACCCCGCAATGGAGGTGGTGCACAACCTCCACCGCCACACCGTGAACAGTGGATACACTATATTGAAATACTCTCTCCTGCTGGTGAAAGGCAGTAGGGTCAGGTGGGAGTGAAGCAGCAGCTTTTCAGGTGGGGCTTCAAACCCAAAGGTTCCCGCCAAGACCAGGGCGTCTTGGATTACGTGATTGACTGAGTTGTACCCAGGGGACCTTCTTTCTATCCAATGAGAGCCGGGCCTTGTTGATCCCAAGAAGGACCCTGTCCAGGTCCTCTACAAACACACTCATCCCAAAGTAAAAGAGATACTCAAGGTAAACCACCAGATGAAGCCTTTGTCCAGAAAAGGCTTCTGTAAACTCACAGAGTTTATTATACGCGGCACTTATCTTCCTTTCATACTTTGTCTTTGCAAAAGTGAGATCCATTTCCAAAGGGATCCCCATCTTGTTAGAAATCCAGGCCAGCCCAAAGTCTGCCAGGAGAATCTTGGTTTTCTTCACAGCTGTTGTGTTGGCAACAGCCAATTTGCCTATCACACACCCAAATTTCTCCAGAAGGTAAAATAGAGTGTGCTCTACTGGAAAGCAGATGTGAGCAGCAACATGGGCCTGGCACATTTCCAGTATATTCTTGAATGGGAGCATCTCCAGGACGTCTCAAACAAGCTCAATAAAGTTTACACATAAATTTCACTGAGGGCTACTGGGTTAAGGTGGATCAATTGGGCATTCTTTTAGGCAGTAACTGCCCACTCAGATGCACTTTTACTATGTGTCAGCCCCAGGAGTGCGTCTGTCAGGATCCTCCTTTTACTTG
The DNA here is from genome assembly GCA_014839935.2 of Entomophthora muscae. Taxonomy (NCBI): domain Eukaryota; kingdom Fungi; phylum Entomophthoromycota; class Entomophthoromycetes; order Entomophthorales; family Entomophthoraceae; genus Entomophthora; species Entomophthora muscae. The sequence goes on from QTSX02002280.1 coordinate 1,688, forward strand.
TCTTGCTGCTAGTATTTACAAAAACTTTTAACATGGTTTATCCCTTTTTTTGGCTTAAATTCCAACAATTTTTCCTTCTATATTCTCCCCTTTTTTTCTTGCTTTACCAGTCAAATTAAACCTAAATTAACAGTTAGTTTCATCTTTGAATCTACATTTTTTTACAAACAAGTTTTGAACCTGGTACCTATGCGCAAAGTTAGTCCAACCAAGTACAAAACTAATTATCTTTTGCTTTTTGCTTTGCTCCTCTTCCCGCTTACGCCAGCAGTTTGGACTGAGTTTTTCTTTTCTTCTGCCTCTGCTCTTCTTTTGGTTCAACCAAACATTTAACCATCAGTTTTCTTTTCTTCCCCTTTACTTTGTGTCTAAATTTTTAAGGTTAAGATTCCAGAAAAATTTGCTTGTGTTTTGCTCTTTATTCCAAACCCAAATAACTACTTTTGGTTAGCCATCCTCCCCTTTATCTTTACCTCAAAACCCGTACTTAAATAAAAGTCTGAGTTTTACTCAGTCTCAACTTAAGTTGAGATTGTTTGACTTTCACCCTAAAAAGGTACTTGTTAGGTTTTGTGGCTTGTGTTTTCCTTCTATTTCATTATTTATCCTGTAATTTTCTTCTCTTTGAACTCTTAGTTTTATGATTTCATTTGATTAAATTTTTTATCAGCTAGGCAATATTTATAGTGGTACACACACTTTAATTGTTGATAGTTCCAATCCTCCAGATAATGCTGACCATTACCCAAACTTAGAAATTGACTTTTTGACCAAATCTTCAGTCATTAAGACTGGTCTCTATTTTATTTTCTTAGGTTTTATGAATTGTCTTAGCCCTTACTTCATGTCCTATAAAATTTTAGGAGCTTTAGTGCAGTTATTGTTGAAAACCTTACCTACTTTTTTATACTTAACAAACATAAATTTTCTTGGGTTAAAGGCTTTAGTCTACAATATTTACCCCAAGACTTTAGACCTTACAGCGTCCTGCAATATTGGATAGGTATTGTTTATTCTGTCCTCAAGCTCACACACAATGGGAGGAAACAGTGCCATCTAACTTGCCACATGATTGGTATAGTTGGCGTAAAGCGTGGCAGGGACAAAGGGGACCAGGAACTGGTGTATTATGCATCAATTATTTCTAAAAAAGGGTAAGGATTTAAAAAAACATTGATTTTTATTTTTAGGTACCTTCTTTGGTGTTTTTCTTGCCAGCAGCTTCCGCAGGCTTAGCCATCCTTGGAGCAACCTATAAGGTCTTGTCCATAGTGGTGCAAGGTTATAAAATAGCGCATACAAAGTGTTAGAGTTAAGATTCAGAAGGTATAAAAAGGTAGGAACTGTCTGTAATAAAATCTTACAGAATCCTGCTAAGAACTTATACTGGGTTACAAAAGGAGTGATAGAGTTTAAGAACCCTAAACAAAGAAGATAAAACAAGGTATTTAATAGAGAACAATTAGTAACTAAGGGAATGTCAATATAAGGATATTCTCCATCAGCAAACTGGTATATATGACTATTAAAAGATTCCTTAAGGGAAAATAATGGATACAAAAAGCTTAAGGATTGTTGTTTTACAACTTCCATTTATTTAAAAAAAGAAAAGACAAAACTTAAAATGAATAATAAAAAATATAAATTCCTAAAAATTAAGAGCTGAAAGTTTAAAAATTGATAAGATTGAAGGTAATAAATTACTTAGAATTTTGGCTTAAAGCCTAATCTTCATAAGCTCTTTATTTATAGAAAAGTATTTGTCAGTTGGGAAATTGATAGTTGTGGAGAAACAGCCAAGGACCAGAGCAACTAGGGAAAGTTGGGTATACACCTGGAGTAGAATGAGACAACAAACCCATCAGAAGTTGCAGATCAGCAACGTGGAAACTGGGGGAGTGGTGGCGACGTAAGCAGGAGTTTGAAAGGTAAAATATATTTGAAGATTTTCTAACTTTGAAGTAGAAACATATATAAGATAATATAATAGCTCCAAATAAGAAAGAAAACAACAACAATTCAAGCACAAATCAGCGTAAAACCAAGGTAACTACTTAGAATACTTAATTATTAACATTTTAACTTAAAATTTCAATTATTTAAAATAAGAGAAGCTTTAAATCAAAGCAAAAGAAAAATAAAATGATCTAAGAATCCTGTCCTTTGGGGCAGGGCATGACATAACCAGTTGTGCGGGAAATTTGGTATCCTCTGTTCTGGCGTACTTGGCAGGTTTGAGATGTTCATATATGTCACAGCCCATACCAGAGTCTGGCTGGACTCCCACAGGGGAGGCAGGCCAGGCCTGGAAGGCCATGTACACAATAGGCGTGATTCTGATCAGGTAGTTGACTGCAGTAGCTAGGGGACACCAACTCCCAGTATTGGGCACAACCTGGTCAACCAAAATACTGTGATTAGACCAACCCCAACTTACTGAAGTCTTGAGAGGGAGGTGTGTTGGGCAGGGGGAGTAGTAGGAATCTCCTTCATAGCAGGCAAGATGGTCTCTCTAGCACAACCAGGAGTGAGACCCAGATGATGGGGATGGAAATACTCCAAGTCAAAAGCGCAGGGTGGTTTGACTGGTGCAATACACCATCTAGAAAACACCATCTAGAAAAAATTAGCAATGGAGTCAGGATTTACATTGGCAAAATTTAAAAAAAATTTAAAATTTTTTATTAAAAGTTTTTTTTATATATTAGTTTCTAATACGCCATCTAGAAAATTGGCATCTAGAAAATGCTATCACAAATTGAAATAAAAAGAGTGTTATCCAAATAATATTTTTTGAATATAAAAACACTTAATAAATATCCTAAAATATGCCATCTGGAAATACAGTATCTAGAAAGACAGCATCTGGAATCAAATAATAAATTATACTTTTATGTGATAAATCCAAGCCTTTCTCTTATTAACTGGGAATAAAGTATGATATTAATTTAGGACCACATATAATATATCAACTCAAACTAACTCACCTTTGACAGTATTATCTCCCTGTAGCACAGCCATTAAAAACCACTTTTGATATACTGATTTTATTCCTTATCACAAAATGATCTGTAATATTTAGTTTTCAGCTTTAAAATGTTTCATTAATGATTTTATATATGCAAGGGTAGTGTCTCCATTAACTGGAACTGTAATAATCAGGTTAAGGACAGTGTAACTAAGATTACCTCATTGCTTGAAGGTTGGTACTATCAATTTTCTTGCCTGGTTAAGATAAAGAAGCCCAGATTCATGGTGATTATCAATAAGCTGAAGATCTGGTATATCCATGGGGACCAGTTTTACCCTCAAGCCATCAAAAAGAAAGCTGTTTTATTCAAGCATGCATATCAGCAGGTCAAGTTTGCAAGTGTTACTAAGGAGGTTTTGACCTATTACACCAGAGAAGGCCGCCTTACCCATCTCAAAGGCATTGCAAAGACTTTTGGGACTGAAGCCTGATCAAGTTACTCATCCATTAAATACTTTACTTCCAAACATTTAATTTTTACTTAATTTTTAGTACATTGATACAAACATAGGAGCAAATTTCAATATGAAAATATCACAGTTTTGGGGTGTGTTGACTTTGAAGCTTGGTGCTCTATAGTTAGTATTAGCTGATCCCACATTATTATTGCAGATTTAGAATCTTTGGATTATTTTGAGTCTAGCCATATGTTTTTCTTACTGTTTTGAAATTTTTTGGGGTTTTATTAATTTTTAAGTTATTTGGTACAGTTCTGCCAGAAATTTGACATAGGGTTTCTAGATGACATTTTCTAGATGGCGTCTTTCTAGATGGTGTTTTAGGAAAAAATTTCTAGATGGCATCTTTCTAGATGGTGTTTTCTAGATAGCGTCTTTCTGGATAGTGTATCCCACCGTTTGACTGAAGTAGCAGGATTATAGCCAGGAGGGTACAGATAGGCAAGTTTATATTGAGTAGTAGATTCATAAATAGATGCAAACAGAATAATTAAATTTAAGAAAAAAATAGATAATTCATGAAAGAAGATAATGATTTCTGGGCATAAAATTGTTTATTTTAAGATGTAAAAAATGAGGAGGGCTTATCCTCCTCACTACTTATACTTACTGGTAATTTTGTGGCATTTTGTGCCACTAGAGATCTGATGGCATCAATTTCAGTTAAACTTAGAATTTTGACCAGAATTTGCGTACTTGGGCCTGGAGGTGAATGGTCATTGGTTGGTATAACAGGAGCCTTGCTTGGTCTGAAGCAAGCCAAGGTGTCACTGCTATTTATAGAACCTACAAGCAATCAAGCCCAATTACACAATCAAACAACTGCACTCACAATGTATCATTTCCCAATAGTTAAGAGGGCCAAGATATTTAATGGAATCAAAGCCAGGGATTTGAGGCTTGTGTGCCTCTCAAATCATGGGCCATTTTTTAATTAAAAGGGGGTTTTCTTGCTCTGGGAGACAATTGGTGAAGTGTGGTGATCCACATGTGTGCTGTTTTGCAGGCAAGGGTTGATTCTGCTTCAAATAAAGACAATATGCTGAAGAGTGACAATGTGTGGTTAGCTGGTGACGCTGTAAACTAGTAGGTAACATTGTCTACTAGGGCAAGTAAGGCCTTCCTGGTAGGTAACATAGGACTACCAGGGGCAGATGTTGCCTCCATCCAGCAGAATAAATTGGCTGCTTTGGACTATAGTGCTTCACCTTGCAGGGAACTGTGGCTGCAGAAGGGTGAAGACTGAAATAGCAAGCAGGGAACTTTGTCTGTCTGGGGGAGAGTAGGTTTTGGACCCCTGGCGGTTAACGCAGGCTTCCAGGGAGGGGAAGAGCTTTGAGAGCTCTATGTACCCTAATACGCTTGTAGGAGGTCTGTGAGCAAGCATCCTACCTAACAGACTGATAGGGTGTCCTTGTTTATGCCCCTATGGGAGCTTTGGGGGACCCAAAGTGAGCATTGGAGGGAATAGATTTTCTCAGAGGTTCACCAAGGTGGTTTGCTTGGGGAAGCAAGCTGCAGAACTTGGTGTGATTAGGCCTCTGGGAAGTGGAGCTGATTAATCTGCAATTGAAAGCCCAGACTTAATCACCTGGGTGAGTAAAGACAATGCATATACATTGATCTATGGTTGAATGGCCTAAGTGGATTGCCACTTTCAAGGGCCCAGGCAAACGCCAGTTTGATGTAGACTCATGCCTGGGTCTACAGGTTCTGGTAACGGGGACTGAGATAAAGAACCAAGGTGGTTTGCGGAATTAACAGAGAAGACTAGCAGGAGGGACTGTTTGGTCACAGTGAAGGCTAGTTAATGGACTGTTAATTCATATCAAATTGTAGGAACCAAAAATGGTTTGGTGTGTAGAAAGAACAAAGAAGGTTCTTAGTGAGGATTTGTTGAGGAACTGGCTAAGGAGAAGTTAAAGAACAAGAATATTATGATTAAGGACTAGCTGATCATAAAGCAGGATGGCCAAAAGACCAGAAGTTTGTGGTGAGGGACTGAAGAGCTGAAAGGATGAACTAGCCAGACAGGATGCAGAGGCTGGAAGAGCTGATTTTGGTGTCTTTTGAGAGGAAAATAAATAAAAAGAAGCAGTTAAATAATAATTAAATACTGCCTAATTATGATTAAAAAAGATATAATATCATATAATTAAAAAGAAAGAGGAGGAAAAATAACATATAGTTTGTTAGAACTATATGTTATTTTAGGAAGAAGAATGGAAGAGGAAATGAGCCAGAAAGAAGCTGGAAAAAGAACAGAGAAACTATAAGGGCAAATGAGCAATTTTTGCCAAGAACAACTAGGAGAGGCAAAAGAACAAGCAGCAAGCAGGTTCAAAGTTGCAAAACGTTGAAAGAAACACAGAGAAACATAGAAAACCAAGGGGTCAAAATTTGCCTAAGTAAAACATATGTGGAAGCGCTCAAGATTTGCCAGGGAAATGTGACGGGAATTACGGCAAAACCATTTGAAACACAGAGAAGTTGTTTACCCAGAGCAAGACAGCCTCAGGGTTGAACCAGGTTTAAGGACGGGTCATCTGGGGAAACCTTTTTGGCAAAACCGTTAAATTGAGGTGTATGATTGGCTGCAAGCTGGAGTCTATTTGATCAGTGTTTTAAGGGCTTTAACTTAAGAGTTAAAGCCTAAAAAATGAGGAGCAGAAGCAGAAAATTCAGGGCTTTCATTGGCTGAAGTAAGTTTAAAGGTTTAATATTATAGAAGGAGAAAAACAGAATAGTTTAAGCTTTGAAGAACCTGAGTTCTAAGAGAGGTTTTTGGTCTGAAACAAGGGGCTATAAAAGGGAGAGCTATCTGAGACTCTTCAGGGACTGGATCAAGTGGATTACAAAGGCCACAAAAGCTACAGAAGGAGCCAAAGACCAAGAATAGGAAGCCAGAGCTGGAACAGACTGCAGGAGCCCAAGACCAAGGTGTAGGAGCCCCAGACCAAAGCGCAGGAGCCCAAGACCAAGGAGCAGGAGCCAAAGACCAAGTACAAGGAGTCCAAGAGATTGTTAAAGGACTCCAAGTATTGGCACAAACCCCTCATTATTCCCCATCCCAAGGCCATATATCAGAAGGTTTCTAAGGGGATCTTCCTTCTGACTGTGAATAAAGCGCCTATTACGACCCCTATCCAAATTTCCTGTGTTAAGAAAGGATATAAGTCCTATGAGTCAATTACCCCACATTTTCTATCCTAGCCCAGGGGACAAGGAATCCTATTGCCTAGGATGCAGGAAGTTTGCCTCTAGTAAGTCTGCCCAGGAGGAGTGGGAGAAGGTGACTAGGCATCTGAAAATGACAAATAGAGGTAGAGAGTTTATTGGGGGAGAGTTTGCAAGACTATTACAAGATTGGTATTGACCTACAGAAGGGCAGGCGCCTGCTGAAGTACAAGTGTATGATGGAGACGCTTGCCTAGTGATTGGGAAGGTACTGGAGGAGTTTGCTCTTATGCAGGTCAAGTATAAGCTCCTAACCAACCATTCACCACTGTTGGAGAATGAAAACTCCTCCAAGCCAGTCTCTGGCTACAACCCAGGACACACTTTGGGGACTGATGACCAGGAACCCCACATGAAGGCTTCCAGGCTGCGGGTAGTTTGGCCTCTAATAAGGCCAGCTGGTTGTCCAGGGTATTCTGGGCCCTGACATCATTCCCTACCATAGTCAATCTTGCAGAACATGACTCTTTATTCCAATATTTGTATTCCTTCAGCAGAGTAGCAGCATTCTCATGGTTGGATTCTGGTTCCCAAGTATTATCTTCATTGGGGTACCTTTTCCATTTGGCCAGGAAATGGGGCTTTTGGTATTAGAGTTTGTATCCCAGGATGGCTTTAACCTTGTGTTCCTTTAAGCTTCCTACTTTTATTTGAGGAGGAGCTGTTCTCACTATCTGGTGAAGAAGAGAAAGTCCTTTTTTGATAACAGGGATTGGTGAAATACATCATGAATCTTCCATTTGGGGGAAGTTCTACTTGGTACGCTACGGCACCAACACACTGTAAGACCTTGTAAGGACCTGTTTGTCTGGGACTCAAGCTAGCGCACAGGGAAGTGGTTTTGATGTTCTTTGCGCTGAGGTACACAAGGTCTCGTACTTCAATTGGGGGACCAGGGCTTTGTTTCTTGTTGGCAAAGTCCTTGTATACTTGTACTGCTCTTCTCAGGTTCTGGGCACATTCTTCTTGGCACAAGTGGATGTTGCTGACCCAATCACATCCATCTGGTTTGTTGGCTTCCTCTGTGGGAGGGGCATCCCATGTGGGGTTGAATCTATAATTGGCTTTGAAGGGTGACATAATGGTGGAGCTGTGGTCCTGGTTGTTGTACGCAAACTGAGCTATTGACAGGTGTGTTACCCAGTTGTTCTGTTCCAGGTTTATGTAGCATTGTAAGTACTGTTTGAGGACTTGGTTTACTCTCTTGGTCTGTCTGTTGCTCTGAGGGTGATATGCATTTCACAATAATCTTTTTATTCCCAAGTCCTTTAGGATTTGGGCCCAAAACTTGAAGGTGAACTGGGGGCCTCTGTCTGAGATCACTTCTTGTGGGAGTCTGTGGTTCATGAATACTTGGTTCCTGAATAGAGTGGCTGTTTCCTTTGCTGTTACTTTGGGTGTTGTTGGAATGAATTGAGCCATTTTGGTGAAACAATAAACAATTACAAGGATGGTGTTAAATCCTTTTGAATTGGGTAGCTCCACAATGTAGTCCATGGATACTGACTTCCAAGGGCCTTCTGCAATCTGGAGGGGTTGTAGTAATCCTGCTGGCTTTCCTTGCTTAGGCTTGGTACTTACACATGTCTTGAAAGCACTGAGGTATCCTTAATCTCTGGCTTCATCCTGGGCCACATGTAGGTTATCTGGATTCCTTTGAGAGTCTTTGTACGCCCAGGGTGTCCTAAAATGGGGTAGTTGTGGTATTCCTTCAGTATCTCTAAACGCAGTGGACCTTCTGGTACATAGTGTGTCCATGTAGCTGTAGGGTTCTCATTTTAAGTAGTAATATGTTTTATAGTATCAATTGTTGATATATTTCTTTAAGTCTTCCATGATGAAGATGCAGTGCTGGTCTACAGTCTGAGCTAGTTGGATTTCTTCTCTTCTACTGGCTAGTCCCAGGAATAGGATCATTGGCTCAATCATGCTTGAAGACAGCAAGGATTTAGTGTTAAATTCTTCAATCTCTTTGGCGCTAGGAAAAATGTATGCTCTTTGTCTTAGGGCATCAGGTACAATGTTGATCTTGCCAGGCTTGTAGCTTATTGATAAGCCGTAGTCTGCTAGGAATAGGGCCCATCTAGCTTGGCGCTGATTTATTTTTCACAATTTGAAGAAGTATGTCAGGTTTTTGTGATTGGTCATGATTCTCACTTAGTGGTTGGCGTCACACAAGTATCTTCTCTAATGTTTCTATGACTGGATAATAGCAAACATCTCTTTATTGTAGATGGGGTAGTTCAACTCAGACAGAGTGAACTTCCTTGAGTAGTAAGCTACAGGGTGCAGCTTACTATCATGCCCCCCTGAAGCAACACCCCCCAATGCAAAGTCATAGGGGTCTGTCTCCACAATGAAGGGTTTATTGTAAAATGGCATTTCCAAGACAGGTCAGAAACAAATGCGTTCTTTAGCAACTCAAAGGCAGATTAGGCGGTGTCATCCCATACAAAGGGGTGTTTCTTGGAGGTGTCAAGGATCTGGATGTACAAGTATTCTGGCTACCGCCAACCTACTCAACATCCAGTCATTGCCCAATTTGGTGTCCTTCCAATATAATGTTCAACATACCAAGAATGGCAACCAAGCAATATCATATGACTGTCCAAGTATCCAGTGGCTCAAACCCATCCCGCACATGACCAACCCCTAGGTTTTATCTAACTAAATCTCTGCCATAGCCAAGTCTATATAAGTCTAAAGTATTATCCAATAAAATATACTTCTCTTCTTTCTTAATTCATATTTGAAGCTTCCCCAAAAAGCACTCCTTATCACTGGTAGCAGCTACAGGTTTTTGACCACACCAATGAAAGAGAAAATGACTGAACAAAACCCGCCACCTTTGCTCATGTACTCAACCAGGCCACATCCCAGGAGATCTGGAAGAGGTACTTCCACGCCCATAACATTGACGGAGATATACATAGTGGATGCACCATATTCAAAGGTCTGGTCATGCCCAAAGCATGCACCAAGATAATTCAATACAGTCACTCTCTTCAACCACAAACAAACACACAACCACCTATCACAGGTTAAGTTACCAACACCAAATACATTGGTATTGACAAGTTCTTTGGAAAACCCAAAGAAAAAATCATCAACTGGCTAGACCACTCAGCTGCAAAACTCTGCGCCAGCCGCATCCCCCGCAAAAAATGGGTCCAGGAAGCCAGCATACGCCTGTACAAGGCTGCAGCTAACTGGTTTGCCACCTGGGTTGGCTCACAAACTGGCAACCAGCTTGAAAACTGGGAAGAGTTCAAAGAAGACATCACGCACAATTTCCGCATCACCAAATCCCTCCAAGACATTGCAATACAGCTCAGTGATTTTCCTCAGAAGACTGCTATCACGGCTTACACCAATAAATTTGAGGAAATACACTGTAAAATCCAAAACCCAGCGCAAGCTGATAACGTACATACCAGAGTCTTATTCATCAACAGAATGAAACCCTCTGTTGCTGCCCTCATCTGCCCAGAGGCCAACACCTCCATGCCTGCGCTCATTGCAGAGGCCAAGCGCACAGAAAAATGCGCAAACATGGAATATGCTGCACGCAACAGCAATTGCTCCTCAAACAGCAATGGCAGAGAAAACTCTAATGGCAATAAACTCCAGAACACCAATAATAGCAACAACAACTCCAATTGCAATAATGGCAATCATAGCCAAAGCGCAAACCACTCCCATCCCAAGAAAGAGGACACTGACAAAGTTAACAATGCTGAAATAGCAACCCACTATGAATCTGACCCCACATTCTCTGACCTCAAAGGTCTCAAAACAGAGGAGCAGGGAAAAGAGGAGGGGGAACATGATTAATTGCCCCTGTCTCCCCCCTCCAACTTGACAAGAAACTGTACCAAGGCACAAAATTTGCTGCTTGCATCCCACGTGTCCCACAATCCTCTGTTTTTATGAACGTAAAAAATTAAAGATTGCTCACAACTTCTTGTCTACCCATGAGCTTACAAATCACATACACATAAAATTTTATTTGACTCTGGTGCACAACACACTATGGTTAGCAAACCATTTGTAACCAAATACAAAATACCAGTTGTCAAATCTAACTTCAAATACACCAGAATGGCAGATAAATCCAAGGTTCTACTCAAAGGCAAAACAACTCCCTTCAGAATTGACGTCCAAGGCATACAAACATCCATCAAATGACTTGTCATGAACAACATAAACTACAAAATTGTAGCAGGTATGGACTGTTTCACCCAAGTGAACCCCAGCATATGTTGGAAAACAAAAACCATGACCGTCAAACGCAACAGAATCAATTTTAATATCCTCAAAGAACCCAACAACCTCATTCTAAGAGACACAGAATTTGTCAAGTTCATAAACCAAGACAACTCAAAACGTCTAACCAAAGATAGTACCCTCCTCATAATTAGATACACCAAATTCAATAATATACAAACAACCAAAATCCAATGCCCAGAACTTGCAGCACTCCTAAACAAATAAGCTCATGTATTCAAGGAAGAACTCATTGAGTTACCACCCAAACAAGATGTCAAACATGGCATCAGCCTATGTAAAGCCATGCCCAAACCTTCACCCCTCTACATACTCTCTCCCATGGAGACCCAAACCCTCAAAACACACATTGAGGACAATCTAGCAAAAGGATTCATTTGCCCATCTGAATCCCCATGGGGGGTAGCAGTGTTCTTTGTGAAGAAAAAAGAAGGCACTTGTTGTCTAGTAACCAACTACAGAGCACTAAACGCAAGCACAGTAAAGAACAAATATCCCCTTTCACTCATAGAGGACCTGTTTGCAAGACTCTCAGGAGCCAAATTTTTCTCCAAAATTGACCTCACCTCAGGTTATAACCAAGTTGAAGTAAAAGAAAAAGACATACCAAAAACCACGTTCCATACGCAATTTGGATCCTTTGAATGTAGAGTAATGAACTTTGGGATGAGGACACCTTTCTTTCACAGCTTAGCTCCACTTTTTGGAATCTAAGAATTAATAAAGCAATCAAAGCACATGAGATTCTACATTTACTATAGGCTTTTATTATAGGTAAGAAAGGTATGGCAACCAACAACTCCAGATCCTGGGTCAAGGTGGTCCAGGGCCAGAAACACCCTGTCAAGGGCCAACTGGCAAGCCCCATAAGAACCACCAAGAAGGGACCATTTGTTCCATCAGAAGGATGGATCAAGTTTGTGACTTCTGAACCCTGGTTCCAAGATATTATCAGAGCCCTCCCCAAGTCCCATGTGCCCCATAGAATCAGAGTCAACTTTGCAGGCACTCCACTCAGTTCCAGGAGGTAGCAAAAGCAGTTGCCACAGCATACCCCAAGGATGTGTCACTTTACCAAAGCCCAATGAAGGACTTCTTTGATCTTGGCTTCCTCTATAAAGCAGATGCTGATCAGGAAGCTGAGGAAACCTTCACTATTGAGATCATTGACCCCAAGGGTAAGAAAACCCAGAAAGTCCTACCAACCACCTGCACCCAGTTCAATCAAGACATCACCCTCTTTATGTCTTTTGAGGCCTTGACATTAGACATGCCCAGAGGGGAGGTTTAAACCCAGCTCAAGGAAGGGCTGGCCAAGTATTGAGAAATAGTTCAGTTTGAACTGCTCAAAAATCTTTACATGGGCCACCTGACCATACCAAAAGCCATGATCAATATCAAACCCTTTACAGATGACAGCTTGTCATCTATTCCCAGTTGCGCAACCATTCTCAAGAAGGATGTTACCCTTAGTAGCAAGCTCAAGGTTTTCCCTGAGAAAACTCCACCTATCTGTGTGCTATGCTCAGCCCTTGGCCACAGAGAGGCCCTTTTTCCTACAACCATATCAGGAGTCTGGGCCGCGGAACAAGACACCCCCAAGGAGCACCAGAATAGTGAACCAACTGGGTCCCAATTCAATGCTCTTGTAGCCTTAGCCTTGGGCACCATTCCTGAATATGCAGCTGTAAAACCATATCATCCTGCCAGAAAAAGGCTCATGCAAAGGCTCAAATTTTGTCTCAGCCTCAACCAATCAAGGAGACAGAATGTGTCCAAGAAGAGGCACCTCAACCCATGCAAACGCCTGCACATATGACCCAGGCGGTTCATGACAATGTGGTTGATGAACCAATGGAAACTTCAGAACTGGAGGTGCAGGAATTAAGGCCAACCCGGACCAAGTTTTATTGGATAATCACCACAATGCAGTGGCCCAAGAGAATTTGCAGCAGGAACACACCCAAGAATTAATGATTAACCCAGGCCAAGTTTATTTGGATAGTCACCACAATGCAGTGGCCCAAAAGAATTTTCTGCAGGCCCAAACCCAGGATACACCCAATCAGGAACAGGTACCTTCTGCACAGGATAATGGAAGACCAAGACGCAAGGTCCAAAACCAAACTTGCCACAGTAACTAAGCTATCTCCTTACACGGCAGGGGATTTCAAACAGTCCAGGGCACCCAAAAAAGCCAAGGATACCGCAGCCAATGACAGCAGTGATCCTACTTTTGGTGGGGTCACTAATTTATAGTGGCTGATGGAACCCATCAATGGGACAAACTCTTCCGCAGGACTTCTGTCCCTAGTCCCAGGCATGAATAGGATTTCCTGCAACCTCAAACCAGTACCAATTGGCCCAGAAGTGCTAATAACTGCTTTGAGCAAGGCCAAATTATGGCCTTGACTCTTCCTGATAAAATTGGACCATAAGAAGCTGCATCTGGGTCAAAGGAGTCCACCATAGCAGCAGTCAAGCATGGAAGTAAATTGGTAAGAAAAAACCCAGGCCAAAGGACCACATTTTTTGGTTTAACACGGCCCACAAAATTGCACCTTATTTGCTCCTATTGAACAACACATTCCACCTTCAGACCCTTTACACTTTCCCACAATGTGCCACACAATCCAAAGCAGGCCAGCAATTTAAGAAAAACATGGCCCAGTGGTTAACACAAAAATGTGAAAGCCACACTCTCAGCAGATTGGTACTCACATGTGATCCACCAGTTGCACTGAGGGAATAGCCTAGCAATTTTGCACCCCAATTCACCCACAAACATAATGGGCCATCCTGTAACAGACACAGACCTTCCAACAAAAAAATCCAGGCAGACAGCCCAAGGGCTAATAGCCCGGATTAATTTGGATCAACTATTAGTCTTTTGATCTACCACTCCACGCCACACCAGATCCTAGAGATTACATCCTATTCTTATGGGGCGCTAACCCTAGTCATTGGCCCTAAAACCATAGCCTCACACAGATTTAACCCACAAAACGTGTATCAGGATGTTCAACAAAAAATTGTGGGCAGCTGGCCTGAGGGAATTTTCCCAGATTGTTCCGGATCAGCACATTTCAACTGGACCTTCTGCCAAGTTTCAACTCATGTTCTTTGTCATTAGGGTCCAAAAATGGGGTTCTAAGCCAAATCTTTTCCCCTCAAAACCACACACACCACTGGCCACACAACAGATGGAATCAAGCAACAAAAAAACGCGGGCCAAAGGCCCAAATTTTGTCTGGCCTGGTCTTTTCCAGGATCAATAACATTTCAATCTGGACTGACAGCACCCACCATCCAAAATCCTAAAAGTTATATTACCCCCAGCATGGGATTTATAGCTCAAAGCACTTTTCCCCTTCACACCTTCCTCCTTCACCCAAGGTTTTTCTCCTGCCCTGCAGGTTTCCTTGCCCCCTCTTCCTTTTTCTGTTTTATTTTGTTTTTATTATTGTATACAAGACTTTTGATCATTCTTTTATGGCCCTATGGGCCCGTTGTACCAGTCAGAAATGTCTGGGCAACTTGAATAAATGAACTTTGGGATGACCAACACTCCTGCAACGTTTGTCACCATGATGAACCAAGCGCTGAATGGCCTCTCAAATACATTGTGCTACCTTGACAATATCATTACATTCTCAAAAACAAAAGAGGAACACCTCACGCATGTCTGCAAGACACTTGATTGACTTGCAAAGCAAAAACTTTATGCAAAACCAATTAAGTGCCAATTTATGAAAAAGGAACTCCTGTTCTTGGGCCACATTGTCTCTGACAGTGGCATCAAAGCAATCCAGACAAAATAAAATCCATAAAAAACATGCAACACCCCACCTCTGTTAAAAAGGTTAGATGCTTTCTCAGAATGGTAGCTTACCTAAGGAAATACATCAAAGACTGCAGAAAACTAACCACACCAATCAATGACCTAGCCAAGGGTAATGCCAAAAAGAAATTCATCTGGCCACCAGAATGCAACAAGAATTTCCAACTATTAAAGCAAGCTTTGATTGAAGCACCAATCTTGCAATACCCTAATAACAACAGGTACTACAAGCTTGAGTCAAATGCCAGTGACACTGCCATTGGTGCAGTCCTACGCATCTGCCAGCCAGGGCAGCAAGACTTCCTGCCAGTATGTTACAAAAGTAGAAAACTAACCAACACTGAGCAGAGGTACCCAATACACAACAAGGAATTGCTAGCAATATATCACACATGCAAGAAATGGAGATGTTACCTATAAGGACATTTAAACGTCTGAGTACTAACTGGCCATAAATCCTTAATCTATTTCAAAACTCAGAACACACTTGCACAGCAACAAGCCAAATAGATGTCCCTGCTAGAGCAGCTCAATTTGGACATCCAATACAAAAAGGGGGCAGAGCTGGTCACAGCTGATGCTCTCTCTAGACTATGCCAGCCAAGAGAGGATCACCCTGACCACCTGGACCCTGACTGGCCAAACCTTTATAATACTGAGTATAAAACCAAAGGGAAAGACCCCTCAACACACCAACTAACCCATGATACATTAGTAAGAAATGAAAAATATTTCCTTGTATTAAATGGCACTGTATACCAAATCATAAACAAAAACATGTCCCTTACATCCCACTTGCACAAAGAGTTGACACCATATTAAGACATCACCGCCTACTAGGACATACAAAGTCTAACAACCTATACCTCACATTAAAAAAGATAGTATGGTGGCCCAATCTCAAACATGATATAGTCAATTTTCTGAAAAAGCGCACAGTGTGCAAGAAATACACCAGCACAAAAGCTCCCCAGCCAACAGTTAGCCCAGTACCAGACCCTGAACCATTCAAGGTTTGGGGACTGGACGTAGTTGGCCTCTTCCCAGAAACTAAAACAAATCAATGTTTCTTAATTGTAGCCATTGAATTTGCTAAACGCTGGCCCATCTTCTGGGCAACAAAGGACCATAAAGCAGAAACAATAAACCAATTAATTAACAAAGCAATCATAGCTGACTATGGCACTCCAGACTACATCATAGCTGATGGAGCAACAGAGTTATCAGGTCATATAGTAAACAACAATTTAAAATCCAAAAACATCAAACAGTCCACAACCTTGCCCTACAGGCCACAGGCCAACAACAGAGTTGAACGCCTAAACGGCAGCCTTATCAGAACCCTGGAGAAAATAATGGATGGCAAAGCCAAAGATACATGGCCACTATATGTGAAACATGCATTACTAGTATCCTGAAGTCTGTACCAATCAAGGAACAGGCTACTCACCATTTGAACTAACATACAGATACAAACCAGAGATAGTTACCTGCAACAAACAACCATACATAAATATCCCCCGGGGAAACCCCCTACAGTAGAACAAGTACCAACTCTACAACACATACACCCCAAAGCCAAAATAGCGGAAATAAAAAGGCTCAAAACGCAAAAGATAACCTTTACAGATGAACCACTTCCCATTGACTCTCCCGTCTGGGTCTTAGCTGGAAACAGAAAAAAAACTAGACTCAGTACACAGAGGACCAGAAAGAATCATCAAGTACAGACCAGACAGAAACACCTATCTAGTAAAATTCCAAGGTGCCAAAAACCCTGTCATTAAGAAATACCACAGAACCTGTCTCTGCCTCAGCAAAGGAGAACACTCAACCAGACTGGTACCAACCAGCCAACAACTCCAGGAACATCAGGCAGCAGCTGTTAAGACAAAGCTCTCTCCTGATGTATCAGGGTAACCCCTTAAGGGGAGGTGTGTCAAGGATCTAGATGTACAAGTATTCTGGCTACTGCCAACCTACTCAACATCCAGTCATCACCCAATTTGGTGCCCTTTCAATATACCGTTCAACATACCAGGAATGGCAACCAAGCAATATCACATGACTGTCCAAGTATCCAGTGGATCAAACCCATCTTGCACATGACCAACCCCTAGGTTTGATCCAGCTAAATCTCTGCCACAGCCAAGTCTATATAAGTCTAAAGTATTATCCAATAAAATATACTTCTCTTCTTTCTTAATTCCATATCTGAAGCTTTCCAAAAAGGCGCTCCTTATCAGAGGTAAGGTGGGTCAGGGGCAAGCAGATTGAAGAAAAAAATTAGGAGAAATTCCTGGCAGAAGTTTGCCAGGCCCAGGAAACTTCTGACCTCCTTGTGTTTCTTAGGTTCAGGCCATGACGTCACGGCCTCTATTTTGTCAGGTGTTGTTGTACATCCTCCTTTAAGTAAATTGTACCCCAAGAACTCTACTTCTTCTTGGAAGAACTCACACTTCTGGAGTTTAACAAAGAGTCCTTGTTCCTTGAAGCGTTGTAGGACAGCTTGAAGGTATTGAAAATGTTCTTCAGGGGTGCAACTATAGATGAGAATATTAGCTAAGTAGGCTAAACACCAGTCCTTTAGTCCTCCCAAGACCACGTCTACCATAGTTTGAAAGATGCTGGGCTTGTTGCACAACCCAAACGGCATAACCAGATATTTTTAGAGACCTTGTTCAGTCTTGAAGGCGGTCTTCCATTTGTCACTAGTCCTGATCTGGATCTGGTTAAAGGCATCACTCAAATCAACCTTTGAGAAGATGATGGCTCCTGAAAGCTGGTCTGAGAGGTCATTGGCATTAGGTACAGGGTACCTGTTTTTTACAGTTATGCTGTTTAGGTCCTGGTAATTAACACAAGGGTGTAGGTTGCCGCCCTTCTTTTTAACAAACAGTAAAGGGGATGAACAAGGATATTTGGAGGTGTGTATATATCCCTTCTTTAACATCTTGTCCAAGTACTGTCTTAAGGCGGCTTGTTCCTTCATTTTACAAATTTAGACAGGTCCATGCTTAGGTTGTGTTTCTGGGAGGAGGTCAATGGCGTGGTCAAACTGACTGCGTTTAGGAAAGGCAGTGGCTTCTTCTTCTGGGAAGATGGACTCCCAAGGAATCAAAAATTTTGGGGTCTCAGCTTTGCAAGATTCCATGGCAATGTTGTTTAACTCAGTTGTCTGCTGAGGGTTCAAACAGGGAACTTCTAATGTTTGGCTCTCATGAGTGACAGTCATCTGATTGTTCTTATAGTCTAAGTTCAATTGATGGTCAACCCACCTTCAAACCCTATCATTACAGGTTTTGGAAGCTTCTCAATGATGTGGAATCTGGTAGGCAGGAGTCTCTTATTTAACTTCAGGGAGACAAACTCTTTGCATTTGTGGGACAGGTCTGTTGTCTTGTTATCCAAGGTATCAGTTGGGAGTTTCCCTGAATTGGTACACCCAGTTTCTCAGCTATAATATGTTCCATGTATTTGAGGATTTCCCCACTGTCTAGGAGGGCTACAGTGTTCACTGCATGGTCATGGTAACATAAAGTAGTATCAATGATAAGATAAAGGTGGGAAGCAAGGTTTATTGCTGAAATGGTGGCTCCTTGGGTTCCATTGGAGCATCTAGTGCAATCCTTGGATAAATGGTCACTCTGGTGGCAATAGAAGCAGAGTCCACTTCTGACATGACGTTGGTACTCTTCTGGGGTCATTTTCAAACAAGGCCAACTTGTACCAGGGGTTTGGTTGTTCTGGGCCTGACCAGTGTGGTATCCTTGTGGTTGGCTGAAGTCCATGCCTCTAGCAATAGCCAGGAGCTCGTCTTTGAGGAGGTCACATTGGTGGTGTCTCATTAGGCTGGTGTGGTGTTGGTTCAGATTGTTTCTGAAATGCAATCCTAATATGTTGTAAGGAATCTTGGCAGCCTCTTCCAGGCGTAGGAATCATTATATGTAGGTCTCCAGATTGTCCCTTCCTTGGGTCAGGCAGATGAGCCCCATGTAAGCTTGGATCTTGGCACCAGCAGGGGGTGGTTGAAAGGTTCATTTTCTCCAGGAATTGGTTGTAGAAGAGTATGAGATCTGGGTCTTCCTCTAGGCTGGTCAAGAAGGCTTCTCTTGTGTCATCTTTCAGCTGGGCAGCCACCATCATAACCTTCTGAGTGTTGTCTCTGAAGCTCTCAGGATGAGCACAGAATAGGGTGTTTATCATGATCATTCCTTTTCTGAAACCAGCCAAGTCCATTTTTGGCAGGTCAGAAAAGGTTGTGGGGGCAGCAGTATTCTGGTTCAAGGTGGAGATGGTCACAGTCTGGACCTGGGATGACTTGGCAACAATTCATTCTTGGCTTTTGTTTGTTTCTTGTTTCTTGGTAATATACTGTCTTAGGTAGTAAGCTGAGGTAAAAAATAAAAGCATACAAGATGCCCCTTTAATCAAAAAATAATAGGGGCCAAGGGTTACTAATTTTGTTATGGTTGACATACTGTCACAGCCCATACCAGAGTCCAACTGGACTCCCACAGGAGAGGCAGGCCGGGCCTGGAAGGCCATGTACACAATAAGCGCAATTCTGACCAGGTAGTTGACTGCAGTAGCTAGGGGACGCCAATTCCCAGTATGGGGCACAGCCTGGTTGACCAGCCCCAATACTGTGATATAGACAAACCACAACTTGCTGAAGTCCTGAGTAGGAGGCGCGTTGGGCAGGGGGTATTAGAAATCTCTTTCATAGCAGGCAAGATGGTCTCTCTAGCACAACCAGGAGTGAGATCCAGATGATGGGGATGGAAATACTCCAAGTCAAGAGCACAGGGTGGTTTTACTGAGGTAGCAGGAGTATAGCCAGGAGGGTACAGATAGGCAAGTTTATATTGAGTAGTAGATTCACAAATAGATGCAAAGAGAATAATTAAATTTGAGAAAAATAGATAACTCCTGAAAGAAGATAATGATTTCTGGGCATAAACTTGTTTATTTTAAGATGTGAAAAATGAGGAGGTCTTCTCCTTCTCACTACTTATACTTACTGGTAATTTTGTGGCCTTTTGTGCCACCAGAGATCTGATGGCATCAATTTCAGTTAAACTTACAATTTTGAACAGAATTTGCGTACTTGGTCCTGAAGGTGGATGGTCATTGGTTGTTATAACAGGAACCTTGCTTAGACTGCAGCAAGCCTAGGTATCACTGCTATTTATAGAACCTACAAGCAATCAAGCCCAATTACGCAATCAAACAATTGTGCTCCCAATGTATCATTTCCCAATTGTTGTGTTCTGAGGCGCAGCACAGACACACAACGGGAAATCCTAACCTTAGGATTGGATTCATATAAGTCTTGGTTAGATGACAGGAAAGGCTATGTGATTACCTTGTGGCCCTGGAAGAATAATATCTACTAGTTGTGGCTAGAGAGAGGCGAGAAGTACTGAAGACACAAAGAAAAAAATGTGAATAGAACTTAATTTTTATTGGTGAATATGAAATGGAATATATAGTGGTTAGGAATACCACAAAACACTACCAGGACAGTAGGATCACTCACCACAAGCATGAGTGGGGCAAGTGAGTTGTGCAGGATCAGAAACTTAACAATTGTATTTCCCAATTTGGAGCCAGCCTCATTTCAAGAGGCAAAAGCAAAAGCGAGAGATTTGTCTTTGAAATGGCCACCAAAGGCAAAATTGGCACATGGTGAATAGCAGTATTCACAACATTGCCCTCCCCTAGATTGACCTTAGGGTGTGGTACTTGTGGAGAAACTTGGCATGCACTTGAGCAAAGGAACAACCACTGGAGAGGAGCTTTACAGTGTATTTGGACCCTTGTTTGAAGGTCACTTCTAAAGGGCCAATCCATAGAGTGTCCAGCTTATGCGCGCGCCCACCTACTCTATGTTGGTAGTAAAGAACATGGTTTCCAACATCAAATTCAGGCAAGAGGGAGCGTCCAGAATTATCAGGATAAAGTTCAAGCATCTTAGTCTTGTATGCAGAAGTGTAGGCAGTGGCCTGTATATCAATTATGTGGTTGACTAGATCCTTGATATGGTTGTCAGGATTCATGGCCTTATCATAGGAAAGCAGGGGGGCCCCAAGAGCAATGGGGTAGTAGCCTCTCACCCATACAGCATAGCAAAGGGGGAGTACCCAGTGATACAATGTTTGCTAAGGCAATACAAAAAGAGAGCAGCAGGTAAGTATAGGTCACAATTGGCAGCATCAGAGTAGGTGAGCTTTCTCATTATGGAGACCAGTGTTGAATTTGCACACTCAACAGCCTCATTGGTAGAAGGGTTGTAGGGGGCAGAGAAGGACTGATGGGATCCCAAATCTTCAACAACAAAGGTTATCAGCTTAGCATTTAAGTTAATCCCATTATCTGAGAGCAACACTTGAGGACAGCCATGGCAGTAGAAAACATCTTGTAACAGTAAGGCATCAGTTGTCTTGGCTGTGATGTCCTTTGTAGGGAGAGCCTCTACCCACTTGCTGAAGTGATCAAAAGCAATCAGGATAAAGCAACACCCAGAACGTGAGCAGGGGAGAGGACCTATTGCTTCAATGCTGACAGTATGAAAAGCATGTTGAGGGGGAACTAATTTGATCTTGTGGGCAACAGCTCAAGGCCTCTGCAGCTGGCAGTTGTGGCAACTAGCTATTATGTCTGGGATTAGCAGGCAAAGGTTTTCCCAGAAGTAATTCTTCTGAAGCCAGTCAAAAGTCTTAGCAATGCCTCCATGCCCAGTCTCTTTATGAGCTTGTAACACCAACAAGAGGCAAAGACTGGGCTGTACATAGGGCAGATACTGATCTTGTACCTTTTTGAAGAGTTGATTGTTGTGTATGAGGTTATCTTTGGATAGCTTGGACAAAGCCAGTTGGACCTCTTCTGTTTCACTCTCCCAAAAAGAAGGGTATTCAATTAGTTTGTACAACTGGTCAGCCTCTGCAGGATGTAAAACAAGAATGGGCATTCTGGATAGCCCAGCATTCTGATGCTGAATCCCAGGGCAATGGAGCACAGTGAAGTTGTAACCTTGCAGACGTAGGGCCCATCTAGCTAAGCGCCCTTGTGGCTCATTAAGTTGTTGTAATCATTTAAGCAAAGCGTGGTCAGTGACAACTGTGAAATGGGTACCATACATGTAGTGGTGGAAATGTTTGACTGCATGCAACACGGCAAGACACTCCTTCTCTGTGACACTATAATTATTCTTATGCCTGTTTAGCATTCAGGAAGTGTAAGCCACATGATGGTCTACACCCTTGTCATCTAGTTGGGCCAGAATAGCTCTAATAGCAAGATCACTAGCGTCTGTGTATAGGATGAACTCCTTATCATAGTTGGGATACACTAGGATTGGCGCCTCTTTGAGTTTTTTCTTAAGAGTTTCAAAGGCTTGCTCTGACTGGCAGTCCATTCAAAAGGGACATTACATAAAAGCTGGACTAGAGGTTCACTAGTATTGGCAAAGTCAGGGATAAACTGTCTGTAGTAGCCCATCATCCCTAGAAAGACTTGTACCTCTTGCAGGTTGGTGGGCGGAAGCATTTTGTCAATAGCCTCAACCTTCTTAGCCATTGGGCAAATCCTGGTCTGGGTCACTTCATGGCCCAAGAATTCAAGACGCTCTTTGAAGAAGGCACACTTGGAAGTTTTTAGCTTGAGGCCAGCTTCTCAAATCTCAATGAACATCTCTTTGAGATGAGTCAGGTGATTGGTGAAGGTAGCGCTGAAGACTGTTATATCATCCAAATATACTAGGACATATGACAGCTTCAAGTTGCAGAGGATGGAGCCCATGGCCCTTTGGAAGGTGGCTGGGGCATTGCAGAGTCCCTGCAGCATGAAAGTAGGCTCTAAAAGCCCTTCAGATGTAATGAGCGCAGCTTTTTGGCAATCTTAGGCAACAGATCAACTTGCCAGTATCCAGATGCCAGATCCATTGCAGAGAAAAACTTAGAGCCTCCAAGACGTCAGAGAGCATCATCAATACGCGGCAAGGGGTATGAGTCCTTCTTGGTCAAAGAGTTCAATTGGCGGTAGTCCATCACAATGTAATGACATCCATATTTCTTCTTTAAGATGAGTAGCAGGGATGCCCAAGGACTTTGGGAAGGTGCCAGCAGCCCAGCGTCCAACAGTTTTTTGAGCTCTTTAGATACCTGGGCGTCCTTTACATGGCTGCGGCAATATGGTTTAGCACGGAAGGGGGAGCTTTGCCAGTGTCAATCTGATGGATAACGCCTTTGGCTAACCCATAGTCAGTACTGTCTTTAGCAAAGATGTTGGAAAATTAGTCTAGCAGGTCTAGCACCTCTTTATGTTGAACCAGGGACAGCTGTGGAAATTCTTGCGCAGTGAATAAAGATAGGACTTGGGGCTCATCTTCAGGTAGGTTAAAATCTTGTAACGTGCCAAAGGAATGAAGAGACAGGACATCAGGAGCGCCCAACAACTTGCCATATCCAACAACCTACCCCCTAGACACAGTCATGGGGAGTGCAGTCAGGTTGGCTACCAACAATTGAACAGGGTCTTTATGGGAGACATCTAGGATCCCAGGACAGAGATAAGGTTTGTTGCGTCCTAACAAGGGGGGAGAGTACAACTCCAAAAAGGTTTTTTCAGGTAGTTCATATGATATCTGGGAGTCTAGGATGGCCTGGGAGCCAGGGGGGATGGTGACAGCAGACGTGGATAGGAGAGGGATCCCTTCAGACGCAGGACATGCCATGGGTGGGTAATTCATGTTTGAAGAGTGGGTGCAATATTTGAGGTGGAACCCCCAGTGGGATATTTCAAGGCACATGTCTTGAGACGTTTCCTGGGAACTTTAACTGGTTCTTCCAAGATCAGAGGGACTTTGTATCCCAGAATAGAGAGGTAATCATCTTTCAAGTTGATTATCCCATTATATTCCCTAAGGAATTGAGTGCTAACTAAGAGATTATAACTCTTGTTTTCCAAAACAACTGCTGGTGCAGCTAGGAGAAGCTTGCCAAGCTGCGTGGGTAGAGCAGAGTACGCCCTTATGGCACAGGTCATAGACAGTCCAGCCGTGTCATACAACTGGTGCTAATTAAGGTCAGGGGCAAGTTTGAGTTTCTTCACAAGCTTGGAGGATACAACATTGACTAGCAAGCCAGTGTCTAAGACGGTCTTGATCTTCACTTTTTGAATGGATATCTCTACTTGAGTGATAGTGCAACCAAAGGGTGGAAGGACAGCCAAGATATCTTGAGCCTCTGCTAGTTCCTTATCCCACTTCTCAATCATGTATCTTAACCCTGGGAACTCCTTATGAACAGTTTGGAGAGGGAGCAAAACAGATACATTCTTGAAGACAGCATCAGCAACCTCGGCAGCTTCTTCTGACAACTTCACTAGCACAGGGGACCTCTTAGCTTGAGTGAGGTAAGGGTAAGAGACAACTTCTTTGGCTTCAGCAAAGGCTTAGTGGTAGTTGTAGTCTTTCCTGATTGCAATTTATAGGGGACTGTAATGGTTTCAGGAACAGCCAGAACAGAGTACCCATATGCATTGGCATTGTCAGTATCAGAGTCATCCAGGTCAGAGTTTTAAGAGATATTGTGGAACAAGAGGAGGATAGGAGGAGCCTCATTATCAGCAGGCTCAGATTCAGATATAGAGGGAGGGATTGAAAGAGACTTGAAAGAATTTTGAACCAAGAAAGTCTCTGCCTCTAGGTTGACTGTTCTTTTCCCACCTGCTCTTTCAGATCAGCTCCTTCACCCCATGGGTTGGTGCAGACTCAAGAATAGTGACCTATCTGACCACAGTTGTGGCAACCTTGGCGCCAAGGAGGATTTTGCGAGTTCATGGTAAGAATGCAAGGACCACAGGAAAACAAACCAGAGTTAGAAGCAGCTCAACTTTCCCTAACAACTTCTCCAGAATGGGTAAGGTGCATGTCCTGCAACAGCGTCTTTATGCTCTTCATAGAGGAAAGCATATCTTTTTGGGCTTTGAAGTGAAGACACAGAAGCTGTTTAACTTTGAGAGCTTGAGTGCAAGCCATGTAAGCTTCATGGGCTGTCAATTGTCTGCTTGTTATCAGTTGCTGTCCTTCCATGTAGAATCTGTCTGCAAACTTGGCTAGCGTCTCTTTAGGCTTGAAAGCAATGTGCATAAAAGCGTCATTTTTTAATTCCAAGATAAGGTCACCACTGAACTTGTCAATC
This sequence comes from Entomophthora muscae, assembly GCA_014839935.2. Lineage (NCBI taxonomy): Eukaryota > Fungi > Entomophthoromycota > Entomophthoromycetes > Entomophthorales > Entomophthoraceae > Entomophthora > Entomophthora muscae. The sequence goes on from QTSX02002280.1 coordinate 26,747, forward strand.
AGAAGCTGCTTCATATCTTCCCACGTCTCAATGGTGGGTAGTTCAGGCACCACCACCTCCTGGCAAGTTGGGTGTAGACAGGTCAGAATATGTTTTTTCTTAACCTTGTCTGATGCTTGTCTCATGGCAGTTTTGTAGATAGTTAGGAAAGCTGCAATGGTTGAAGTTCTGGGGTCAAAGACTTGCTTAAAGGTAGGCTTAAAATGTGCTTTGGTAGTTGGACCACCATTGTTGCTATTGATTATGTTTATAAGCGGGGGAAACTCTGCTTCAGATTCAGAGGGGGGCTGTCTAGCCCATAGCTGACAAACACTCTCTTCAAGGGTAGTCAGGGTCTCAACAGCGCAGGCAACCGTATTGACAGCTTGGGTGGTCTGTTGTGCAGTAGCATCTAGGCGTTGACCTTGGATGGTTGCTACTGTAGAGAGCTCAGCCAGTTGAGAAGTAAGGGATGGCCCCACTGAGAGGCAAGGGGTGAACCTGTTGTTCTCAGAGTCAATCAGTTCACTCATCTCTTGTACATCTCTATCCAGCTCAGTATGGTCCCACTTCAAATGATCCACCTTGTTAGCTAGGGCAATTAGTTCCCTAGCACATTGGATTTGAGGGGCTCCTGGTAAGCCAGGGTAGCAACAATCTTTGTCAACAACCCCAACTGGACTAGCAGCAGTTGCCATTATCTCACGTAGGGCGGCAAGTTCTTGCTGTAGCTCCGCAACTTGAGCAGTCAACTCAAGCACCTGGGGGTCAGGTTGGGGCGCCTCAGCAGGACGCCCTTGACTGCAAGTAGTTGTACGTAGCTCTTGAATAGTGTCCCATATTCTCTGCTCTCAATCCGCCAAGTCATCAGAAGGGGGAGAGGGCAGAACATCTGGCTTGAGCGTAGCTAATTCATTCACTTGACTCTGGAGTTTGGCTATATCAGCAGCACTGGCAGCTCTCTCTTGACCAAATACCGCACTGAGTTCATTAAGGCCATTAGCAGCAAATTCTGCTACCTGCTGTAGTTGCTCAAATGAATATGTGCTGAATGCATTGAGCTGCTGCACAAGTTGTTTGAAGTCAGTGAGATAAACGTTTAAAGTGGAATCTACTTGAGTTCACCAGGGTTGTTCTAGCTGGTGAAACTTGTGTAGACGCTCTCTCACGTATTTGGGGATGGACTGGCGCATTTGTTTGATAGAATTAACCAAACGGGTCTGGGAGGTAATAGAGTTGCGCTGATTGTCAGATACCAAGAAAAACAGGGAATGGATCCACTGTTGGTAGGCAGCAAACTGGTCCCAGTGATGAGTAACTGCTTCTTGTAGAGACAAGATTTCTTGGACATGGAGCCCCAACACCATTTGATGGTGGGCCAAAGCAGGCTGCACAAAGGACAATAGTAAGTGCTCAGCAGAGCCAGCCGCTGAGAGGAGATGCTGTGGAATTTGAGAAGCCACAATCAATTCATAGTATTCCACTTGACTGAAATGTAGCTGAAGGTAAGGGATGGCTCCTTCACGGGCTATCCCAAGGGCTACTGCCATGACTTGTTCTAAGTCAGGGGTACCCATGGGGTAAGCAACTAGGCAGGGACCATTCCTGAGGTTCAGTATAGTAGGGATAATAGGCGTGTTGGCAATATCTTCCTCAATAGGAGGGCTAGTAATTTCAGGTGAAGTCGGCTCTTGTATAGGCAGAGGCAAAGGACCTGAAAACGTGGATGCATAAGAGATAACCAAGGGGCTTACAGCCCCTGTAGTAAGCACCATTTTTGTTGTGTTCTGAGGCACAGCATAGACACACAACGGGAAATCCTAACCTTAGGATTGGATTTGTACTAAGTCTTGGTTAGATGACAGGGAAGGCTATGCAATTACCTTGAGGCCCTGGAAGAATAATCTCTACTAGTTGTGGCTAGAGAAAGGCGCAGAAGTACTGAAGACACAAAGACAAAAATGTGAACAGAATTTAATTTTTATTGGTGAATATGAAATGGAATATATAGTGGTTAGGAATACCACAAAACACTACCAGGATGGTAGGATCACTTGCCACCAGCATGAGTGGGGTGAGTGAGTTGCGCAGGATCAAGAAACCAAACAATTTTATTTCCTGATTCAGTCATCAACTCATTTTGAGAGGCAAAAGCAAAAGCAAGAGATTTGTCTTCAAAATGGCCCACCAAAGGCAAAATTGACACATGGTGAATAGTGGTATTCATGACACCTATAGTTAAGAGGGCCAAGATTTTTAATGGAATCAAAGCCAGGGATTTGAGGCTTGTGTGCCTATCAAATCCTGGGCCATTTTTTAATTAAAAGGGGGTTTTCTCACTCTAGGAGACAATTGGTGAAGGTTTCCAGGCTACGGGTAGTTTGGCCTCTAAGAAGGCCAGCTGGTTATTCAGGGCATTCTGGGCCCTGATAATATATCTCAGGGTCATTGACCCAGACAAATGGCACAGATAGGGAATACATCTTAAATTTTAAGCCCTCTAAAACTGTTTTCTGGACATTAAGAAGACACTCAATGGTCTTCTCAGGGGTGTCTGGCATCTTGGCCATAAGTTCCTTGGCAAACACCTTGTTGATTTTGTTGCCTGTTAAGACAGCTGACTTGACTTTTTCTTTGACCTTACAGTCAATTTTCTTAATCTCAGCAATTACCAAGTTGAGATCCTTCAAAAGCTTCTCCAATTCTCTCATATGATCTTTTTACTAATCTTTGCATAAATTTTTTAGCTTTCACCCCAATAAACTTGGTGTTATTATGATAAAATTGCCTCTTTGTTTATCCCTGTTTCTTTTCCCATTTACTACAGTAACCTATCTTTTTACCCATTGTGTATATGTTTTACGCAGATATCAATATACAATGTTTGCTTTGTTTTTTTACATTGCTTCCATAATTACCATACTGTTTTAGCTCTTAACATGGTCCTTTTAAAAATATTAGCAACAATTTGGCAGTCATCAAAATTTGAATTAGAAAATTATAGTGTTAACTGTTTTTAGATAAAGTTGTTACTGATCCAAATTCAAAACCTTAATGATAAACTTTAAGCCAATCAGGAGCTGAGTGAGAAAGTGATTGTTGTGAAATAAAGGGTTATTCAATCATTCTTTGATGCATGTGCACTAATTAATCTGATTGGCAGGTTGTTTTGCCATTGTGCACCATTGCCGCTGTGGCAAGTTGTTGATGAACTAGTGCTCAATCAGCTGCTGGGTTAGCACGGCAACTGTGGTAAGTTTGGCTCCCTGGTGATTGACTCCCTGGTACTCAACACTTTGTCAAGTACCAGGGAGTTGAGTGCCGCATATGTGAATCTATTAGTATTTTTGGCTTAACCAATTTTAAGCTAATTTTTACTAGTAATTCAGGGGTTCAAAACCAAAAATCAAGGTTAAATTTACTTGAACTTGACTCTGTTTAATAAATTGGTTAGCTAAAATACCAATTTAAGGGGCAATTTATAAGTAAATTTACTAATAGAAATGAAAAAACCTGTGCTTGACACTCTAAACCAAAAAGTGACCAGTTTGACACTTTTTAAGCCAAATTTTAATTTTATTAATAAAATACATATGCACTTATATAAAATTTATTATGTACTATTATATTTTTATTATTAGTGCCCATAGTTGTTGATTAAGCTCCTAAGCACCACTATACTGGATTTATTGGGATAGACATTAATCAAATACCCCACTTGTTTTACATTATGTCATTCCTGGGTTTTTGGATTAAGTGGTGCCACATAAATTAAGCCCAATTTATTAAGAGATTTCATATGTAATTTATAAAAAACTGAAACTTGACACCTTCTTTGTTTGACTCTATCCACTTGACACCCAATCAGTTTTGGATTTAACTAATTAAAGGCTCAGAATTAAGGCTAAATTAATGTGACGCACTATGAGCGCCACTCAACACTCACCCATTTGACACTTTAACTTGGGGATTAGTACAGAGAGCTTATTAACGTTTTAACCAACACTATGGTAAATAATTCACTCCAAGCTCCTCCCAGCATTTTTAATCACTAATAAACACATTTCAACTCATTTACTTTTTTAACTTATGTTGTATTTTTTTAATTTTTGAGCATATGATACTGCCTTGCTTTTGGGTTAACTTTCAAACCTGTTTTAAATTTAAGCAAGTTTTATATGTAAAAACATAGTAAATTTGATGTTTCTGCTCAACTCTGGCATACTCAACAGTGATAATTCAGCTTTTCCTGGCTGATCAACAGTGCCAAACTTGACACTTTACTATGTTTTGAATTTTCAACTCTCAATAAAAAAAATTCCTCATAATAATTTTTTATTCTTTTCTATTATAATCTACTACTTTTTCTGCTGCTCTCCATATGATTTTCACTTATTTTCTATTTTCAATTCAACTTTTACATTGATTTAACACTAAGATGTTATGCTGAATCTAACATCTTTGATGCTTCATCATAAATTTGCTTATGTTCAATATTTTAACCTTTATATCTATACTATGAGTTTCTATTTTGCTTCTATTTACTTTTTTATGTTTTTTCTTGATAAATAAAAATTTATTTGCTACTTTTTATTTAAATTTTACTTTGTTTTACCTCTGTGTTTCATATCTTTCATACTTCTATTATTTACAATGCTAAACTTTTCTTTAGACAAAATCAAACAAGAACAGCCAACAGCCCAAACGCCAAGCCTCCAAGGGCTCCAAAGAAACTGCATCCACTCCCAGGCATGCCAAGAAGCCTGCAAAGGCAAAGTCTCCAACCCCATTGTTGTAACTTTGCTGTTTTAGCAGAGTTACATGGGGAAAAATATTTAGAAGATAGATAATAATCTTTATTGTGAGATAGTGATTATATAGTTCATATGAATCAAGGATAATAGGAACATGATTGGTGATCACACGGCTGGATGGGAGAAGGGGTGGCTTGATCCTGATAATTATTCAAGCGCCAAAACAAGGTATCTGCCATAAAGGATCATCATCTGTTCATGTTTTTGGATTTGGTCATTTGAGTTGACTTCCTAGTCTGGCTTCAAGTGACTGGATAATTGGATTGCGGGTCACAAACCTGCTTGGTTGGAACCTTGCTGGTGGGTTGAGCCTGCGGTTTTGACACCATCTCCTCCTACTCCATCTCCTCCTACTCCCCCCCCTCCACCCTCATCTTCCACATCCCCTTCATCTTCCCCCAAAAATTCCTCCCCCAATAAATCTGATGGTGATCTTACCAACCACTCCTTTTACCACTCAGAGGCCAACTCCAAGCCCACCAAGGAGCGGCATACCAAGAAAGTAAAGGCTGCCAAGAAGCCCACCTCTTATTCTGGTAAGAAAAAGAAGGCATCCAAGCAGGCCTCAAATAACCCTCCCCCTCCCCCTCCTGATGGCTCTTCCCCCCTCCCTCATCTGATCCCCAAGATGAGCCGGAGGAGTACTCCAAGAAGTTCAAAGCTTCTGGTCATGTGGCTTGAGATCCACTGGCTATCCACAATATCTGTAATGTGGACGGAGAGTTTAAAGTCCCCAAGCGCTTCCCCTGTTACTTCCCAATCATGTCTGTAAAGGGCAGCCCTGGTTATGTTGCTGACAACTGCATCTTCAATTGCAACAACCAAAAGTGGTAGACCAAGAGCAAGCACTTTTTCTGTGAGGATAAGACTTGCAGGGCCTGGCTAAACACCAAGGGCTGGGAGCAAGTAACAGCAGAGAAGGGGGAGCACACTTGTGAGCCCCCAATCATCTAATCACTTGGATGTTAAAATGGTACCTTGTTCAAGTAATACCCACATCCTCTCACCTCCAGGCTTCTGATCTGGCCATAAAGGCTTTGCAACATCTCAAACCCAACAATCTCAAGTTGGTGCCAACTCAAGAGCAGTTGGTTAAGTTCATCAGCAATAAGTGTATTGCCGCCAATCCCCCCTCCCCCCAAGGCTTCAGACGTCTTTTGGAGCTTACGCTCACCCACAAGCTCAAGCAGCTTCTGAGTGGGGAGCGCTTCCTCCTCCATGAAAACAGGCCTGCTGCCAAGGACCACATAATCTGCTACTCAACTCAGTAGAACCTGATGGAGTTAAAAAGGGCGTCAACCTGGCTAGTTGATGGTATCTTTTCCACTTGCCCCCAGATGTTCAAGCAGCTCTGGATGATCCATGCCCAGATTGACATCCAGGTGATTCCACTAGCGTTCTTTCTTCTTCCTGGGGCCACTGAGGCCATTTACACACGTGTGTTCATGATCCTCCGCCAAGCAATTGCCCTCCTTCCTCCTGCCAACAATGACAAATCCAAGAAGGCTCTCCCCCACACCTGCGCCAACCCACCTGCCTCTGGCAAGGACAAGGCCACCCTGGACTCGGAGGAAAAGACAAGGCTAAGAGCTCTTGGGCCTTGTGTGTGCATTATGGACTTTGAGCCTGCTCAGTTCAATGCATTTGAGCAGCTGTTCAGCAGAGAGGTGCAGGGGTGCCACTTCCACTTCTGCCAAGCAGTTGCTTGTAATGTGCAGGCCCACGCCAAGCTTAGTAGGTTGAGCCAGAGGGATACTTTGGACACCTGCAGATTTGTGCTGGCACAATTCAGTGCCTTGGCTTTTTTAAAGCCAGAGCACACTGCGCAGGGGCTTGAGGTGCTCTCAAAGGATCCCTATATAGTGAATCACCCATAGTTCAAGCATTTCCTTGAGTACTTTGAGCCCCAGTGGATTGGGAAGGTTGTCACGCAGAGGCAAGGCAAGGCCTGCGCCAAGGCCAGCTGGAATGTGTACCGGGCGGCCATCAACGGGGAGCTGAAGACCACTTTGGCATTAGAGGCTTATCACAAGCATCTTAAAGCCAACTTTGGGCTTCATCCAAAGCTTATAATTTCTTCTCTCTCCTGCAGCATGAGCAAGAGAAAACAATCTCCAAGCTCCAAGCTCTTCAACCGTGTCCCCCCACCAAGCCAACCACCCGCTGTACCCTCTTCACCAAGGCCATCCAGGGTGTGGCTAAGCACAAATACAAGGCCTCTGAGCTTAAGCAGCAGCTTGATCTTATTGCCACTGCTCTCCTGGAAGGGGCCAAAATAAACAGGGAAATAATGATGAGGAATAAACTTGCTTGCTTGCTCAGTTATATGATTTTTACTTTTAACTTTTAACTTTTTAACTTTAATTCTTACTTATTAGCTTTGATCATTTAGTTTTTAATTTTAATTTTTAATTTTTTTAATTTAATTAGATAGCAGTGATTGTTCTATGTATGCATGGTAAGTTTGAGATGAAAATTTATAGTTGAAAGTAAGTGAAATATCTTAATTTTTGTTAATTTCCAAATAAAACATATGATATTCACAGTTATGCTTATATGAACTATATCAAATAAATATTAATATTTCTTCATATTTTGCATAACTTTGCCTTTGTTGTGTTTTTGTTTATTTTTGGTTCATTGGAATTTTAATTTTTATGGTAATAAAAAATATTTTTATAATAAAGAGTGTAATTTACATAGTAAAATGAGAAATAATTGCTTATTTCTCCTTATTTTTATTAATTAGAGTACTGCTTTTATTCCATTTTTGAGCTTTTTGGTGTCACTGTAGTATACCATAGCTTTAAGGCTAAGTTCTTTATATTAAAAGTTTTCAGTACATCAAGATCTGTTAATTAAAAAAGTGTCAATTTCCAGTTGTTGATCAGGGCAAAAGCTGAATTCTCACTTTACTATAGTGTCAACTACCAGGGAGTCAATCACCAGGGAGTCAAACTTACCACAGTTGCTGTTAGCACTAGTCTATCAACAACTTTCTACAGCAGCAATGGCACACAATGGCAAAACAACCAGCCAATCATATTAATTAGCACACATGCACCAAAGAACTATTGAATGACCCTTTATGTCACAACAATCACTTTCTCACTCAGCTCCTGATTAACTTAAAGTTTATCAGTAAGGTTTTGAATTTGGATCAGCGACAACTTTATCTAAACACAATAAACTTATAATTTTATAGCTTAAATTTAGCTGGTCACCAAATCTTTGTTTATATTTTCACAAGGGCCATGTAAAAAGCTAAAAACAACTGTGTTCTGGATCTAGATACACAGCATAGTAAATATATGATTTTATAGAAATAAACTGAACATACAGAATAAAACCAACTATAAACAAAGAGAAAATGAAAAATTAAAATTCAGAATAAAGATGATATAAATAGAAAAATTTTGGTGACAGGAAGTTTATTAGGGGGCAGTAAAGAGTGATGCCTAGTAAGCAGTATAGTGTGAGAAGGAAGGTGTAGAGGCAGTGCTGGCCTGGAAGGTTTGGGATTGGTTGGGTGGGGCTGGCAGGTGGGGGTGGTGATGGCAGAGGTAGAGGCAGGAGGTTTGTGTGTGATGGCCGCCATATACCGCTGATGGTATTCCTTGTCTGTCATTTGTTTAATTGGCTGGTAGACAGGTGTGACATAGGGTGGGAGGCACTTGTACTTACGTGATAAGTTGTCCATGTTCACATGGAAGACAATTTGGGTGAACAAGTCAGCCACCATCTGTCAACCAAAGAGAGACTCATGGTTAAGGACTCTGAGATAAAGATCATTAAAAACCTGAAGGCGGCGCTGCCAGACTGTGTCTCTAATGTTGAAAAGCACTGCATTGCCCAGATAGATATCTGCATGACCAGCTGGGTACACTGAGGTTTGGTGCCTGCATCCTTGGATTGATTTAAGGGCAGTGGAGCTGCCCTCCATCTGATGACTCAAGGAAACCTGATATAATGAATTTAATCTATCTCAAGAATCCAACAATTCACTGATAATATGGCTATACACATAGCTATTGCTGTAATCAGGATTTTCTGATAATAGACAAAACCCTTGTCTGAAACAGCCAGTAATGACCCAATGAATGTCCTCTCTTGACCTTCTTCCTTCCATTCTTGATGGCAGCTTTTCTTTACTCACCAAACTCATCAAAAGCTATTGATAGCTTGTAGTGGGAGATGAACATGACGTCATCTGATAAACTCTTCAGATATTGGACCAGAGTGAACTTGATGGCATGATCATATGGAAATCCTTGCTGCCTTCCCATTAGTCCTCATTGCAGGAGATTGAGCATTATTGGGTGTGCCTTGTTGATCTGGGACTCTGGGGCCTTTTTTGGCTTCTTGGTTGTCCCACTCAGTTTCCCCTTGTTCATCAGGTTGTTGAATTTCTGCATGACAGTAGCTCAGGTAAATTGCAATTGGTCAGCAATCTGGTCCCAGGACAGACCACACAGGTTGAGTGCCACAATTTCTTGAAGAATTTGGGTAGTAATAGTTCAGCGCTTAGTGTGTTGGGTCATAGGAGCTGAAGCCTGATTGGCTGTAGGGGGAGCAAGTTGGGTGTTGGCAGAAAGTTGTTCCAAATCAGAGTTGCCATTCTGATTGGCTGGTTGTTTTACAGCTTTTGAGGGGGTGATAAAGGGGGCAGGGCAGAGCTAGAAACTAAGTGACTTTCAAACAAGTCAAAGCCATAGGGGTTAGGGGTCAAGTACAGGTCAGCTTCCTTGTTACCGGCATCAAAGACCTGGGTGTAAACAGGTGCCTCCACATTCTAACCCCTGCCTCCATAAAAGCTTTCTTGGCTGATGCTGTCTTGTTTGCTGATGCTGTCAAAAATGTTGCTAGTAAAAATCATTGTAAAAAACCTAGGATAAAATCACTAAAGGTAGAGGTTTAAATTTTATGATTTATTTTTATTATAATCTTGAGGTTATACTTGGAGAGTTCTCAAACCATTTTACACAAATCAGAAGCCATTAAAATGAATAAAATTCCTTGGTTCCTAAATTGGATAGCTGTTGATTGGCAGTTAAACTGTTACTTTTCTATTTTAGGCTGCTCATACTACACATCTTTTGTGACTTCATTTTGTTTTGTGTTTGTAAAATCTTGCTTCTAGATTGCCCTATTTTTATTTCATTTTAGTCCTTCTGTTGGTGGCTTGTATGAATCCTGATCAGACTATAATATATTACAGAAAAGCATTCATCTATTTCACTTGATGTGCCAGTCCATTTTGTTTGTGGTTTGAACTACACTGTTTGATATTTGATATAATTTTGTATAATGTGTTAGTGAATTTTTTTATTGTTTGACATTTTGTCTGTTCACCAAAAATATTTAAATTGTCAAGGAGCTGGATGTATTGGTATTCTGGCCGTTGCTGATACACATAACATCCAGCCACTGCCTGGTTTGGCATTAATCCAATATTCAGTTCAGCATTCCAGAAATGGCAACAAACCAATATCACATGGCTCATACAGATATCCAGCAATCTGGATCCAGCTTGCACATGACCTCCCCTATCTTTGGTCCAGCCTAAGCCCCATCACAGTGCAAGCTATATAAGTCTGAAGTATTATCCAATAAAATATACTTCTTTCTTCTCTAAACCCATATCCAAAGCTTCCCCAAAAGTCGCTCCTCATCAAAATCATTTAATTCCTGAATCTTGCCTGACTTGGGGTTTTCTTAAATCTGAAACCATTTTGTTTAGATCTGAAGTGTTTTTGGCTATTGCCATAGCTTTTAAAGCTACTGTACGCCATGACAGCCATGGGGCTTGCCCGGGTGATGTTCTGTTTAGGGTTCAAAAGGATTGATCCCTGTACTAGATGGGAATTTTGATAGGAGTGTCAGTGACTTAATGATTAGTTGGGAATTTTTTGTGTTGTAACTGTGCTATTTTAGCAGAGTTACAAGGGAAAAAATATTTGGAAACTAGATAATAATCTTTATTAGAAGATATGTATTATATAGTTATTGTGAATTATGGATAACAGGAACATGATAGTGTTGATCACACAGTGATATGGTAAAGGGGGTTGCCTGATCCTGGTAATGAGTCAAGCACCAAAACGAGGTATCCACCGTAAGGGATCATCATCTGTTCATGACTTTGTATTTGTTAATTTGGGTTGACTTCCTAGTCTGGCTTCAAGTGACTGGATAATCAGATTGCGGGTCACAAACCTGCTTACTCGGAACCTTGCTGGCAGGCCAAGCCTGCTGTTTTGACACCCCCCCAACTGAAGGTTGGCCTTCTCTGGGGGTAGGTTGTCAGGGAGGTTGTCAGGAGCCCGGGTGCTATACTGGACTAGCTGTTGTTCTGTGGCGGGTAGGGCAGTCTCACATTGTTTCTGTCTTGCCTTGCAGGGTCTCAGGCAATCATGATGCAGGAACTTGTCCTGTTTACGTTTTTCAAGCCCTTGAACAAGGTAAGTGTTGTTTTTGTTTACCTTTAAGATGATTGCTGGGCCTACTTTCTTGGGTTGTAGTTTACTTTTGTCCAAATTCATGACCCAAAATTTGTCACCAACTTCATTTCTGTTCTGGATGGGGACAAATGTCTTTTCTAGATGTTTGTTTTCTTTCTCTGTTTGAACACTGTTGGCCGCTAAGACCTTGGGGTCTGAACAAGGGGGGACCTGGCTTGGGATTTCCAGCCTGGGTCCTGATAATGCCTGAATTATATTTGGTTGTGTGGCGTATACCAACTCAAAAGGGCCTTTACCGGTGGATCTGTTCACAAGAGGTCTGCATACAAGTAGTGCAGTTGATAATTGTTTATACCAGTCCTCAGGTCTCCCGGCAGTGAGTTTGGCTAAGGCTTGCACAAGGCTGTCATTTAGTTGCTCCACACGTCCATTGGCCTGAGGATGATAGGGTGTTGTTACTGTGTGCTTGACCCCGTTATTTGTGAGGTATACATTGGTATCTTCAGAGGTCAATTCCTTGCCTCCATTGGTTATCAGGAGTTCTGGCTTTCCAAACTTGCTGATGATTTCCTTTCCTATGAATAGGCATATATCATTACTGGTGTTTTTTTACTGCTTGGGCCACTGGCCAGCAGGTGGCAAAGTCTATTGCCGTAATGATATATTTCTTTTTGTTGTGTTTTCTTGGCATGGGGCCCACAATGTTGAGAGCCCATACTTTGAAGGGTAATTGTGTGTGGATAGGCAGTACTGACTTAGGTGGGGTCTCACTTCTTGCAAACTTTTTGCATACTTTACATTGTTCTAAGACTTCTTGAATATCTAAATATAGGGTTGGCCACCATGCCTTATGTTTGAGGAATTCATAGAGATTGCGACTCTTTGTGTGTCCTAAGTCCCTATGGTAACGCAGGATGGTTTCTACTTGCTGATGGGTGGGAACATATGGGATGATGGTCCTGTTGGACATTTTTTGATGCAAGGTCCCCTACACGTCTGCAAATGGGAGTTCATTCTTAATAACTGTTTCTTTTGTTACGTCTGTGGTGCCGGGGGAAACCCCTTAATTTTTTGTTTGAAGTACCAGGAGAGGCCAGTCTGGGTCAAGCCCATTTTCTCCTCTTGTGGCTTAGGTGTACAAGCGTAAGAGTGTGTCTGTCATGGCCAGCTCTGGACCAGGTTTGACTGTATGAGTATATTGAATCTCTCCAAGAGTTCCATCCAGCAGGCCTGACAGCAGGATAGGTTTTCTTGGGTTTTTGAAATATATGAGCGACTTGTGGTCGGTCAACGCCGTGAACTCCTCCTGTTGTTCCAGGCAACAACGCCATTTGACTAGGCAGTGCACAATTTCCAACAACTCCTTGTCATGTATAGGGTATTGGCACTTGCTGTCTGTCAGTTTGTGTGATTCATAGGCTACAGGAAGGAAGTCACCATCATTTTTTTTGATTCATAGTACTCCCCCAATGGATGCATCTGAGGCGTTGGTTTCCATTTGATATTCCCCATCTTGTTTGGGGTACTGTAGGATAGGCACTGTTGTGAGTTTCTCCTTGAGACATCTGAAGCAGAGATTGCGTTGGGGGGGGTCCATACAAACTTGGATTTGGTGCCAGTTATGGCGGATAGGAGTGCAGTCAAGACGCCGCAGTCAGATATGAAGCAGTGTACATAGGCCACCATTCCTAGGAACGTGTGGAGTTCCAACTTATCCTTGGGTGGCGGCATCTTGCAGATGGCCTGTATCTTTTGACTGTTGGGTTTGATGTTGTCTTTTGAGACTATGTGTCCTAGGAAGGGCAGTTGTTTGCGGAAGAACCGGCATTTGGAGAGTTTGGCTAGCAGCTTGTGTTGTGCTAGGGTGTCAAAGACTGCTTCCAGGTCCTTGTGATGCTGTTCCACTGAGGGGCTATAGACAATAATGTTGTCCTGGTAGACCAAGGTGTGTTTGCCTATGTGGGGGGTGAACACCTTGTTCATGAAGGTCACAAAGATCCAGGGGCGTTGGTCATGCCAAAATTGAGTACCACACATTTGTATGAGCCATACTTTGTTCAGAAGGCTGTTTTGGGGATATCTTCCTCCTTGATACAGATCTGGATGTATCTTGTGGTTAAGTCAATCTTGGAGAAGACTGTGGCGCTGCCCAGGGCATCAAAGAGGTCATCAATGAGTGGTAGTGGGTAACAATTCTTGATGGTAACTTCATTTAGGGCTTGATAGTCTGTGACCAGGTGCAGGGTATCATCCTTCTTGGCCACAAAGAAGACGGCGGCTCTAAAGGGGGATTGTGAGGGATGGATAAGTCCTTTCTCCAAGGCCTCTTTAAGGTAGGCGCGTAAGGCGTCATCTTCATTTGGGGTCAGGTGATATATGGTTCATGCTTTGGGTAAAGCTCACTTGAGTCGAATGAATTTTGGATGTGTTTTTCTGGGGGTAACCCAGGTAGTGTCTTTGAAGATTTCTGGGTGATGAGCCACAATTTTGCAATCCTGAGCTGTAGTGGTGTCCTGGTGATCTTTGAAGTGTATGATCTTGTACTGGCCGGAGTCTCAGTCAATAGTCTTGAGGTTTTCCCTTTTGTCCAGGGTTTCTGTGATGCGTACAAAGACATGGTTGCGTAGGAGTTGGTCCACTGAATCAGGGTATATCTGGTGGTTGATGCCTTCATGCTTGATGGTCAATACTGAGGTAACCCAGTCCACGTGGGGGTTGTTCTTTCTCAGCCAATCTAAATTTAGTATGATGTCAAACTTGGAAAATTTAATGACAGAGCCTTGGATGATGAAGCACAGGTTCTTGAGCATGACAGAGAAGGGGGAAGTCTCCCTTGTCACTGAAATGTGGTGTTCATCAGCTAAAACCATGTTTTTAATCCGTGAAGGGTTAGTGGTTAGCTTGAACTTGTCCACAAAGCTACTGTTGACTAAGGTTTGATCTGCGCCTGAGTCCAGAAGTGCTGAGCCTGTGTAAGTGCAAAAGTGAAAAGGGTAAGACATCAGTTTATTAGGATGTCTAGCAATGATGTAGAGAACCAGATCTTCCAAGGGTACTTGGATCATTGGACACTGGTCCACGTCCTCGGGGCGGTACTCATTGTTGGGAGAGTCAGAAGTTATGCAGGAAGAGCTTGGCTTGCTTAATGCTCTCCCCAGGGTTTTTCCTCATCTTGGTTGCCTTGTGTGGCAGTGATGCAGAAATGAGTCCAGGTTGATTGCCCATTGTTCCCGTTCCCATATCCATTGAAGCCTTCAGGCTTGTGGTTTGTACTATTGCTGTTGTTTCCAGGGGTGGTCAGCTGAAACGGCCCGCTGAGTGAGAGTCTTTTGATCTTTCTCGTTTCCCAGTTTGTGCTTTGTGGAGGGCGTTGGATGTTTGCTCTGCCTTCTCCACTTTGCAATACAGGCTCTATAAATTGGTCACTTGGTCCAGGTTCACGTGTCTCATCACATGTGACTTGAGGGCGTCGTAGTACATGAGGTATGTGGCTGGGATGTCAAAGGCCATATCAGAGGGTGGGTGTAGGCGGAGTTCCTTGTAGGCATGGGTAAGCTCTTTCACAGTGCCCGTCTGGGTCAGGTTCTTTACTTGATGTATGATCATGAGTGTGGTGTCTTTAAGCACAAACCTTGCCAAGAAGTCCTGATTGAATGTATCTCAGTCCTTCTTGGTATGCTTCTCATGCCACTTGTTGCACCAGGTGCCAGTGTCATGAGTCAGCCGGATAGAGATTAATGCAATCCAGAACCGTTGTGAGCATTCCATCTGGGCCAGTTTGCTTTGGGCCAACTAGATTCACGCGGCGACATTGTCGTCGTTGGCCCCAGCGAAAGATTCTAGGGCAGCACTTCAAAGTCTTTGGGCTACATAGGCTGGCATGGTATTTTCATCAGTTGCACAGGACATGGTGGAGGGTGTCTGAAAGAACCCTTGGGTGGACAGGGCATTGAATGCAGGAAGTGGTATCACCATGTTCTGGTAGAGGACAAACTCATCAGGTATTGCAGTGCCGGGTGTGTACGGTGTCCAGTCCACTGGGAGGCCAGACATGATTCTATCGAGGATTTGTTGGCCGCGGCGAGTACAGGCAACAAGCAGAATTTCGGGGAATAAAAGTAGGATGGAGAACCTACCTGTGCTATCAATGTTGTAACTGTGCTGTTTTAACAGAGTTACAAGGGGGAAAATATTTGCAAACTAGATAATAATCTTTATTGGGAGATAGGTATTATATACTTATTGTGAATTGTGGATAACAGGAACATGATAGCGTTGATCACATGGTGGGATGGTAAAGGGGGTGGCCTGATCCTGGCAATGAGTCAAGCGCCAAAACGAGGTATCCACCATAAGAGATCATCATCTGTTCATGTTGTTGGATTTGGTAATTTGAGTTGACTTCCTAGTCTGACTTCGAGTGACTGGGTAATCAGATTGCGGTTCATGAACCCGCTTACTCAGAACCTTGCTGGCGGGTCAAGCCTGCTGTTTTGACACTTGGATAATTACTTCTCTGAGGGGAGCAATCAAAGATGTTGCAACATAAAGTTAGAAGGATCCATGTGAAGGGAAGTATAGCGGTTCAACATTTGACAGAAGCTCAGGTTCAGGAGAGTTGATGGGCAGATAAGTTCCTGCCCCGATTTATAGCCCTGTAGGGTTATAAATTTCTCCTGGATGCTGATAGAAGGGCTGCTCTTATTCGGGAATGGGGATCAAAGTTGGTGGTTGTAAAATCAGTGATAAGTTCATAATAGTTGGATGGCTACCTCGTTTCACACTATTTACTAAGGATAGGATGTTCTATATTCCAAGCCCGGTATTGGATTTGCAGTATAGATCAGCTTTACATTGCATCATCTAGTTTTTTTTGTAGAGTAAACATGTCCCTTTTTGTGGTGAAAATGGCAGGTGGGTTGTGAAATCAAGTTGAACCCATAGTTTTCCACGGCTTGGTGAATAATTCGACCATCCTTATTTTATAAGGAGTGATTTGTTTTCAAAGCCACGGGTCTGCATTATAGACGGGAATGAGTGAAAGGAAGGTTTGACCGCATTCCCATTGCTTTAGGATGTGCGAGTTAAATTAAGAGATGTGCTGCTGGAGATATGTGGGCGACGGTTGGGGATCGGAGTTAATAGATGCACTTTCTGTTGCGCGGTGTCAACTGGGAGGTGTAATTCCACATTTCCTGTTTGGCTAATCCGCCACAACTCAGAAATTTGATCAGACAAGTTTGTTTATGCCAAGCATTCTACATTCCGAGCTGCGGCTTTTTGCGGGTTTGGGTCAGGAGGCCTAAGCAATCGTAATTTTAAACAGTACCGTTCAAACTATAGGCATCCTTTCGTTTTGCCGTTGGAGATAGGCTATGGGGTGCAGGTGGAAAGATTGTGTGGGTGCCACATTTGAGCGATATGGCAAGGCTCCACACTGAGATTTGAAAATGATTCCAGATTCGATTGTTAACGTAAATGTTAATTCAAAAAGTGACGGAATTAAGGCGGGTTTTAATCGTGCAAAATGAGGGGATTTTTTAAAGATGGAAGGTCTAGATTAGGAGGAGTAAAACTACATATCAAGAGAGGCCGTGGCAAGCAGATGCTTGGAAAGAGGCAAATGAGCACGAAGAAGATGCAACTGATGGACATGGGGAAACGCTTGGGTCCATGGAAAGAAAACTTTCATCAAAAAATCGGAATTCTGAGGAATCAGGTTCATCGGGAGATGGGGCACTAGGGACAAAGGGAGCAGGGACACGAAGTTCCTTGTAGGCATCCCAGTCAACTCCCTCAAAATACGGGTATTGAACCACTTCTTTAGCTCCAAGCTCACCTCCAAGTCGATGCCTAGGGTCACGGATAAGAAGGGCATCGATAAGAGAGGCTGCACCTGAGGAAACATGTGGTGGAAACTCGACATTGCCTTGAATAACACGCTCATAGATTTCATGATCTGTACTGGCATGAAATGGAGTGTATCCTACCAGCATCTCATAAAAAAGTATGCCTAAACTCCACCAATCAACAGCAAAAGAGTAGTCTTCGCCATGAAGCACCTCAGGAGAAAGGTAGCGTGAAGTTCCACAAAAGGTACCAGTGGTATTACCACGCTCAAGGCGCTTCGATAAGCCAAAATCAGTCAAAACGACATTGCCCTCTCTGCTCAATAGACAATTCTCAGGTTTGAGATCGCGGTATAGGATCCGATTATCGTGGAGAGTCTTTAGCCCAAGGATAATTTGGCAGGCATAAAACTTTGCCCTTTCTTCACTAAACTGACCTGTAAGCTGAATATGGGTTGCGAGATCGCCACCAGGATGGTAGTCTAGAATGAAAAATAGTCGGGAGCTGGTTTGAAAGGAGTTGAACAAAGTAACAAGGAAAGGGCTTTTGATATCGCCCAGAGCTGCTAGAATACTGCGCTCAGTACGCAGGTTGTGACAAGCTTGGGCCAAAGCACGCTCTTTGGAAATCGACTTCATGGCTCTAAGCTGATTGGTTTTGGAATCCCTAACCAAAAACACTTTGCCCATTGAACCACTTCCTAAAACGCGCTGAATGTGATATCCCCGCAAAACCGACACTCGAGGAGGAGCTAAAGAGTATATAGATCCTCTCCGACTGCAGACTGATTGGCTAGAGATGGAACCACGTCGGGATAGGCTTGGCTCAGGTTCTCCTCCCACACGCACAAAGTGCTTGACAGCGTCATGGTTAGCGAGGACAACATCGTTCAGGATCTTGGTAAGGTATGCTTCAAGGCGCTCAGCGGTAGACTTTCGAGAGAAAATGTGACGTGACAGGATGCGTTTCTTTTCGTCAAGAGGAGGAAGCCTTGGATAAGTTCCCTCTTTGTTTGTGGCTTGTAAGGCCTTGTCTAGCTCGATCAGGTCAGCTGTAGTGCGAACCATCTTTTGTACATTTTTGCGGTGGAAAATAGCGATAGAGAAGGATGAATTAGTTAGCTTTCCGAATAGCTTGGGTGCACGCTCCATGCTCTCCGAGACCGACAGCCGCACTTCATTAGTGGGGGCCATGGTACAGCGGGTCGCGAGCAAGTTAAATGAAGATTGGTATGGCTGGCTTGGCTTGTGATAATAAATTCCAGGGCTGGTCCCTGCCAAAGTAGTGCGGCTGTTCTGACGCAGCATTGCTGTAGGTAGATGAAAAGCTATCTAATAAGTCTGGTTACTAAGTGAGGGGTGCTGGACCATCCTGTACCATGTCCCATAGCTTTGTTTATAGCCAGTCTCCTCTCAGCTGGGCCAACTAAATCGAGCCGTTCAATTTCCCTCGCTATTATTCTCTTCTCGTTATCGTCCTATCAGCCATAGCTTCGTTTTATCAAGTTCGCGTTTTGATTAAACGTGATGGTCAACTTGAATCATCCATCTTTCCCTTACTATTGAGTCACCCACCAGTTCCATTCCAAATAATAAGCATGCGAGGTTTTGACTAACACTACGGAATTTAAATTATTTGTTCCTGCTTCAAAGCTTGACCCGCTAAAATCGATCCCTTCTATTTCAATCATTACTAGCTCTCAGTTTGAAACATATGTTTGGTAGGATTACGCTATGAATTT
This sequence comes from Entomophthora muscae, assembly GCA_014839935.2. Taxonomy (NCBI): domain Eukaryota; kingdom Fungi; phylum Entomophthoromycota; class Entomophthoromycetes; order Entomophthorales; family Entomophthoraceae; genus Entomophthora; species Entomophthora muscae. The sequence goes on from QTSX02002280.1 coordinate 45,592, forward strand.
CTAGAGCGTCTCTAAATAATGGAAAATTAAATGCACCTTCGCTTCAATCGACAAATTTCAATAATGAATCTGATTGGCACGTATTATCCAAGCAATTTTTAAATGAATTTATAATCGAAATGGCCAATAAATAAACTACCTTGGATTTGAAACTTAACGCCCAACCGTCTAAACGCCACAATCGAATTTAGCCATAAAAACGTGCAAGGAGTCTCCTTATCCAAGCATCATTGGTGTCTGTAATGACTATCTATCGCCCCTGGCACTGTATAAATTCACAAATCAAGAGCCAGGATTTATGCGATATAACTGGCTGAACTTTGAGGTGATAACCAATCTAAGTCACTTTATTAAGCTCCACCAGCTGGTGAACTTAATGGCGTGTCCATCGTGAGGTGGGCTCCTGATTTTTAATCGTATTAATATAATCTGTAAATTAAATACAAGTTTTGAATCCATGAGATGAAAAATCAGGTGCCTAACCCTGAGGCTGACCAGCCTTCATCCCATTGGCTCAATAGTCCGGGGGCTATCCCGCCCACTCTTTATTTCCCTGCCCAGCGAAAATGATAGCCAAGCGTAGATTAATGATTAAATTATATAGCCCTCAGGTGTTGGACAAGAATCCTGAATCTGCCAGTTCAGATGTCTGAAATTAATTGAACTGCTCGTCTGTTGTAGTCGACAAGCATCAAATCAACAGACATACAGGCACTACTCGGAATGAAACCATAAAGTTTTTTTGTAGCAGAGCTTAGTTCCAACCCTACAAGCAGCTCAAGACAAATATGCAGCATCCACGCATACACTTCAAGTTATAAATACAAGTTATAAATAGTACCTGGCATTAGTAAGAATCTGGATTTTCGTCTAAAGTGACTGGCCAACTTAAATATCTTGTTTAAACTATTAATAGTACAGCATCTTTCTAAAAACAACCCCCGAATATATCCGATTCACCTTTTGGCTTCAGTCCTTTTTAACCATCGACTTATTTTACTTATCGGTAATAGTTATTAAATACAAGGGACGATCAAGTATAAAATTGGTGATCCTTCTTTACCCTGATGTTTACAGTGCAGGAAGCTTCCCACAGGTTGCTATGCAGGATTGATCTTCAGTCGTAAATAGGATCATAGAGATCTTTGATCCAGGTATAGATCTACTCCAATACATTTTTTTACTTTATATAAGAAGATATAACTTTATGATGGATCATAAAGGGGTTATTTGGGACTCATTATTTTAAATATGTATCTTTAAAATGATCAATCTTGTCAAGTTTGACTGTTAACGGGCTATGTTTAGAAAATTGCGGCAGCTTATCGAAATTAAAGTACACTAAAGATCATAGAAGATAAAGTAATAATATATTGCCACAACATCTACTATTACTCCCTCTTGGGAAAGTAGTTCACTGAGTAATTCCCTGGTTAATGAATAATCAGTGGCACTCTTATCAGACGCCCATCCTATACAGGGATCAAACATTCTGGATCCTAAATGGAACACTACCCGGACAAGCCCCATGACTACCATGATGTACATGGACAGTATCTGGCTTTCCATGACACTATATAATCCTATATCTTAATATCAAATAAAGAATCATTCTCTTCTCAATTTCCCCCTTTATTTTATTTATTATACTTCCTAGAGTCTATCCTCAGCAGTGGTAGAACAGGTAGGTTATCCACACCTACACAACTTAAAGGAAAAATTTCTTCAACAAAAATAATCTAGCTTTGGCCCTGTCTACAGGTTGGTGACTATATGAGGAAGGACAATATGTCTCCATGGGGTACACTGTCTTCAACAATATCCTTGTGCTGTCATGGCCCATGTCAGAGTCCAGCTGGACTCCCACAGGGGAGTCAGGCCAGGCCTGGAAGGCCATGTACACAATAGGCACAATTATGACCAGGTAGTTTACTGCAGTAGCTAGGGGACACCAACTCCCAGTGTTGAAAATTGGCGTACACTGGCAGATTTAATAGAAGAATTAAGAGGCAGGGGCACACACTCACTATGTGCCTTTGAATGTGAAGATTCTGAAGACATTGACCAATTTGGATTGTAGTAATTAATTTTATTGGGTCTTATACAAGTAGGTAAAAATTCTGCCCCTGGGCGTTTACTGCCAACACCTTATATAGGAGTATTCTCATATTACTAATCACCAGTCACTGACAATGTCTTCTAGGACATTCCAGCACACTGTAGAGTCTGGGTTGGGTTGGGTTGGCAAAATAAGGGACAACCTTCTATTTTAGGGCGCAATCCTGCAATGCCTAGCACAAGGAAACCCTCTGCTAGCGCATTAATCAGTGATCCTTTTTAAGATATGTAATCACTTCTATATCTAGTTCTTAACAAGGAGTCAAATAGGCCATTCAAATTGACCCTGGTGTCTTGGCATTATTTTTTCTCAAAGCTGGTGCCTCAGCGCTCAATATTAATTATTGCAGCGCTCTGGCGCTCGCAATTAATTGTGTTAGCACCTTAGCACTTGATGTAAATTATTGCAGCCTCTGGCGCTTGCAAATAATTGTGTTGGCGCCTCAGCACTTGATGTAAATTATTGCAGCGCTCTGGCACTTGCAAATAATTGTACTGGCATCCTGGCGCTCAATGTAAACTAGAGCGGCGCTCTGGCGCCAAGAATAATTAATCCCGGCGCTGTGGCGCTTGTTATTTAAGGTAGCAGCGTGGCGCAATATTCTTGACAACAACATCATAGTCCACTAATCATATATTTAATTATACGGTAAGTTGACACTAATTTCCAGAAGGGTAATTGATTGGCCCTGATTAATTTCCCATAGCCACCTAATGAATTAAGCTTTCCACAATCCCTGGTCAACAATTCTTCACATATCCCCCACTTGACCAGGGCTACCCTTCATCCTTTTCTTTATGAGCGCCCCCAATAATAGCCAACCTTCCTTGCGCCAAGTCTACCAAGACCTCATGGCTGGTATGACAGATGAAGATCATAAAGTGTTTATGTGAATGTTGTGCTCCTCTTGGGTCCATTTCCTGAACCAGCTACTTCCTGTTAGCAGTCGTCAGTTGCGGGCCCAGGACTGCAATACCACAGTGGCAGGGTCAGAGCGTGGCACAGACACACATATCAAAGGGGAGGATGAGGTAGACTCTATTTTTGCAGAGACTGAGTCACCCTTAATCCGACTTCCTTGCCTTGGCTTTGAGGATTTACAAGATTAGTCTGACAATATCATCCTCAAATCTTCTTCCTCCCTGCTTGCAATGCCCTCTGCGTTACTTTGTGCTTGTTGCAACTCCAAAGAGTTGCCCTTCACCTACCCTGCCATCATCAATTGATTTGGGGTAAGCCACCACAAAGAGAGGTTATACGTGTATGTCCAAGCATTGTTTGCCAAAGACAACGCTGAAACGCCAATCTGCTTGGGAGCTTGTTACCATGGTAGTTACAATGTGGAGTAGCTAATTGGGGAGGTTGACCTCTGTCTGCATGTCACGACCAAAGATACCAGTGGATTTTCTTTGTAGCATGTTTATACCATCACCCAGCGCAACCAATACATTTGTGAGGTTGCTTGCATCTGGGCATTGGAGCAGTCTGCTGATCCTGAGCTTACCCATACTCTTGGGCTGGACCTTCAGGCTAACAGTCCCTGTTGCTTCTCCTTGGCCTTGTGTTTGTTTGTGCAGGCAGTGAAAGACAACAACCCCCAGTTGTATCTTCTCTTGGCTGTGTCTGTCGCCCACTTCATGTGGTATCCTCCTGAGGCGTGTTCTTCCAGCGCTGTGGGTTTTGCAGGGCATTGCCTTGAACACTTCTGCAGGCTAGCCTATCATTCAAAGGTATCCTTGCCAGCATGTTACTCCTACATGGAGGATGTGCTGCTCAACTGTCTAACTATAGGCTCTGCCTTCTCTGCTTATGGTGGTGGGGACATCTAGTTAGCAAGAGTAATCTTTGTTTGCCTCTGTGCGGTTGGACCGGTATGTCCCGCAATTTCCAATTGGTGTGGTGCCAAAAGTTGGTGGCTCTTGCCTTTGTCTTTAACCAAATGAATAATGATGAATACAAGTTGGTAGCTCCTCTGGTTCCCCTTTCAGCATCAAAGCGCCCTTGTTCCGCTTCCAGTTGTTGTTCCATCCCCCGTCTTCCCGCAGGCAGTGTCCTTTCCCCAGATACCTCAAATGGGCCTCCAGGCAATGGGTCTTCCTCTTCTGGCTCTGGACTTTGTTCTCCTGAATAGTCTAGCAGTAAAGCATTGCTTTCTTATTTTGTCTTTATAATTATAATTTATTCTTTTTATTTTTTGTTTTGTTTGTCTCAGTTTCTCTTTTTACTCTCCCATATACTTAGTTCTTGTAGTTGTATCATTTTATTCTTTGGAAGGGGGATTCTTTATAAACTTTCTCAGGAACTTTGTGTGTACCTGGTTGATCATCTGTCTGTCCTTGACCTCTTTAATAGTATAGGCGTCTGTGGACGTCCAGGAGATGATTTCAAATGGGCCTATCCATAGGGTGGCCAGTTTGTGCGCTCTGCCAAATCCATGTGTGTTATGGAAGAGCACCCAGTTTCCTACTTGGAACTCTTATAGAGGGGCCCGTTGGATGTTATCTTTTTCCTGACTCCTTATCTTCTTGGCCAATGCATTGGAATAGGCTTCTGACTGTAATTGAATTAATGTGCGGGCAAGCCTTTGCTGGTACGCATGGGGTAACTGGTTGTCTTCTTCCCCAATGCAGGAGTATAGAATGGGGGTAGCACGGGGTGCCTGCCATGTAAGAGTTGAAATGGTGATTTTCCTGTAGAGGAGTGAGTGGCAATATTGTAGGCAAAGATAGCTGGCAGCAGGAACATGTTCCACTCAGCGGGGCGGCTAGCAGCCAATTTCCTCAAGATGCCTACTAAGGTCCCATTAACTCTCTCTACCATTCCATTTGACTTGGGGTGGTAGGGTGTTGAAAATACTCCTCAGATTCCCATAAGTTCATTAAGCTTAGTCACCACATGGGAAGTAAAATTGGTGCCGTTGTCAGTGAGGATAACTTGAGGCAACCATGACATAATATGATATGTTCAAGTAGGAATTTTGCAGTAGTGTTAGCACCTAAGTTGCGCACTGCCTTTGCTTCCACCCATTTGGTCAAGTGGTCTATTACAACAACAATGTACTTGGTGCAATAGTTGCTGACTGGCAAGGGTCCTACAACATCAATTGACACAGTGTGCCAAGCAAAGTTAGGCTGAGCTAAGTGGTAGGATATTGACTTGTTGAATGGAGTTTTCCCTTGGCATTCTTTACAGCAGCTCAGCGTTTCTTGTACGTCAAAGGCCATGGCTTACCAAAAGTATGTGGTTTTTAGTTAGGCAAGTGTCTTCCGGAAGGCGCCATGCCCTATTGCCTTATGAGCACAAACCATTAGATCAGCCCATTCTGATGGTCTGGGCATTATTCTTATTCCTTCTAAAGTGTGTTTCAATATACACACATTCTTGATTTTGGTGTCTTCCAGCAGCCTATCTAGAGTGCGCTGGACTTCTGCAGGCTTGTCCTGGTAGTTGCCTGCCAGCATTTTATCATAAAGTAGGTCAGAGACATCAGCCAGGTGGGCTACCGTTGGTAGCCGAGATAGTCCATCCACATTCTGATGTTTGACGCCTGCTCTGTGTGATATTTTGAAGTCATAGGCCTGGAGCTTTAGGGCCCATTGTGCTAGACGCCCTTCAGGTTCTTTCAAGTTCTGGAGCCAGCGTAATGATGCATGATCTGTGATTACTTTGAAGTGGACGCCATGTAGATATACACAAAATTGTTTGTATGCGTATATCACTGCCAGGCACTCTCGTTCAGTCACAGTATAGTTATGCTCATGGACGTTCAGAGTTCTGCTGCAGTAGGCTACATGGTATTCTTCACCATTGGAATCCACCTGGGAAAGCACACCACCCACAGCGGTCAGTGAGGCATCTGTTTGAACGATGAATTCACGGCTGAAGTCTGGGTATTGCAGGATTGATTTGTTCATAAGACTCAAGTGCAGGGTGTCAAAAGCTTGTTGACAGGCTGGGGTCCAGTTGAATTGCACATCACTCTTCAAAAAATGGAAGAGGGCCTACCCCTTCCTTGAGAAGTATTTGACAAAGTGTTGATAATAACCAATCATGCCCAGAAACACCTGGACATCTTGTTTATTAGACGGCATCTTCATTTTCTCTATGGCCTTGACTTTGGCTGGCTGGGGCCGTAATCCTTTGGCGCCAATCACAAAGACAAGGTATTTGAGCTGATCCTTAAAGAAGTAGCACTTCCTGGGTTTGACCTTAAGGTTAGCAGCCGCTAGGCGCCAAAAAACCTCTTCAAGGTGTTGAAGGTGATCAGAGAATGTCCGTGAAAAGACATTGATGTCGTCCAGATAGACTAAAATGCAGCTCAGCTTGAGATCATGGAGCATATCATCCATGGCGCGTTGGAATGTGGCAGGTTCATTGCAAAGTCCTTGTGGCATTCAGGTAGGTTGGAAGAGACCTTGACTGGTGATGATGGCGCATTTTTCTTGCTCCTTGCAAGGCAATTCAATCTGCCAATATCCAGATATTAGATCCATTGCAGAGAAGAACTTAGCGCCTCTCAGGCAGTCAAGCGCATCATCAATAAATGGAAGAGGATATAAGTCCTTCTTAGTGATGTTATTAAGCTTGCAATAGTCAATGACAACATGGTTGCTCCCATCTTTCTTCTTGACTATGAGTACTGGGGACAACCACAGGCTCTTGGATGAGATGAGTAGACCTAGTTAGACCAGCTTCTCAATTTCCTCATCTACCGCGGCGTCAGAAACACAAGAATGTTGTATGGGGCAAAGACATATAGGATGTTCCTTGCCCGTGTCAATGTGGTGGAGTGTGTTACGTGCACACTCAAGATTGAAGTCCTCCTTGGCAAATATCTCCTTGTATTTCTCAAACAGGGCAAGGGCTGCGTCCTGTTGGGCAACAGTGAGTCCTTGCAGTTGCTCCTGTGGAATGATGGTGCATACAGCAGGTGGTATTACTTAATCCAAAGGGAAGCCAAACTCATCCAGGGTGCCAAAATTGTGTATCTCCATCACCTCTCCTACCGATAATAGATGCAAGTACACCACTACTTGATGGCGTTTTACCTCAACAGGAGAGTGATTGAGGTTGGTAATTAATATCTTTATGGGCCCATGATTAGGTAGCACAATTCAAGGTGCAACCAGGGGCTCTAGCCTAGAGCAATTCTGGGGAGGGGTTTCTATTTACCCGTAAAGCCCTTGAGGGATTTGTAAATCTAATCTGATATCCATTAGCACCTGATGTCCAGCCAGGATAGTGTAAGAAGAGTTGGCACGCAATGGTAGACCCTTATATTCCTCAACTTGGGTGGGAAGATGTTTAACCCAACGTCCTAACTTACAATACTTGACTGGGACAACACCGTTGCAATATGTGAGGTTAACATAGGGAGTGGTTTGGCTACCCATCTCTGGGTTTATTTGGTTGTAATACAGAGGGATTGCCTGCCACAATATTTCAAGGACATTGTTCTTGAGATCAGTCTTTACTCCATACTGTTGCATGAACAAGGTTCCAATCAGGATATCATAGTTCTCATTGGGTAGCACTATAGCTGGGGCAGAGACTGCCAGAGAGCCAAAGCGTAAGGGGAGCGCACTGTACGCTCCTTGGGCGGTGGTACAGTCTAGTCCAGCTGTACCATATGATTTCTTGTGATCAATATCTGGAGCAAGCCCCATTTGCTGTACTAACTTGGAGGACACTATATTTATAGGGGCCCCAGTGTTGATGATAGCTTGCACTTTGAGTTTATTCAAAAAAAATATCAGCATAAGTGCACTCAGAATAAGAAGAACCAATATTGTTTACTAAGTGAATGTCTAAATTTTTGGTAGTGGAAAGGAATTCAACAATATTGTCACATAGTTTGGGGTGGTGATACTTCATTGTCTCCATGGGGATGGCCACATTGACACCCCTAAGAGGGGTGGCATCACCCAAGCATTGGGGTTCCGTATCAGGCGCGCCATCTAATAACTGGCAAGCGTAAGGCTTAGACACTTCCTTAATGGCCTCTTGAGAGGCCTGAACCTTGGAGCAGATCTGTACTATGTGAACATTGTTGATGAGGACCTGATGGAGCGCATTCCCCAAGAACCCGGTGTCAGGCGTAAAGAGTAGGTCAGGTGGAATGTTTGTGGATTGCGTGGATGTAGAGAGCTCCTCCTCTACTCCATGCTGACTTTTCCCTGCACTTCAAGTTCCAAGGGGGGCAGCACTGTGTACCTGTCTTTGAGTTGAAGCTGGAGGTGTAATGACCCTTCCTGTTGCAACAGTGACAGATTACCTTAGTGATATCAGGGTTTGATGGGGACTTGTTGTTGATGGGAGCCTCCAAGCAACCTGGATAGTTGGAGACTGGGCGGGGCTTTGATCCAGTGTTGGGGGGTCTGAAAGTGTCACCACACTGGCGTAAGTAATGTACCATGCCATTTAAGGTGCAGTTGTCCTTGAAAGCTGGCATGAGAGCTTGGTACAAGGCTTTGTAGGGCTTTACTGCGGCACGTAAAGCTATATGAGTGTCATGCACAGTCAGGGACCCTGAGCCAGTGAGGATCTGCGCCTCAAGATAGAAACAATTGGCAAAGTCAGCAATTGTCTTGTCTTTTCTAAAGCTAATCATCAAGAACTCATTCTTCCTCTCAGTAACCCAAGTGATGCTACCAAATTTGTATAAGAGTGCGTTCTTTGCTGCTGCATACAACTAATTGTGTTTGGGCATGTGCAGGATGATTAGATCGGTACTAGATGCATCCAATTGATTGAGTAGTGTGGTGGCCTTGTCTTGGTTGTTAGCCCTGTACATAGACATCTCAAAAAGACAGATGAAGGTGTATAGATTGCCCTTAGGCTCAAACTTGGGCAAGTTCATTGGCTTGAATTGTGTAGGGGTTTTGGCTTGGAGACAACAGCAAGGGGGAGACTCTTCACAGCAGCTTTGGTTGAAGAAGTTGGTACAAGAGCTCCCAGCTGGGCCAGTCTCCCTGGGGGCTTGTGGGGCATCAACAGGTGTGGGAGGGACGGCAAAGACTTTTGGGAGACTTTGGCAGTGTCAGGGAACCAACCCTGACTGGCCGAGCTTGCTAGCGCTTGGGAACTGGCGGGTTGTGGACTGGGTGGGCAGGGCCCACCAAAGGATTGGTGCTAACTTAATGAGGTAGGACATTGACTTGCCCACCTACAACCACAGAACAGCGGCAGAGACAATAGTATTGATTATTCCCATGAGATTAATGTATACAATTCCAAAAAGCTTGTTGGTATGGTCCAGGGGAGTTCAGCGGCAGAGGCAGGAATTGGTTTGGGGGTGACAGGTGGTTCTATGTCCATTTGGTAGGCAGGAAGGAAGTTGTATTTATCTCTGAACAGGCAGGGTTTGGTAACATACCAAGGGCCTTCTTGGTTATATCTGGTTAACTCTGTAGTTCTGGCCAAGAGATCCTGGGCTAGTATGTTGTTGGCGGTGTAGTCCTTGTACTCAGGCTTTAAGGGGTACTCTGTGAAATGGACAGGACCAAAGGGAGCACCAGGCAGGCAATACGTAGCTGGCAGGCTGGCAGGGGGGTCAGATGATCAAGTTAACTGGCAGATGACAAGAAAAAAATACGGCAATAATTGGAGAAACCAATATCTCATAACCTTTATTTAAAAATGACAATGGGGGTTGATCTTGACCTGGCAGGTATTTATACCACACTGCCAGGCTTCACTACCTGGTTTGGTTTTCTGGGCTTGGGCAGGTTGGCATTGGGGGTCTCAGATGGCAGTGTGGCGCTTGGCAATGGCGGTTTGCCACTGGCTGCTTCAGGATGAGAAGACTTTGAATCCTTCTGTTTGTCAATTTGGGTATTGGGTGCCTCCTTGGGTTCAGTGCCTCCCCCAGGACTTTGGGGGGAGTTTGGAATAACTCTCATGGAGAAACTTGCGTATTTCACCAAGCAAACCACCAGTGTCAGGCGTTGGCACCTTGGGGAAATTCCCATCATTTTGCACTGGCGGTTTGCTTGCAGAATCCTGCAGGACAGCTAAGGGTTTGGGTCCTGGCGGGCTGGTAACAACTTTATCAAACAGTAGTAGGTTATTGGGTTCCCAGCCATGGGTCTGGCGGTCTGCAAAGGGTTTTGCCCAGGGTTTGACTATGGTTCCGTGTTTTGAGATTTAGGAGCATCTGAATTGTCGTTCCTGACAGGCGGCCTGAGGAGGATGAGGTAGCCCCGTTGTCATATACAGAACTGGAGGTGGGCTGTAGCATGGCGCTTTCTTCAGAAGGCATTGCAGAAAGACCAAGTCCTCCCAAGTCTTGGCCAGTGCAGCAGCATCTGGTGTCCACCAACTCAGCCCAAGTATCTGCTATTTCTATCTCTGCATTTTGGAGAAGAACAAATACACTCAATCAGCCTGGCACACTGGACCATTCCTTTGCAGAAGTCTTCTATGGCAGCACGCTGGGAGGCAGAGCGCTTTTCATGTCCCCTCAGCTCAGCTTGTAATTCTTCAAGCTTGGCCTTGAGAGAGGCAATACTCTGCTCTCCTTTGTCACGCACCTGCTTCATTTCCCAAAACATCTCATTATTTGTGGCCACAATATTATCTACTTGTTGCTGTACTTGGTTGAGTTCAGAGAGGCTGTGGCCTTCAGTGGTTGAATCCTTTGCAAATTGGGATGAGAAATCCTGGCGTAGCTGGGAGACCTCTTCCCAAATGGTTTCCTTGATATGATTATTATATTGTATGAAGTTGTCTCAAAGTGCTAGAACCTCAGCCTTGGCAGCATTAGCAATATTACTGGACTCCTCATTCTCCTGCCAGAAAAGACTTTGCACCTTGTTGATATTGTTGGTATTGTTGGCAACCTTCTTGTTCAGGTCATGCAGGAAACTACCTTGTTGCTCCAGGGATGCGTCATGTTTGGCAAGACAGACATCCATGTTGCTCTTGGTTATGTGGGCCCTGCTACGTATTGTTCAATGGCTATGGCGTGGCAGGCAACGTCCCAGGCCCAGGTGGGCCACAACCCAAAATTCTTCAGAGTTGACTCTATTATATGAACCAAGCAACTATTTAACTGGTGGGTGAGGTCCTCCAGCTGGCGGCCAGGGTGGCTTGATTTTCCTTGTTGGCTTGAGTGTAAGCTCAGATTTCCTTGAACCCGGAGTCCAATTTTTATACTAGCCAGTCCTGGTAATGGTGTTGGCGCTCCACATACGTAACCAGGTCTCAAAGCTCCAAGTGATCTCGGGCTTAGACTCCCAGTAGCTGATGTAACACAGGGTGGAAAAATCCTTGCAGATATTTGGTTGCCCTCTTAAGGGTGGGGAAACATTTGAGGTTCCCTTCATCAGTTGCCAGATAACTACAAAATATAGCCATGAGGCGTTGAGCCTCTGGGTGTTGGTGGAAGAGGGACAACTGAGTGTTGGTGGGCTCCTGGCTAAGCTGATATCAAAGGAAAAGTCCAGAGGCCACCGATACCAGGTCTTGGCAATTGACCAGGGTAAGGTGCCAGCGGTACCACGGGAACTCTAGTGTACTGGCAGGAAGGAAGTATGGGTAGGTCTTCTACATTGATCACATCCTCCTGCTGACAGAAAAGCTGGTCTCTCTTGACATCACTGGTTTCCATTACCAAGTAATGTTCCCCAAATCCAGTTAGGTCTTGGGGGATAGAAGGAGGCGCGTCAGACTTGGAGGACAAAGGTTGGTCAGAGTGTGTGGTGCTCCTGTAGTGAGCACCACTTGTTGAAAATTGGCGTACACTGGCAGATTCAACAGAAGAATTAAGGGGCAGGGGCACACACTCACTATGTGCCTTTGAATGTGAAAATTCTGAAGACATTGAACAATTGGAATTGTAGTAATTAATTTTATTGGGTCCTATAAAAGTAGGTAAAAATTCTGCCCCTTGGCGTTTACTGCCAACATCTTATATAGGGGTATTCTCATATTACTAATCATCAGTCACTGTCAATGTCTTCTAGGACATTCCAGCCCACTGTAGAGTCTGGGTTGGGCTGGGTTGGGTTGGCAAAAAAGGGACAACCTTCTATTTTAGGGCACAATCCTGCAATGCCTAGCACAAGGACACCCTCTGCTAGCGCATTAATCAGTGATCCTTTTTAAGATATACAATCACTTCTATATCTAGTTCTTAACAAGGAGTCAAATAGGCCATTCAAATCGACCCTGGTGTCTTGGCATTATCTTCTCTCAAAGCTGGCGCCTTGGCGCTCGATATTAATTATTGCAGCGCTCACAAATAATTGTACTGGCGTCCCGGCGCTTGATGTAAACTAGAGCGGCGCTCTAGCGCCAAGAATAATTAATCTTGGCTCTGTGGCGCTTGTTATTTAAGGTAGCAGCAGCGTGGCGCAATATCCTTGACAATGACATCATGGTCCACTAATTATATATTTGATTATATGGTAAGTTGACACTAATTTCCGGAAGGGTAATTGATTGGCCCTGATCAATTTCCCATAGCCACATAATGAATTAAGCTTTCCACAATCCCTGGTCAACAATTCTTCACACCCATTATGGGGCACAACCTGGTTGGTCAGCCCCAATACTGTGATATAGAAAAACCTCAACTTACTGAAGTCCTGGGCAGGAGGCACATTGGGTAGAGGGGGAGTAGCAGGAATCTCCTTCATAGCAGGTGGGCAATCCAGATGGTGAGGATGGAAATAGTCCAAGTCAAGAACTTTAAATGTTTGACCAAAGTGCTAGGAGCTGAGCCAGGAGAGAGTGGATAGGCTTGTTCATAATATGTAGTAGATTCACAAATAGATACAAACAGAATAATTATATTAGAGCAAAAATAGATAATTCCTGCAAGAAAATAATGGGTCCTGGACATAAAATCATTTATTTTAAGATGTCAACAGTGAGGAGGGCTTTTTATCCTCACTACTTATACTTACTGGTAAAAGTGCAGCCTTTTATTCCACCAGGGATCTGATAGCATCATTTTCAGTCCAACTGGAACTTTTGCCCAGGAATTGCGTACTAGAGCTTAGGGTAGATGGTTATTGGTCAGCATAACAGGAACCTTGCTTGAGCTGCAGCATGCTGAGGTGCCACAGCTATTTATAGAGCCTGCAAGCAATTGAGCGCCTGATTGCACAATAAAACAATCACGCTTCTGATGTATCATTTCCCAATAATTAAAGGAGCTGAATTTATTAATAGAATTAAAGCCAAGAATTTGAGGCTTATGTGCCTCTCAAATCCTGGGCCATTTGTTAATTGAAAGAGGGTTTTTTTTGCTATGGGAGACAATTGGTAATGATTTCTAGGCTGGGAGTTGGTTGGCCTCTAGGAAGGCCAGCTGGTTGTCCAGGGCATTCTGGGTCCTGACATGTGCCCACCAAGCAATATAACTTACTCAGTATGCACAGGATCCTGAACCCACCTCCAATTCCTTAAACAACCAAAATACTCCATATTGCATTTTAATGCCTCTACTCAGGAGAGATTGGGACGTTCTCAGGACTACACTGTGAAAATACCAATCTCTGGATTCAAAGCACCCAAAATAAGTTTACACAAATAGGCTACCCTGGCAAAATCTGGGCAAGTGAAATTGCTTTACGTGTTACTGGGGCTGCCTCACACTTTGTAAGAAAATGATTCAATCATCACCCTGGTCACAACAAAGACTGGGATATGTTCAAGAACACCTTCCTGGAAAAATTTGACATAAAAGACTATGATGTTGTGATCATGACAGAACTCAGAACTTTTAAAATGACAGGAACTATTGAGGATTACATTGCAGCCTATGAAGACATAAATGATTGAGCTCCCAGCACCATCAACTTTGATGAGGCTGGTCCACATCTGGACTTCTACAATGATCTCCTCACACACATCTAACTCCAGTTTGAAATGAACCAGTGCAATAATCTCCAGTACATGTTCTTGAAAGAAAAACAAGTGCTCAAAAGTCTGACAACCTAAATGTGACCAATAAGCAGAAGTGCAGCCCCTCAGCCAGAAAAGACACCCAACTTAATAATTAAACTAACCAAGCCAACAACCCTTATCCTTGAGGTGGAAATTGTACAGCTCAAGTGAACCAGATGAACCCTGACAGTGCACCCAAGGATGGAAAAGCTCAGGGAAATGCTTAGGTGAGCCACTCTCCCCCACCTTACAAGACTAGTATAGAGACCAAGATGTGGACTTGATTGCCATGATCCAAGTACCCTCCAGAAATTTTATACTGTTTGCTGCCCAGACTGGAAATAGACTCCTCACTTATCATTTCTGCTTTTGAAGATATCAGGGCACAGCACTATTTGACACTAGAGCGGGCCAATCCTTTGTTGAAATTTTTTTGACAATCTCATGAAACTACTTACAATTCAAAGTAATGCCAAAAAGTTGTCATAGCAGACAACAGGATCCCACCAGCCACCAGAGAGAAAACCCATTTCCAGGAACAAATAGGGGACGTGCAAGCTACCCTTGATGGCCCCATCACCCCAACCCCCAAGTATAATGTATTACTTGTCCTATATTGAATGAGGGAGACAAAACCTTATATTGACTGGGATAGCTACTTTCTCACTATACAATGAGGAGAGATACATCACCATGTCTACCCTATACAACTTGGCACTCTTATGAGAGATCATGTGCCTATAAAGATTACAGAAACAGGGGAGGAAAATGATGCCAGTGTGATTTATTGAAACATCTGTACGTACAAGGTTATCTGTTTCAAAAATATGGAAGCCTAACAAGAATAGGGTCCCATATACCAACAATCTATCCTAAAATCTCTTCTGTATTCCAGGAAAAGCTAGCAAGTTTGTCATATGACAGGGATACATAATACAAAATTGACCTGAAAGAAAGTGTCCCTAAAGCTTGACCCATCTGTTGATCAACTCCACAAAAAGACAGTGCACTAACAGAGTACCTAGAAAAAGCATTGGAAAAGGAACTTACAAGACTGTCCAAATCTTTTTTGGTGCAGCTGTCTTTTTTAGCTAAGAAAGATGAGGGCTTATGGCCTGTTATTGACTATAGAGCTCTTAACAAAGCCAAATTTAAGAACAGGTATCCCCTCCCTCATTTTTTGGTCTCTTTGATACCTTAGAGGGTCTCAATTATTTACTAATATTTACCTAACTGCAGGATATCACCAAATATGAGTCAAACCTGAGGACATCCCAAAGGCAGCATTCAGGACCAAGTGCAGGTCATTTGAATGTGTTGTACTAAAATTTGGCATAGCAAATGCCTCTAGCATATTTATGATATTCATGAATGAGGTGTTCAAGAAATATGTTGTAAACCTGACTTTGGATGTATTAACAACTGGACAAACAGATGGTTCAGCATTCAATAATGGTTTCAAAACTGAGGGGTTTTGCTTTTTCTCTGAGGTGTTCAGTTTACACAAGAGTGGATCAAGAGCAATTAGTGAGTCAGCCGTGACTTTAACAGTGGTATGCCACATTGGTGTCTCCACTGATGATACATCAATCAATCCCCTTGGTATTTAAGGGAAATTTTCTTTCTAAATAATTCTAATTTTATCTATATTCTTCTTTTGCACTTTCCCTTTAAGCTTCAAGCACCTCATTCCTAACATTTAGAAAGATTTATATTTACATTATCCCAAATCTGGGGGAAAATGTAACACATTTTACCTTGTTGCAACACCCAGGTTGCTAACTCCCGCTTAGCTTGAACTACAAGACTTTTGCTATAAAGACTTCCTGCCAAGTTATCTCTTGTTTTAATATAGAAGAGCCCAACTTGAAAAAACACATTGGGTTTGTATCACAGTTTAATTAGACAACATAATCATCTAAAGCTCTAGCAAGGGACAACATTGAAAAGACGTATGTATGGTACTTACCACATTGAAAGACAATCAATTAGTGGCCAAACCATTCAAATGTGAGTTCTTCTCCACAGAGTTACCCTTGTTGGGGAATATTATCAGCAAAGACAGAATCAAACCAGACCCTGAAAAGATAAGAGCTATAACTGATATTCCTGGCTTGTAGAATAAGAGTGAAATCTGTAAGAGAGGGGGACTAAACTAACTAAGTTTGTCTCCAATCCCAGAAAAACAAACCATAAGGATGCCCCCAGTGGAGGACTATAACAGCCACTCAAAGGGGGGACCACAGAGAGGACACAGGGGACAGCAGAGGGAACTAAAATTCAATCCCATCAGCATTAAGCCAGTGAGCAACCAGGGTGTACAGGTGGGAGCAGGAGAAAGCATCACAGGAGCCTGAAGGGGCACCAAGTTGCTCTTCTCCAGGATGGGAAGAGGGGATATCAACATTTCCCCACCTACAGGAGTGGGCAAGGCGTAATCAACAGTATCCAAATCCAAGTTGTCTCAGGTCAAGCTCTTTACCACAGCCTCCCCAGAGAATAGAAGACTGCTGGAGAGATCCAAGAGGCTGGAAGGATTGTCACCCACAAGCTGAGCAGAAGAGGAGATCTTTGACCATAGGTCTGGTGATGTCAACCACAAGAGCAGTAAAAATAGTACCAAGGAAAATATCACAAATTTCAGGACAGGGAGTATCATGGTAGTGAACTCCACAAAATTTGGATAAGATTGATAGATTTTTTAAACCTGCAGACAATAAAGTTGGAGCCAATTAGGGTACCCACAAGTAAGGACCAGGTAAGAAGTAGCAGAACGGTCTCAGGAGCTTAGTAATGGACACAGGTGGCTTGAACAGGTGAAAAAACAGAAAGCAGGTTCAAAAACAAAGTGATTATAGGAAAATTCAAAGTAAAAGTAGCTTTTTATATTGAAAATTACTAAATTTTAAGTTCAAAAGCTATTTTCAAAAGCTCAAGCGTAATTATACAATGACTACACATCAAAGCCTTTCTTAATAATTCCAGGAGAGATGCCAGGTTTGAGGCGGGTCAACACAAGGTAAGGTTTAATATAATAACTAACACTTTAATCTTTAGATAGTAGGAATTCCAAAACAGGGGTTCCAACCAGTAAACTTTAAAATTTAAGTGCAACAGTTTCCAAACTTTAATAATATTGGAAAATAGATAAGCAGGAGACTGGAGGGCCCCTTGCTGTGTTAAAAGGAGTGTGTTGCAGGGGAGTTAAATCACATGACCACATGACTTGGATCCAATTGGCTGGTGGAGAAAATTTGCTGATCAGAGCCAGGAGGACTGGAAAGTTTCACCTTAATTTCCGCAGTCCCATCTGATTGGCTAGAGAAAATCCCAGGCATTTGAAATTCACTTGGGTTTTTAAGCATTGATGTGTTGTCACCTGATTGGTTGGATCTGATGTTTTTCAAAAGTGGGCAACACCATATCAACAAGTAATCCAAATTAATCAACGTTTCTTCCCAGGGGGAGCAACCAAAGGCAATGGATCTGCAGGGTAGGCCAGCACAAATATCTCATCAACTGTGTGTGCCAAATCCTCTAAAGAATTAAGGGGGTTGGCTGATATTTTTGGGCCTTTCTTAGTATGTCTGGGGAAGATAGTGTGGTCCAATGCCAAGAGTGGCAGTGAATTTACAAAATCTGTACATTTCTATGAATGGTCACATATGTCATAATTTTTATTCCAGAATGGGAAGCAATGGCCACCCCACTATCTGCAATCACTGGAAAAACCACCAAGTTTGTCTGGACTCTATTATGAGAACAACACCTTTGCCCATTAAAGGACCAAATGGTCACCACACTCCTATTTTAGAACCTAAATCAATAAGGGGTCTAAAAACTGAAAGAAGAAGCCTCTGACTAGGCAATTGATGAAGAGCTCAGGATACAGACAACAGGCAAAAAGTTCCTTCCTGTTGCATAAAAATCAGTAAAACTATCAGATGGGGAACAAAGATACCCATATATAACAAATAATTAACAGCAATTGCCCATTGTCTAATGAAATGGTCTGCTATCTGGAAGTTGCACAAATATTCAAAGTTTTGACCAACCAAAAGTCATTAATGTTCTTTAAAACACAACATCACTAAGATGATTCACAAAAGAAGCTGTTTTACAGGCAAGGGCTGGTATTGGCCAAATAAATATTAAGTGCTGTCAAGGAGCTGGATGTACAAGTATTCTGGCTACTGCCAACCCACTTAACATCCAGTCATTGCCCAATTTGGTGCCCTTCCAATATACTGTTTGACATACTGAGAATGGTAACCAAGCAATATCACATGACTGTCCAAGTATCCAGTGGCTTGAACCCATCCCGCACATGACCAACCCCTAGGTTCAATCCAACAAAATCCCCGCCACAGTCAAGTCTATATAAGTCTAAAGTATTATCCAATAAAATATATTTTCTTCTTTATTAATTCCATATTTGAAGCTTCCCTAAAAGGCGCTCCTTATCACTGGTAGCAGCTACGGTTTTTTGACCACACCTATGAGAGAGAAAATGACTGACCAAAACCCACCCACTTTTGCTCACATACTCAACCAGGCCACATCCCAGGAGATCTGGAAGAGGTACTTCCACGCCCATAACATTGACGGAGATATACATAGTGGATGCACCATATTCAAAGGTCTGGTCATGCCCAAAGCATGCACCAAGATAATTCAATACAGTCACTCTCTTCAACCACAAACAAACACACAACCACCTATCACAGGTGAAGTGACCAACACCAAATACATTGGTATTGACAAGTTCTTTGGCAAAAACAAAGAAAGCGTCATCAACTGGATAGACCACACAGCTGTTAAACTCTGCGCCAGCCGCATCCCCCATGAGAAATGGGTCTAGGAAGCCAGCTAGCGCCTGTACAAGGCCACAGCTAACTGGTTTGCCACCTGGGTTGGCTCACAAACTGACAACCAGCTTGAAAACTGAGAAGAGTTCAAAGTCGACATTACCCACAATTTCTGCGTCATCAAATCCCTCCAAGACATTGCAATACAGCTCAGTGATCTTCCTCAGAAGACCACTATTGCAGCTTACACCAACAAATTCAAGGAAATACATTGCAAGATCCAAAACCCAGCACAAGCTGATAACGTACACACCAGAGCCTCATTCATCAACAGAATGAAACCCTCTGTTGCTGCCCTCATCTGACCAGAGGCTAATACCTCCATGCCCACGCTCATTGCAGAAGCCAAGCACACAGAAAAACATGCAAACATGGAATATGCTTCACAAAACGGCAATTACTCCTCAAACGGCAATGTCAGAGAAAACTCCAATGGAAATAAACGCCAAAACACTAATCATAGCAATGGCAACTCCAATTGCAACAATGGCAATCACAGCCAAAGTGCAAACCGCTCCTGTCCCAAGAAAGAAGACACTGCCAAAGTAAACAATGCTGAAATAGCAACCCACTATGAATCTGACCCCACATTCTCTGACATCAAAGGTCTCAAAACAGAGGAACATGAAAAAGAAGAGGGGGAACAGGCTTAAGTGCCCCTATCTACCCCCAACTTGGCAAGAAAGTGTACCAAGGCACAAACTTTGCTACTTGCATTCCCTGTGTCCCACAGTCCTCCATTTTTTAGAGCTTAAAAATTAAAGATCACTCACAACTTTTTGTCTATCCATGCACTTACAAATCACATACACATAAAATTTTATTTGACTCTGGTGCACAACAAACCATGGTAAGCAAACCATTTGTAACCAAGTACAAAATACCAGATGTCAAATCCAACTTCAAATATGCCAGAATAGCAGATAAATCAAAGGTTCTACTTGAAGGCAAAACAACTCCCTTCATAATTGACCTCCAAGGCATACAAGCGTCCATCAAAGGACTTGTCATGAACAACATAAAATGCAACATTGTAGCAGGCATGGACTGGTTCACCCGGGTGAACTCCAGCATATGTTGGAAAACAAAAACCATGACCATCAAATGCAACAAAGTCAATTTTAATATCCTCAAAGAACCCAACAGCTTCATTCTAAGAGACACTGTTGTAACTGGGCTGTTTTAGCAGAGTTACAAAGGGGAAAATATTTAGAAACTAGATAATATTCTTTATTGGAAGATAGGTATTATATAGTCACTGTGAATTGTGGATAACAGGAACATGATAGCTTTAATCACACAGTAGAATATTGGAGGGGGGGCTTGATCATGGTAATGAGTCAAGCGCCAAAACAAAGTATCTATTGTAAGGAATCATCATTTGTTCATGTTATTGGATTTGGAAATTTGAGTTGACTTCCTAGTCTGGCTCCAAGTGACTGGATAATTGGATTGCAGGTCACAAACCTGCTTACTTGGAACCTTGCTGGTGGGTCAAGCCTGCTGTTTCAACAACACAGTATTTGTCCAGGTCATAAACCAAGAAAACTCAGAAAGTCTAACCAAAGACAGTACCCTCCACATAATGAGATACACCAAATTTAATAATATACAATAAACCAAAATCCAATGCCCAGAACTTGTGGCACTTCTAAACAAATACACACATTTATTTAAGGAAGAGCTCACAGAGTTACCACCCAAATGGGAGGTCAAACATGGCATCAACCTGTGTAAAGCCATGCCTAAACCTGCACCTCTCTACAGACTCTTCCCCATAGAGACCCAAACCCTCAAAACCCATATTGAAGACAACCTAGCAAAAGGATTCATCCGCCTGTCTGAATCCCCATGAGGGGCAGCAGTGTTCTTTGTAAAGAAAAAAGGCACTCTTTGTCTAGTAACTGACTACAGAGTACTAAATGAAAGCACAGTAAAGAATAAATATCCCCTTCCACTCATAGAGGATCTGTTTGCAAGACTCTATGGAGCCAAATTTTTCTCTAAAATCAACCTAGCCTCACATTATAACCAAGTTGAAGTAAAAGAAAAGGACATATCAAAAACTGTGTTCTGTACGCAATTTGGATCCTTTGAATGTAAAGTAATGAACTTTGGGATTACCAACGCTCCTGCAAAGTTTGTCACTATGATGAACCAAGTGCTGAATGGCCTCTCAAATACATTATGCTACCTTGACAATATCATTACATTCTCAAAAACAAAAGAGGAACACCTCACACATGTCTGCAAGACACTTGATTGACTTGCAAAGAACAAAATTTATGCAAAACCAAGTAAGTGCCAATTTATGGAAAAGGAACTCCTGTTCTTGGGCCACATTGCCTCTGACGGTGGCATCAAAGCAATCCAGACAAAATAAAATCCATAAACAACATGCAACGCCCCACCTCTGTTAAACAAGTTAAATGCTTTCTTGGAATGATAGCTTACCTAAGGAAATACATCAAAGACTGCGGAAAGCTCACCACACCAATCAATATCTCTAACCAAGGGTAATGCCAAAAAGAAATTCATCTGGACACCAGAATGTAACAAGAATTTCCAACTATTAAAACAATCTTTGATTGAAGCACCAATCTTGAAATACCCCAATAACAACGGGTACTACAAGCTCAAGTTAGATGTCAGTGACACTGCCATTGGCGCAGTCCTACACATCTGCCAGCCAGGGCAGCAAGACTTCCTGCCAGTATGTTACAAAAGTAGAAAACTAACCAACACTGAGAAGAGGTACCCAATACACGACAAGGAATTGCTAGCAATATATCACGCATGCAAGAAATGGTGATGTTATCTAGCAGGACATTTAAACGTCTGAGTACTAACTGACCATAAATCCTTAATCTACTTTAAAACTCAGAACACACTTGCACAGCAACAAGCCAAATGGATGTCTCTGCTAGAACAGCTCAATCTGGACATGCAATAAAAAAGGGGGCAGAGCTGGTCACAGCTGATGCTCTCTCTAGGCAATGTCAGCCAAGAGAGGATTATCCTGACCACCTGGACCCTGAACAGTTAAACCTATATAATACTGAGTATAAAACCAAAAGAAAAGACCCCTCAACACACCAACTAACCCACAACACATTAGTAAGGAACAAAAAATATTTCCATGTATCAAATGGCACTGTATACCAAATCATCAATGACAAGCATGTTCCCTACATCCCACTTGCACAAAGATTTGAAACCATCCTAAGACATCACTGTCTAATAGGACACACAAAGGCTAAAAATCTATAACTCATGCTAAAAGAGATGGTATAGTGACCCAATCTTAAACAAGGTATAATTGATGTTCTGAAAAAGTGTACAGTGTACAAGAAATATGCCAGCACAAAGGTCCCCCAGCCAACGGTTAACCCAGTACCTGACTCTGAATCATTCAAGGTTTGGGGACTGGACGTGGTGGGCCCCTTCCCAGAAAATAAGACAAAGCAACATTTCCTAATTGTAGCCATTGAATTTTCTACATGCTGGTCCATCTTCTGGGCAACAAAGGACTACAAAGCAGAAACAATAAACCAATTCATTAATAAAGAAATAATAGCCAACTACAGCACTCCTGACTACATCATAACTGATGGAGCAACAGAGATATCAGGTCATGTAGTAAACAACAATTTAAAATCCAAAAACAAAAAAATTCCACAACCTTGCCCTACAGGCCACAGGCCAACGGCAGAGTTGAATGCCTAAACAGCAGCCTTATCAGAACCCTTGAGAAAATAATGAATGTTGACTTAAAGACGCATGGCCACTATATGTGAAACATGTATTATTAGTATCCTGGGTCTGCACCAATCAAGGGACAGGCTACTCACTGTTTGAATTAACATACAGATACAAACCAGAGATAGTCACCCACAACAATCAACCATATGTAAAGTTGCTCCTGGGGAAACCCCCCACAGAGAGCAAGTACCAATTCTACAACACATATGCCTCAAAGCTAAAATAGCAGAAATAAAAAGGCTCAAAACACAAAATGTAACCTCTACAGAGGAACCACTCCCCATCAACTCCCCTGTCTGGGTCCTGACTGGAAACAGAAAAAAGCTATACTCAGTACACAGGGGACCAGGAAGAATAATCAAGTACAGACCAGACAGAAACACCTATCTAGTGAAATTCCAAGGTTCCAAAAACCCTGTTGTCAAGAAATACCACCAAACCTGTCTCCGCCTTAGCAAAGGAGAACACTTGACCCAACTGGTACCAACTAGCAAACAACTCCAGGAACATCAGGCGGCAGCCGTCAAGAAAAAGCCCCCTCCTGATGTATCAGAGTAACCCCTTAAGAGGGTGTCAAGGATCTGGATGTACAAGTATTCTGGATACTGCCAACTCACTTAACATCTAGCCATTGCCCAATTTGGTGCCCTTCCAATATACTTTCAACATACCAGAAATGGTAACCAAGCAATATCACCTGACTGTCCAAGTATCCAATGGCTTGAACCCATCTTACACATGACCAACTCCTAGGTTTGATCCAACTAAATCTCTGCCACAGCTAAAGCTATATAAGTCTAAAGTATTATCCAATAAAATATACTTTTCTTTTTTTCAATTCTATATTTGAAGCTTCCCTGAAAGGCGCTCCTCATCAGTGCCAAAGACAAGTAAATGTTGGTTGGTTTATTAGTATATCTAGTTCTGGTAAGTGAGGAGCAGTGGGCTAAGTCTTAAAATAGTAATGGGGTGGCCCCTGGCTGGTGCTTTGAAATAGTAGAGAAGTTGTGGCTACCCTGGGATAAATATGCTGAGGTAGCATTATAATCCTGATACCAACTGGGATAAGAATACAGTTGGATAACATTAATGGGAATGTGGATAAAGTTTATCTCTTTATTACTCATAGATAGCTTTAAAAGTCTCTTAAAGTTGCTGAACAAGCATATATATGCTCAGACTATCATCAGAGGTGATTCTAGAGAAAAAGCTTCATAACTTAATGTTTTGGAGTTTTTGGGAAGTAAAGTGGTTACTTTGTGCCTGAAATCTCAAGCTAACCACTTGGGTGAGTAAAAAAGTTTTAATGTATGAGTGATGCTTGCTGCTGATGACCTAAAGTGTAGTTCACTGATGGGGGTCAAGTCTAAGTTGATTCACTTGTGGAGACTTATTGCCTGAGTTTGAGGTGTTGACTGATTAGGATAACTGTTGTGTTTAGAACAGCTTAGGATGGTAATTTCTATAACAGTTAGTTACTCTTTACTTTTAACTCTATATATGTTGTGGGTATAGTTTTAAGCTAAATTAAAAAAGGAAAATAAAGGAAACTAAGACAAAAACTAATTTATTGGTTGTAACTACTGGAGGTTATATAGAGGAGGGAGATAATTGGTATTTGGCTGAAGAAGAAATAGGATCAAAAGTTCCACGGAAGACAGTGGTGGCATAGGAATTAAGGGGCAACAAAAAGGTTGAGTTCACTGTAAGTCCCTGTCCATAAGGACGCAAGGTTATAAACTAAAGTGTGTAAAGCATTTTGTTAAGATTTAAAAGGTAAAAAAGGTAGGAACAGTCTGTAATATAGCTTTACAGAGTCTGGCCAAAAACTTGTACTGGGTCACAAAAGGTGTAATGGAAAATAAGAACCCTAAACAAAGAAGATAAAACAAGGTATTAATAATGATCTATTAGTAACTAAGGGAACTTCAATATTGGGGTAATCTCCATCAGCAAACTGGTACATATAACTATTAAAAGATTCCTTAATAGAAAATAATGGATACAACAAGCCTAAGGCTTGTTGTTTAACAACTTCCATTTTTTAACTAAGGGAAAATAAAGTGTTACTTTGAACTAAATATTAAACTATAAGAAAAAAATTCTTAAAGTTGTAAAAGTTAAATTGGTCAAAAGATTGAAGAGAAGAATCCACTTAGAGTTTTGGCTTAAAGCCTACTCTTCACAAGCTCTTTATTTACAGGCACGTTTTTCCAGTTGTGAAAATGATAGGCAGAGTGTCAGGGATCCAGTCTTGGGCAGCTGGCCCGCTGTTTCCAGGGGTAACTCAGGCCAGGGTTTTTGCGGGCAATGCCCACCACAAGAGGGGAGCTAACTTTAGAAGGTATGAGGCAGACTTCCCCACCCAAGACCACGGGCTGGCAGCCAGGATTATAGTATCAATTGCCCCTGTGAGGGTGATGTACACAAGCCCAAACAGCTTGCCAGTATGGTTGGTTGGGAGGTTGGGTGCAGAAGCAGGCATGGGTTTTGGTGTCACGGGTGGCTCCATGGACAGGTTGTAAGCAGGGAGATAATTGAAATTTCCTCTGAACAACTTGGGTGTTGAAAATATCCACAGGCCTTGTTGGTTGTATCTAATAGCAGATTGTATGCGTGCCAGGGGATACAGTTTGAGTATCTTTTCCGGGGTGTATACCTTGTATTCAGACTTCAGAGGGTAGTCAGTAAAATGGACGGGTCCAAAGGGTACACCAGGAGGACAGAAAACAGCGGGAAGAGGGGCAAGCGGGCCAGGAGATCTCAAACTGAATTGGTAGACAGCAAATAAAAAATAAGGCAATAGCTGTATGAGCCAAAGTAACATAACCTTTATTCAAAAATGGTAATAAGTTTGGAGTGCGGGGTCCTTAGGTCTATATAGTACCCCCCCTCCAAACTTAACATTTTCAATGGGGGGTTCATCAAGGCATTGGGAAGTCCAGGGCTGGAGGAACTGGGTTCTTGGGTCCAAAGGCAGCAAAATGGCACCCAAGCCGGGAGTTCTTTCATTGTTCAAGATTCTTGATTTGGGTGCTTGATTTTCTTGCTCTGGTGTCAAGGTCATGGGATCAGGCCACAGGCCCATGCCTCTTTCCTGGGTTTGCTCTTGATTGGTTGCTGGCGTAGACTTCAAGTTCATGAAGCTAATAGTTGCCAGATTGGTACCTCCATTAGGCGCAGTGATTAATCCTCCATTGGTGTGATGGTTTCTTTGGTTTGTCTCTTTTTACCGCATGGGTCAATACGCTCAGTGTCAGATTGTGGGGGCTTGATCCCAGAAAAATGCAGGCAGGCGGTCTTACAGTTCATTGGTCCAGCGGCCCAAAGGACTCCAGGTTTGGGGTTTGATCCCTGCTCCTGGGCCCAGGTTTCTAGGAAGGAAGAATTGTCAATCCTGACACAGAGGGGAAACAGCCAAGGAAAGAAGCAACCAGAGAAAATATGTTAAGAACCTGGAGGAGGGGAAACAGAAGTCCAGTGTTAATCACAAGATAAGCAACATAAACTGGGGAAGAGCAGGAGCTTATGCAAGCATAATTGCAAAAGGTAAATAAAAATTTGAAATCTCCTAATTTAAAGTAGAAAATATAAAGCTATTAGCATGGCAACAGAAGAAGAAAGACAACAATGATTCAAATGCAAATCAACAAAAAAACAAGGTAATAGCTTTAAAAACACTAAAATATTAACTTTCTACTTTAAACTTTCATTATTAAAATAAAAAAGACTTAAAAATAGAAGGGTAAAATAAATTAGAAATTAAAAAGCCTGCCCTTTGAGGCAGGGCATGACATTCACATGGCTTCTTATTTAAGGAAATTAGTGCAAGCAAGCCACTATGTTAAATCAAACCTTAAAATTTCTTTGTTGGTTTGTGTGAGTAATCAGTTGAGCATGTACTTACCACATTTTTAAACTCAATTTAGTTGAAAATCAGGAAAATAATTAAAATTTGATAGAACAATTTTGCAATTGTACAATCATTATGTTGTTTTATCCCTGATGGATAGCCTATTGTCTTATTTATCTAGGGGCTGCAAAATTTCCCCCCACTGGATCAGGCAATGGATTTAAAAAAGTATTTTGTCTTCAGCAGCAGTTGTGATAACCAGATATCCAAAGAGAACTCCCAAGGCAGCCATGAAGAAATTGCAGGTGGTCATTTCCAAGAGGACAATGCGTCAGAAGCCAGAGGCAGAGGCAGTTAACAAGCTGGCTATGCTCCATGATGTTGATAGTTCATACTTGGACTTATGTGTTTTTATACACTAGATCAAAATGTCAGAGATCTCATTGGTAGGGGCAGATCCCTTGTATGTTACTCTTTTTCTAGCCTTAGAAAGTCCCAGGGAGGTGATAGGGACCAAGCTACAGGAAGGCAATAATGTACACTGGTGTTTCTTCATGCACATGGTGGAAGTCTATTTGAAGGAGCAAGTGAAGGAGTTTCAGTTTGAAGGCCAGGTGCTCACAGTGCTTCAGCACTCTGCTGTGACCAATCTTATCAAGGTGGTGATCAGGGCTTGGGCCGTGCCAGGGGCAACAGAGGCCAAAACTGTCAGTTTGTTGACTTCTAACAACTTTTACCAGCACCTCTGTTGTGCAGACCCAGAGGTGATGCAGAAGTAAGCTGTGGGTGGGGCTGAGCACCTGGTGCCCATGGTGATGGCGGGGAATCTGGTCCGTTGAGGAACCACCCAGTGTGACTTCAAGCGGGAAGACACCATGGTGGTCTTCTTAGACTGGGCTCTTTTAGTGTTCTATGAGATAGATGGTTTGATTCCCATTGAGTGTTATCTTTTCAAAAGCCTCTTATGAGATTGCCTCTTCCTTAGTGTTGCTTTTCCAGTGGCTATTAAAGTGAAATATGTCTCCTAGTCAGGGCCCAGAGGGTCTTGACTGGTTTCCATCTGACTGAACTTAATATTTAAATCAAACTAAATTAAAACTTTATTTCAAGGCTAACTTAGAATGATCACCAGGGGATCATTGTGAGCAACACCTTTATATACCATTTCATTAAATTCTTTAGAATATTCTTAAATCTTCTAGACAGTCTTAGGAACTCTGCTTGTGGCATCAGGCTGGGGTTTTGGGGCATCTCCTGAACAGCATGACTCATGTTTCTTTGCACAATCCCGCACATCGGGCTTTGCATCCGTGTTTTGTCTAAAATAGCACAAATCAACTCTCCTGGTGTTTGGCTTCAAAATGCGTGTTTGGACATCCAAATCCGTCCAGTGGTTGCTGAGTTATGCTCAAATTAAGATTTGCATCAATTCTTGTGCCTTGGTTGCATATTTTTGTCACTTCGCACTGGTTAGAAAGTTTAGCTGGCGGCCAAACTTTAAAAGGCCATAACTCATTGTCAAGAGCAGATAGGAGAGTAATAAAACTAGCATTGGAATTGTGGAGAATAGCAGAATTTTTCCAAGGCATTTTTTTGTAACACAAGATGTGTCAGGGCGTATCCTGACACTCCTGGATGGTAGAATTTCAGTATTTAATCTTGGGGCATCATCTTTGTGGTTCCTTAAATAACCAGTTGTGTTTCCTGGCAGCCGTTCAGGTGATAAAAAATGGCTTGTTATTAGCAGGTTAATGTAATTCCTCAATAAACACTGTTCCTCTATCTTCTCCTTCTGTGATATTCAATAGTTAAGGCAAACAGGACAAAAAACCATGTAATTTTTATTAGGATTTTTTTGGGTTGTTGTCCTCATTGGGGCTTAGTATTGACTACTAGGAGCAGCACACATATATTGAGTGTTTACTCTAGTAATAAATTTAACAGAATGGGGCTTCTTAAGGGTATAGGATTCAGGGTCAGCCTTCTGGATGGATTGGACTGGGCCTTGCCAAAGAGAGGCAAAATTAGACTCACAAACATACCCTCTGTTACTATAAATTAGACTGAGCCTCCAATGTTGTAGGTAGGTAGGGCAGGGAATTTGGCTGTGGCTTGATCAAAGTATTAGATCTTGTAATTCCAGTTATGGTGTTTGCTTTGGATTGTAAGTGGATGATGGTTTGGACTATTTTGTTGAGGTATGCCTCTGGAAACACCTCCAGACTAGGCTTCACCAGGGAGTGCAGTAGGGGTAGTAACCCTGACTGTTGTCCATGAAGTAGCTAAAAGGGAGGCTTTCCAGTGCCGCAGTGGTAGTCAATGTTGTAGACAAAGGTTGCAGCAGGCAAAAAAATGTCCCATTCAGTCTCCTGCTGATGGCAGAGCTTCTGGAGTATCTTTCCCAGACTCCCATTAGTGTATTATACCATGTCATTTTTCTGTGGATGGAAGGGGAAGATAGTGTACTGCAGATTTCCATAAGCTGGTTGAGGCAGAGTATAGTGTGACTGGTAATGTTGGTACCATTGTCAGTCAGTAGGATCTGGGGGCAGCTGGTAACAGCGCCCATGTCAACACTAATAATGTTGACAGTGACCATGTTGACACTTTGTTGACATGGTCACTGTTAGCTCAAAACTTGAAATTCCCTATGTTTTTTGCTAGTTGCGCTAGCTTAATTCTCATTTTTTAAAGTGTTCAGGGGTGTCACGGCCCATACCAGAGTTTGACTAGACTCACACAGGGGAGGCAGGCTGGGCATGGAAGGCCATGTACATAATAGGCGCAATACAGACCAGGTAGTTGAGAGCAGTGGCTAAGGGGCGCCAACTCCCAGTATGGGGCACAACTTGGTTGGCCAGCCCCAATACTGTGATGTAGACAAACCCCAACTTGCTGAAGTCCTGGGCAGGAGGAGCGTGGGGAAGGGGAGGAGCAGTAGGAATCTCCTTCATAGTAGGGGGTAGATCCAGATGGTGGGAGTGGAAGTACTCCAAGTCAAGAGCGCAGGGTGGTTTGACTAGAGCAGCAGGAGTGTAGCCAGGAGAATAAGGATATGCAAGTTTGTATTGTGTTGTGGATTTACAAATAGATGCAAAGAGAATAATTAAATTTGAGCAAAAATAGACAATTCCTGCAATAAGATAATGATTTCTGGGCATAAACTCACTTTATTAAGATTTCAACAGTGAGGAGGGCTTCTCCCCCTCACTACTTATACTTACTGGAGATTCTGTGTCCTTTTGTTCAACCAGAGAACTGGTGGCATCATTTGCAGTTAAACTTACAATTTTCTCTGGAATTTGCATACTTGGGCAAGGAGATGAGAGCTCATTAGTTGCTATAACATGAACCTTTCTTGCATTGCAGCATGACAAGGCGCCACATTTATTTATAGTTCCCACAATTATTTGAGCGCCCAATTGCGCAATTGAACAATTGCGCCCCCAATGTGCTATTTACAGATAGCTGATAGACCTGAATTTGTTAATAGAATTGAAGCCAGGAATTTGAGGCTTGTGTGTCTCTCAAATTCTGGGCCATTTGTTAGTCAAAAGATTAGTTTTTTGGCTCTGGGGAATAATTGGTTAGGGTTCCCAATCTGTGAGGGGTTTTGCCTCTAGGATAGCCAGCTGGTTGTCCAGGGCTTTCTGGGCACTGACATCATCCCCCATCATAGTTGAGCTTGCAGAGAACAACTCTTTATTCCAAAATTTGTATTTCTTCAACAGAGTAACGGTGTTTCCAAGGTTGGATTCTGGTTCCCAAGTATTCTCTTCATTAGAGTACCCTTTCCATTTGATCAGGAAGTGGGGTTTTTGGTATTGGAGTTTGTGTCCCAGGATGGCTTTGACCTCATGTTTCATGAAGCTTCCTACTTTGATGGGTGGAGGAGCTGTTCTTACTATCTGGTGCAGGAGAGAAGTTCCTTCCTTCTTTGATAACAGGGAGCGGTGAAATATGTCATGAATCTTCCATTTGAGGGGCAGTTTTAGTTGGTGGCTATGGTGCCAAAGCGTTGTAAGACTTTGTAAGGACCTGTTTGTTGGGGGCTTAAGCTAGCGCAAGGGACAGTGGTCTTGATGTTCTTTGCTCTGAGATACACAAGCTCTCCTACTTCTATTGGGGGTCAGGGCTTTGTTTCTTGTCAGCAAAATCCTTGTAACCCTGTACTGCTCTTCTCAGGTTCTGGGCACATTCTTTTTGGCACACATGTATGTTGCTGACCCATTATTGTCCTTCTGGGTTGTCAGCTTCCTCTGTGGGGGGCGTCCCATGTGGGATTAAATCCATAGTTGGCTTTGAAGGGGGACATACCAGTGGAGCTGTGGTCTTGGTTGTTGTACACAACTTGAGCCATTGGTAGGTGTGTTACCCAGTTGTTCTATTCCAAGTTTACGTAGCATTGTAAGTACTATTTTAGGATCTGGTTTACTCTCTTGGTCTGTCCGTTTCTGGGAGTGATATGAAGTAGATAATGATCTTTTTATTCCCAAGTCCTTTAGGATCTGGGCCCAAAACTTGAAGGTGAATTGTGGGCCTCTGTCTGAGACCACTTCTTGTGGGAGTCTGGGGTTCATGAATACTTGATTACAAAATAGAGTAGCAGTTTTTGTTGCTGTTACTTTGGTTGTTGTTGGAATGAAGTGGGCCATCTTGGTGAAATGGTTGACAATTACAAGGATGGCGTTGAATCCTTTTGAATTGGGTAGCTCCA
Organism: Entomophthora muscae; assembly: GCA_014839935.2. NCBI lineage: Eukaryota > Fungi > Entomophthoromycota > Entomophthoromycetes > Entomophthorales > Entomophthoraceae > Entomophthora > Entomophthora muscae. The sequence continues at coordinate 76,806 of QTSX02002280.1, forward strand.
CAATTTAGTCCATGAAAACTGACTTCCAAGGGCCTTCTGTAATCTGAAGAGGCTGTAGTAATCCTTCTGGCTTTTTCTCTCTTAGACTTGGTACATCCAGATGTCTTGCAACTACTGAGGTATCCTTCAATTTCTGGCTTCATCCTGGGCGTCATGTAGGTTCTCTGGACTCCTTTTAGTGTCTTTGTATGCCCAGGGTGTCCTGACATGGGGGAGTCATGGTATTTCTTCAGTATCTCTAAGCACAATGGACTCTCTGGTATGTAGGTGCAACCGTGTAGCTGCAGGGTGTTTCCATGTAGGGAGTAAACAGTTCAAGTAGTATTGACTGTTGATATATTTCTTTAGGTCTTCCATGATGGAGATGCAGGCTGGTCTACTGTCTGAGCTAGTTGATTTCTTCTCTTCTACTGGATAGCCTCAAGAATAGGAGCATTGGCTCAATCATGTTGGGAGACAGCAAGGATTTAGTGTTGAATTCTTCAATCTCTTTAGCGCTAGGAAAAAAGTCAGCTCTTTGGCTTAGGGCATCTGGTACAATGTTGATCTTTCCAGGCATGTAGCTGATTGATAAGTTGTAATATGCTAGGAATAGGGCTCATATAGCTTAACACTGATTTATTTTTCACAGTTTGAAGAATTAAGTAAGTTTTTGTGATTGTCATGATTCTCACTGGGTGGTTGGCATCACACAAGTATCTTCTCTAATGTTTCAATGACTGGATGATAGCAAGCATCTCTTTACTGTAGATGGGTTAGTTCAACTCAGGTGAAGTGAAATTTCTTGAGTAGTAAGCTACAGGGTGAAGCTTACTATCATGCCCCTCCTGAAGCAACACCCCCCAATGCAAAGTCAGATGTGTCTGTCTCTACAATGAAGGGTTTATTGTAAAATGGCATTTCCAAGACAGGTCAGAAACAAATGTGTTCTTTAGAAACTCAAAGGCGGATTTGGCAGTGTCATCCCACACAAAGGGGTGTTTCTTAGAGGTAAGGCGGTTCAGGGGCAAGCAGATTGAAGAAATTTTTTGGACAAATTCCCAGCAGAAGTTTGCCAAGTCCAGGAAACTTCTGACCTCCTTGCAGTTCTTAGGTTTGGGCCATGACGTCACAGCCTCTATTTTTTTGGGTGTCATTGCAAAACCTCCTTTCAGTACATTGTAACCCAAGAACTCTACTTCCTCTTGGAAGAACTCACATTTCTGGAGTTTAACAAAGAGTCTGTGTTCCTTGAAGCGTTGTAGGACAGCTTGAAGGTGTTCAACATGTTCCTCAGGGGTGCAACTGTAAATGAGGATGTCATCTAAGTAGGCTACGCAACACTGGTCCTTGAGTCCTCCCAAGACCACATCTACCATAGTTTGAAAGGTGCTGGGCGCGTTGCAGAGCCCAAACGGCATAACCAAGTATTCAAAGAGACCTTGCCTAGTATTGAAGATGGTCTTCCATTTGTTGCCAGGCCTGACCCTGATCTGGTTAAAGGCATCCCTCAAATCAACCTTTGATAAGACGTTGGCTCCTAAAAGCTGGTCTGAGAGGTCCTCAGCATTGGGTACAGGGTATCTGTTTTTTACTGTGATGCTATTTAGGTCCTGGTAGTTGACATAAGGGCATAGGTTGCCGCCCTTCTTTTTAACAAACAATAAAGGGGATAAACAAGGAGATTTGGAGACACATATATATCCCTTCTTCAACATCTTGTCCAAGTACTCTCTTAAGGAGGCTTGTTTCTTCATGTTACAACTATAGACAGGTTCAAGCTTAGGTTGGGTTCCAGGGAGGAGGTCAATGGCATGGTTGAACTGACTGTGTTTAGGCAAGGCATTGGCTTCTTCTTTTGAGAAGACAGACTCCCAAGACTTCAAAATTTTTGGGATCTCAGTTTTTCAGGATTCCATGATGATTTTGTTTAGCTCAGGATTCTGATAAGGGTTTAAGCAGGGAACCTATAAGGTTTGTCTCTCATGGGTGATAGTCACATGGTGGTTCTTATAATCCAAGTTCACTTGGTGGTCAACCCACCTTCAAACCCTATCACTACAGGTTTTGGAAGCTTCTCTATGATGTGGAATCTGGTGGGCAGGAGTCTCTTATTTAACTTCAGGGAGACAAACTCTTTGCATTTGTGGGACAAGTCTGTTGTCTTGTTATCCAAGGTACCAGTCGGGAGTTTACCTGGATTGGTACACCCAGTTTTTCAGCTAGGCTACGTTCCATGTAGTTGAGGGTTGCCCCAATGTCTAGGAGGGCTAAAGTGTTCACCTCATAGTCATGATAACATAAAGTAGTTTCAATGATGGGATAAGACTGGGAAGCGTTGTTTATTGCTGAGATGGTGGCACCTTGGGTTCTGTTGGAGCAGCTAGTGCAATCCTTGGATAAATGGCCACTCTGGTAGCAATTGAAGAATAGCCCACTTCTGACATGGTGTTGGTACTCTTCAGGGGTCATGTTCAAATGGGGCCTACTTGCACCAGGGGTTTGGTTGTTGTGGGGTTGACCAGTGTGGTATCCTTGTGGTTGGCTGAAGTCCATGCCTCTAGCAATAGCCAGGAGCTTGTCTTTAGGGAGGTCACATTAGTGGTGTCTCATTAGACTGTGGTGTGTGGATTCAGACTGTTTCTGAAATGCAAACCTGATATGCCGTCAGGAATCTTGGCTGCATCTGCCAGGCGTAGGAATTGTTGTATGTAGGTCTCCAGGTTGTCTCTTCCTTGGGTCAGGAAGATGTGCCAAATTTAGGCTTAGATCTTGGCCCCAGCAGGGGTAGTTGCAGAGTTCATTCTCTCCAGGAGTTGATTGTTGGAAAGTATGAGGTCTGGGTCTTTCTCAAGGCTGATCAAGAAGATTTCTCTGGCATCATCCTTCAGTTGGGCGGCCACCATCATAACCTTCTGAGTGTTGTCTCTGAAGCTCTTGGGGTGGGCACAGAACAAGGTGTTTATCATGATCATTCCTTTTATGAAGCCAGTTAAGTCCATTTTTGGCAGGTCAGGAAAGGTTGTGGGGGCAGCAGTATTCTGGTTCAAGGTGGAGATAGTCACAGTCTGGACCTGGGATGGTTTGGCAACAATTTCTTCTTGGCATTTGTTCTTAACTTGTTTCTTGATCAAATACTGTCTTAGGTAATAAGCTGAGTACAAAAATAAAAGCATATATGATGCCCCTATAATCAAAGAAAAATAGGGGCCCAGGGTTACTAATTTAGATATGGTTGACATACTATCACGGCCCATACCAGAGTCCAACTGGACTTGTACAGGGGAGGGAGGCTGGGCCTGGAAGGCCATGTACACAATAGGCGCAATACAGACCAGGTAGTTGAGAGCAGTGACTAAGCGGTGCTAACTCCCAATATGGGGCACAACTTGGTTGGCCAGCCCCAATACTGTGATGTAGACAAACCCCAACTTGATGAAATCCTGGGCAGGAGGCGCATGGGGAAGGGGAGGAGCAGTAGGAATGTCCTTCATAGTAAGGGGCAGATCCAGATGGTGGGGGGTGGAAGTACTCCAAGTCAAGAGCGCAGGGTGGTTTGACTAGAGCAGCAGGAGTGTAGCCAGGAGAATAAGGATATGCAAGTTTGTATTGTGTTGTGGATTTACAAATAGATGCAAAGAGAATAATTAAATTTGAGCAAAAATAGACAATTCCTGCAATAAGATAATGATTTCTGGGCATAAACTCACTTTATTAAGATTTCAACAGTGAGGAGGGCTTCTCCCCCTCACTACTTATACTTACTGGAGATTCTGTGTCCTTTTGTTCCACCAGAGAACTGGTGGCATCATTTGCAGTTAAACTTACAATTTTCTCTGGAATTTGCATACTTGGGCAAGGAGATGAGAGCTCATTAGTTGCTATAACATGAACCTTTCTTGCATTGCAGCATGACAAGGCACCACAGTTATTTGTAGTCCTTCAATTAATTGAGAGCCTGATTGCACAATTGAACAATCACACGCCCAATGTGCTATTTTCCAATAGCTGAGAGACCCAAATTTGTTAATAGAATCAAAGCCAGGGATTTGAGGCTTGTGTGCCTCTTGAATCCCGGGACATTCATCAGTCAAAAGATTGGTTTTTTGGCTCTGGGGAATAATTGGTAAGGGTTCCTAAGCTGTGGGGTTTTTTGCCTCTAGAATGGTCATCTGGTTGTCCAGGGCTTTCTGGGCCCTGAAAAGGGGTGAAAACCCATAAAACACAACAAAATTGTGGCCGTTTCAACACAATTTAATATTAAGATTATAAAAAATCTCAATCTAACCCAATTTTTTTTTTACTTTTGATAATAAAAATTATTTTATTTATTTATATATTTTAACAGTTTAAAAGTGTCAATTTCAATGCTTTTTAAGCCAAACTTATTTTTAATAACAAAACTGAAACATCTATAATAAAAAATTAAGTGCACTTAAATTTTTTTATTAAATTATATATTGAAAAAGGTATTGCACATATAGCTGATTGTTGAAATGTTCATCTTATAAATTTATCTGTGGCACTTATTCTGTCTTTAATATATTAAATGGATTGGTTGCTAACAGTGATCCAATAATTTAAGCGTGAGTTACTAAGTAATTTACTATATAATATATTATTAATAATAATGTTGACAATCAGAAATGTTGTCTATTTGCTTGTGATCATCCACCGGGGTGGATTTAAGCAAATTAGAGTGGCGCAATTAAGCTTAAATTACTATGCTGCTTCCTATTGAGGATGTCGTAAGTGGTAAAGTTGACACTTTACTTTTTGGTATCTACCAACAACTTCTTACCAACTTCTTATATACACAATTTTAAAATATCATATTCCTACCCCCAATATATTATATTTAATAAAGAAATACTTAACTTTGATTATTTTTTAACTTATTTTTAATTTTTTTATTTTTATTAAGTGAACAAAAAAGTACAGAAAACAGTTAACATTTGCTAGTCTGCCTAAATTTAATTAAACATACTATATTTTTTCATAGTAAATTTTCAAAAAAATGTTGACAGTGTTAATGCCGTCTCTGATAATGTCTACAATTTTTTAATCATCAGTGAGAATCAGCTTTTTTTACTAATTGTCACTCATAATGACAACACTTTTCATTTTTCACATATGAAACTTTATGTTTTATATAATAAAAACACCTGATTTTTTGATATGCTATATTTTCAACTTTTCTCTTTCATATTTTTTTATTTTTAAAATAAAATCTGTACCTAAAATAATACTTTTGCATATTTCTCTTATCTTTTAACTTGTTATTTAAAACCTTAATAAAAAAATTCTTACACAATATTTTTGAAATTTTAAATATCAATAAAAACCATATAAGGTTTAATTTTTATATAATATGCTTTTTAAACTGTTTTTTTTGTTTTTTTTAAAAAAATAAAAAAGCTTTATCTCAGAACTTGTTACTTATTATTTTAGGACAAGAATACCTCAAAGCATCCCAAAGGCACCAAGCGTCCCACAAAGACTCCCAAGACCCCCAAGCAGAAGCCTTCATCCTCAAAGAAGGCTACCCCTAAGCCCTCTCTAAAGACTTCCCCCAAGCCCTCCCCCTGAGCCCTTTCCCAAGCAGAGCCCAGCTCACTCCACTGGGGGAGAGAAATCTGATAGCTCCCTTACAGACCACAGTTATTACAACTCAGCTTCAGATAAAGAACCCAAAAAGAAGTGCCGCCGAGCCAATAAGTTCCCTCCCAAGGATAAGACTCTCACACATGAGGAGCACCAAGACAAGCCCCCTTCTGCTTCCCCCCACTGAACTCCCCTCCTTCCAGTTCATTAGGGGATGACTCAAAGCCCCAGTTTGACTACTTTCCTGGCTTTTGCCATGTTTCTTCTGGCCTTTGGGACCCTCTTGTGGCCCACAACATTTGCAATGTTGATGGGAAGCTTAAGGTTATTTCCTCCTTTCCCAAGTACTTCCCCATTATGAGGTGAAGAGTGGGCTGTCCATGGTGGCCAATAGGTACATATTTTTCTACAAAAAATGCCACCTGGGGCTTCAAGAGCTGACATTACATCTGTGAGGACCGCTTGTGCCCAGTGCGGCTCAACACTGAGCGTTGGGACTTGGTCCAAAAAATCAAAGGTGAGAACACTTGTGTGATGCCCAACATCACTATATCCCGCCTTATCAAAAGATATCTGGTGCAGATCATGCCCATCTCAAAGGACCTTTCCCCAACCCAGCTGGCTGTGCTTGCCTGCAAGTATCTCTCCCCTACCAACTTAAAGAGGGTGCCAACCCATAGCCAGTTGGTGAATTTTGTGAGCAATAGGCTTCAAGCCTCCAATCCCCTGGCCAAGAGCGCCACTACCATCAAAGACCTGGTCCTCACAGATGCCTTCAAAAAACTGAAGATGATGAGATTTTCCTGCTCCATAACAATGGGCAGGAGGTGAAATATAGGATTATAGCCTACGCCACAACCCAAAACCTGGAGCAGCTCAACACTGCTACCACCTGGCTATGCAATGGCACTTTTGCAACTTGTCCCTCCCTCTTCAAGAAGCTTTGGGTACTGCATGGGCAATTTGACACCCAGGTCATCCCCCTTGTGTTCTTCCTCCTGCCTGGTGCTAAGACTGAAGTCTACACCAGAGCCTTCAAAATTGTCCAGGATGCTTTGAGCTCTCTTCCTGTCAACCAGCTCCCCCCTCCCACCCATGCCACCAGAGCAAACCCTTCCTCTGCTAAGAAAGATGAGTCTGTCCTAGCCGCTGGGCAGCTAGCTCATGAGCACTCACTTGGACCAAAGATTATTATAATGTACTTTGATATTGCTCAGTTCAGAGCCTTTGAAGCCACCTTCAATGGAAAAGTAAATGTCTGCTTCTTTTATTATAGGTAGGCCCTCATCAAGCATCTCAAGATCAAGAAGGGCCTCTTTGAGAAGTATCATAACAATGGTAAAGGGAAGTGCTGCTTTGCCTTGAATCAGTTTGCTACCTTGGTTTTTGTGCAACTGGAGCATACTGGGCTTGGCTTTGAGGCCCTCCTGGAGGATGCTTATGTTAAGAAGCACTCCACTATTTTCAAGGGCTACCTTGATTACTTTGAGCGCCAATGAGTAGAAAAGAAGGTGACTGCCTGGAGAGGAAAGAGCGGGGTCACTGCGCCATGGAACTGACAGAGCACCTGTCTCAAGAGGGAGATAAAGACATCCTCCAGCCTGGAGGTGTGGTATAAACACCTAAATGCAAAGTTTGGGGCCAACTCCAAGTTCAACAAGTTCTTCCTCAAGCTGTAGGAGGAGCAGGCCCGGAATTCCTCTAAGTTTTGTGACCTGGACAACCAGGTGGCCCCTAAGAAGAGTAAGGAGCAGGACTACCAAGAGGATGTCCAGAAGGTAGTCAAGAAAAGATACAAGGTGGTAGAGATTAAAAAGTACCTCAAGGACTAGCTACTACCCTTTCTGGTGGCTTCAATTATCCCACTAAACCTTGCTTTGCTTTGCCTTTATATTTTTTACTTTTAAACTTTTAATTTGTTTATTTTTTACTAATATTTTTAGGTATAAATGGTAAGTTTCAGATACAGTTTTAGTGTGGTTTATAAGAAATATCTTATATTTTGTTAATTTACCTTTAAGGTATGAGATATTTTCAGTTATGCTTATTAAAGTATAATAAATTAAATATAGAATATTCTCATATTTTTTGTAGTTGTTATAATAAATTACATATCTTAATTTTTTCTCATTGGAATTTTAATTTTTAGGGAATGAAAAATATTTTTATAATATAGAGTGCAATTTAAATAGTGAATTGAAAAAAATTGATTATATCTCCTTATTCTTTATAACTATGGCATTTGATATTGCATTTTTGGATTTTCCAGGGTTTTTTGGTATAATAATGTATTTAAAAAATCATTTTAAAAATTTTCAGGGTAAAGTGTGCTATTAATTAAAAAAGTGTTGACATCCAGACAACTACATTAAGTAAAAACAAGTTATCACTTTACTATAGTGTTGACATGGCACTGTTGGCATTATCAGTATCAACATGGGCACTGTTTCCTGGTGGGGATTAATTGGCAAAGAAACCAGTGGATTAATTGGTATAGAGGATCAAAAGGTCACTGCAGTTGTGGTCTACAGTTAATGCCTTGAATCTTGTAAACCCATAGATGGTTATTCTTGTTGGGCAGCCAAGGGTATCACATTTATAGTGATGTTGATGAATGTATCTTTTTGTCATTGAAATTAAAGCTGTACCCCTTGTACGCAAAGACATCACCTCCCTTTTTGCAAATTATAGGGTAGCTTTCAGGAAATGTGGTGGGCACAGCAAAAGCGCCATTCCTATTACAGATACTGTGGACAGTGTTTACGTCCCAGAGCTCAATTTGGTCATCTGAACAAGCATCAGGCTCAGGTTCCTGCTCCTCCTTGGGCTCTGATGTGGGATCAGAGTGGCAATTGAAGTTGAAAAGCTTCTCATGGGGATCTGAGGGGGAGTATACAAAGGGAGAGTGAGGAGGGGTAGGGCTGGTTTCCTCAGGCTCTGGGTATGGCGTGGGGGTCTTTGAAGGTGATTTAGCCTTAGCAGGATGCTTCTTGGGGGTAGTCTTGGCCTTTTTAGCCTTAGGGGGATTGAAATTGCTTTTGAAGGCCTTGGAGGTGTCAGGAAATCTTGATCCATTAGGATTGACTGATCCATATCCCTATCACTGAAGCTGTGGGTTGATTTTAGACGCAACACAGCCAAAGTGATTTAGCTATTCTGGAATACAGAGAAACTATAATAAGATTAATATAGTTTCCAAGTCAGGAGACACCTGAGACATTCCAGGTCTCAGGTCACAGATCAATCCAGAAGCTTCTATAATTAGATGCTAAGGATTCTGGATCCAAAATAGGGAAGCAGACCCAACCCAGAGATTGATTGGGGAATTACAACATCCTGTTTCACCAAGAAGTGAGACAGAAGACCGCCTGTGCAAATATTGCACATTATACCAAGCACAAGGGCAGGCCGGCCAAATTGGGTGTCAACTTAGTTTACCATAACTAAGTCAAGGAATATCTGGGCTGAAGAGGAGAAATCAGCAGCCTAGAATATTACCTCATCCCAACCTTATTCAGGTTTTTGGGATCCAACTCTAGGGGATGAAACTAGTAGCTTGGGGATGATAGGCTAGCTAGTAAGAGTTGTCCACAGCTAGATGCCAGTTTGGCCGCTAGCTGTCAACTATAAAGGGGCCTTCCAAGATCCCTTGGAAATCAGACAATTTAATACCCTTCAACATCACTACTAGTCTGAATAGTAGTGGTGTCAAAGTACAATAAGAGCAAATTATTGATACTTGCAAACTCCTGCCAAAACCACCACAGACAGTGTTGCGTCTCCAAAGGACCACAGGACTTCCACCTCAATTGGATCAACCAACAACAGAATACAACCCGTTATCACACCAATAGAAGTACATCTGTCCCCATACAGATTCACATATCCCAAAATACCTAATATGCACAATAAAATTAATCTCTCTTCTTCTTCTTCAAGATCCCAAAATCTTGATAGTGGTGCTCACTACAAAAACAAGCTTCTATTGGTGTCAAGTCAAGTCAAGGCGCTGCCTTGCCCCTGCTGACCCCCAGCTTTGTTGATAAGTACAGGGGGGGATACATGGAGACCAGTAATACTGAGCAAGACCAATCCTTCCGCTTAGAGCTGACTCCATACAAAGCACCCACGCTTCCGCTGGAAATGATCCAGCTTGACATTAAAGTGACTGTTGTTGCCATGGGCTAACACCAATATAACATAGAGGAGGTGCACACTGTTTTGCAAGGATTACAACATAGTAGATGTAACCTCAATGATCCCCAGGGCAACACCAAGTTTAACCTGTTCCAGATTGATGGTAATAACAACAACCTGAGTAACAATTTCCACATGTACCAGTATGTCACTTGCACCCAGCTGGGTCAGCTTCTCCAATTGGATCAGAGCAGGGTCAAGGAAGTACTTGCATATTTTGTGCACCCAGCAATCAAACATCTCCAACAACTGGTTGCCAGGCAGGAGCTGGAGTTGAACAAGATCAACTGCTTTTGCTCCAAGCTACAGTCAGCCAACCATAATTTGGTCAGTCAACTGAACGTCAGCTTCATAACTGTACAGACCGTTGTGGCAGACTTATGTGACTCCACTGCCTTTGCTCATGGAAGGGTAGATGAGATAGTCAACCAATTCAATAACCAGGTTGATCAGCTTGTGGGCGGTGTCCTGGATAACCAAGGCCTAAGCGCACAATGGGTTGCTGATGTAACAAACCATTGTGTAACACTGAGCCGCCATGTACAGACGTTGCCAAGCAGCCAAGATTATGTAGATCTTGTTACCCAGCAGGAAGACTTGCTCCAGTCAATTAGAGACAACTGTAATAAGCAGGACGCGCATCACTCCAAGGTAGTCAACTATGTCAACAGGATTGTGGAAATGATCAACAAAATGAAGACCACCAGCCATAGCCATCACACTGTTTGTGATGAACAGGAGGATCATCAGTGCTGCCTGGATCACACAGAATACACTGAGGATCCAAAAAAGCTATGAGATGCAGTAAAAGATGCACAGAGTTTAACATCTGATCTATATGAAGACATAGCAGAGTTTTGCCGTGATCTTGCCACTGCTGAGTTCCAGACCAAGGAGCTGTCAAACCACCAGGACCTATCTGCCAGTACAGTCTTAACAGCAGAGAACAACTACAGCTCTCTACTAGAGTAGGTACATAGAAACAAGACCTCACGTAAGGAATTTGAAGCTAATGTGCTAGCCAACTGGCTAGATTGGAAAGTTTAGCCTCCTCAGAAAGTAGTACGTCTTCAGGCAGAAGAGCGTTGCCTGTACCAGCATCAATCCCAGAACAGCAAAAAACTCTTCTTCTCCTGACTTCTTTGACCTCTCTCCTGACAGCGTGAGCAATGGATCAGGTGACACCCACAGAGTTCCTAGAGGAGTAGCAGCCTTGCCACCCCTCACTCCCTTGTCAGTGCAGCATGCCTTTAACACTCACACCATTAGAAAGGAAGATACAGAATTGACTGTCCCTGATCATAAGTTTAAACTGCTCAACCTGCCAAGGTTTGACAAAAATGGAAACATTCAAACTTTCATCCGCCTCTTTGAAATGTCCATGAGAGGCGTGAGTAATCACATGAAGGCAACCACCCTCATAAACACTCTGGATCCCACCTGAGTAGATGTCATCATGCCCCGTCTGCCACTAGACAGTTGGACTTATGAAGATGCACGCCAGGCCATTATCAAGGAATTTGGTAGTGAGACCAGATTGCAAGCTCAAAAGGCGGAGTTCAGTAACATCTCGTTCAAAAAGTACAAGTCTGTTTAAGACTTTACTGACTGCTTCTATCATGAAGCACAGGTTCTTCTAGGTGCTGGGGTCCTTTCTGAGTTGGACTTCAGAATCACCATGGGCCGTGCACTGCAACCATGCCAGGAATTAGACAATGTCATATTCCCTGTTTTGGATCAATCCAGCTCAACCCAACAGATCACCAGTTATTTGAGCTTCCTTGGGGCCCAATTTGGAGCTCCAAATAAAGGACAGAATATTTGCTTGTCTACCCCCACCAAGGACAAAATTTGCAGACTCAAGCCTGACAATGCTGCTTCCAACTCCAATGGTAAATCAGGAAGTGACTACAAGGCCAAGGATCCGCCAGGCCCTTGCCACAAGTGTGGTAAAAGAGGACACTAGACCAGCGTCTTCAAAGGGAAAGGGCGTGAGTCCTCAGTAAATATGGTGGTCAACCAAAAACAGGACAACCAGGGAAAAGGCAAGGAAGGCCAGTAGAGGAATATACTGAGTCTGCCACTTCCCCAATTCCAAAAGAACCAGACTGCCAGTCTCCAGAGGTAGCTGAGTCCAATACAGCCCCTCCAGAGACAACAGCCCAAGAGGCATCAATATTTGATCTGCCTTTGGCCACTCAGCTGTCCCACTTTGCCCCCAAACAGGAGTTCAAAGAGGATCCTCTATACATGCTTGTGTCAGAAAACCTTTACGCTATTCCTGCTAGAGGTAGGGGACGCCCAAGAAAGGTTGCATCAAACACTGTAGAGACAGTTTCCAAACCGTATGCGGCTCAAGTACAAGAAACTTACCTTGCTTCAGAACCCAGCATAGCCAGTGACCTACCTTCCTTAAAGGAAGTCCAATTCTCCCTTCCCATTGAGACCATTGAGGCCAACTTCCCCAAGATTGGTCAAAGTCTCAAACAGCACTTCAATACTCTGGCACCCTTGGGTGTACACATATTAAATTTACACTCTGAACTCTACTCTGAATGTACATACACAGATATCTCTGTTAATAAAGTCAAGGTACACGCCATAATAGATAGTGGCACCCCTATTAATATTGTATCCACCCGCCTTGTCAGAAAGCTAGGTATTGCTCCTGACATTGCGCACACCAGAGTATATGGTACTGCTGGTAAACACACCACCACGTCAGAAGGAGCTTACAGCGCTCTGCCAATGCACTTTGGTTCCATTGCTGTGTCCTCTCTTGCCGTGGTCCTGCCCAGCAAAAATTACAACATGCTCATTGGTACTGCATTTCTACGTAAATACAGGGTCAAATTGGACATGAAGGACAATACTCTGACAATCCTTTGCCAGACCATCCCACTGTATTACACACAGGACGTAAAACCACCAGCTAAGGTAAAACCTAGCATCAATCTGGCATATAAGGACGGCGTGGTGGCAGTTCCCTACACCTGTACGGGGAAAACGGGAAAGTGGCTACCAACCCAGATTAAGGAGCACAAAGGAATTCCGCTCTGTCTTGAGATCAACTCTTACACTTGGATCTGGCCAACAGCAGGTTGTCAACATGGGTTTAACCTTAGACATCCCTGCAGGATTGTATGGTGAAATTCATCAGCCTTGGGGGCATTCAAGATTTGTCCCCTGTATTGCCCCTGGGATAATCATTCCTGGCCATGGCAAAATTCACGTCCTACTGGCCAATCTTCAAGGGCATGGCATCCACATCAAGAAGAACCAGATCTGTAGGATTTGTTCATCTTCTACCAGTCGAAGAACTGGACAGCTTTGAGTGTATTAGAGACCTGTCAGAAATGGGTCTCCCTGATCAAGTTGAAGCCGCTGCATATGTAACAACTCCATTGGCTGATTTATCTTCCCTCAATGACACTGAACAGGAACAAGCCAGTGCACTTTTTGAGAAATATTGTTGCATATTTGCGGAAGACAACTTTGATCTTGGGTGCGCCAATGAGGTCACTCATCACATCAACATGGGGGATAACAAGCCTGTCTGCCTTCAACCAATTTGTTGCTCAAAGGCCAGTGAAGAGACTGTGAGCAATGAAATCCAGCAACTTCTAGACAGAGGCATGTTGATCCCATCCAAGAGTCCCTGGGCGTTGCCCATCCTGATAGTAAAAAGAAGGATGGGAGTAATTGAGTAGTAATAGACTACTGACTCCTGAACTTGATGACCAAGAAGGACTTGTACCCGCTGCCCAGGATTGACAACGCACTGGATCAACTTGGAGGGGCCAAATACTTCTCATCCATGGACCTCATATTGGGGTACTGGCAAATTGAGCTTCCACCCAAGGAACAAGAGAAGTGCGCCATATTTACTTCTCAGGGCCTTTTCCAGCCAACCCGAATGCCACAAGGGTTGTGCAATGCACCTGCAACCTTCCAGCGGGCCATGGACACCATACTGGGTGATCTCAAGCTCTCCTGCGTCCTAGTCTACTTGGACAATATCAATGTGTTCTCAAAAACCTTCACTGAACACCTTGAGCATTTGGAGGCCGTCTTTAAGAGATTGGCGGATGCCAATTTGAAGATCAAACCCCAAAAATGACAATTCTTCAAGGATCAGTTGGAGTACCTTGGATTTGTGATTGATACATCAGGACTCCGCCCTCAGCCAGCTAAAGTAGAGGCAATCACCAAGATGAAGCGGCCAGAAAGCAAACACAACATCCAGGTCTTCTTAGGGATGGTAGGCTACTACTGTCACTTTATCCCCAACTTTGCCCGTGCTGGCAAACCTCTGTTTCATCTACTGAAGAACAGAGTCCCCTTCCTATGGACAACAGCCTGCCAAGACGCTTTCAACGCCCTCTGCACAAGCCTGACCTCCAGTCCAGTATTGATGTATCTGGACTTCAGCAAACCTTTTGTCATACATATGAATGCCTCCTTATTGGCCTTAGGAGTTGTCCTTTCCCAATTGGACAACACAGGGGCAGAACACCCAGTGGCCTATGCTAGCTGCTCCCTGAATGTACATGAGCGCAACTACACAGTCACTGAAAGGGAATGCCTTGCCATAATATATGCCTACAAGCAATTTAGAGTATACTTTCATGGGGTACACTTCACTGTGGTCACTGATCACGCCAGCCTCAGTTGGCTGCAAAATCTTTGGGAGCCAGAAGGACGCCTTGCCCAATGGGCATTAAAACTCCAGGCTTTTGACTACACTATAGTCCACTGTCCTGGCACCAATCACCAGAACACAGACTGTTTTTCAAGACTTCCCATAGTTGCTATAGTAGCAACCCAGGCTAACCTGTTATATGAAAAGATGCTCATCAACAAGTTTGAGGACAAACCAGAAGAAGTACAGGCCATCCTCTGTGAACTCTGAAAAGACTGTAAGGTGGAGAACCAAAAGCTGTATAAGTACCATGATGGTGCCAAATACATCTTTCCCAGACCTTCAGAGCGCCCAGATCTGATAATGTTCACCCACAAGACAGTGGGTCATGGTGGCTTAAGGAAGACAGTCCACCAGCTTCAACAACATTACTATTGGGAGTTGCTCCTCTTTGACGTAAAGGAAACTCTGACCTACTGTACCAAATATCAGCACAAGAAACCCTTCACCGGTAAGAATCAATACAAAGCGGTAGAGCCCCAGTTTGCTTGGCATACTGTTAGTATAGACGTGGTTGGGCCTTTCCCAATGTGTGTTGGTTGGTTGCGCTACATTATTGTGGCAATTGACCACCTCACAAAATGGATGGAAGCCAGAGCGCTGCAGCACGTCAGCGCCAAATTGACAGCCAAGTTTTTATTGGAAAAAATTATCCATTGACATGGCTGCCCCCAGTTTTTTCTTACCAACAATGGAACAAACTTCACTTCTCATGTAATTCCAAAATTAAATGAGCTCATAGGCGTGAGGGGAGTGCTCTCTACACCCTACCATCCAGAATCAAATGGGATGGTTGAGAGAGCTAATGGCACTTTAGCCAACATTCTGCAAAAGCTGGCAGACTCCCAAACTTTGGAGTGGTATCTCTTCCTGACTGCCATTGTGTTTGCATACAACATCTCAATTCAAAGCACAACTGGCTTCTCCCCGTTCCAATTGACATATGGACGCCATCCAGCTATCCCGCCAATTCTGTTTTCAGCAATGGGGGACCCAGGTAACATAACATATCAACAATATATGTATAGGTTAGCCAACATGCTCATCAAGCTTCAGGCTGAAGCTTTCACTGAAACCTCCCTCACCAGGAACAAAGGACGCAAGACTGACAACAAGAATCAACATGCCTTAGCCAAATTTAAAATTGGCACTCAGGTTTCATACCACAACAGAGTTGTGGGGCGGGCTCATAAGCTTGACAGCATCTGGAAAAGGCCTTTTGAAGTCATTGAGAAAACCTCTCCTGATGCTTACACAATCAAGGATCTGGCTGATGAAAGACTCATCAACAGAGTCCACGCCAGGTTACTCAAGCCATATTTTTCCATAAAAAATATTGGCTCACAATAAAGTTTACTAAATAAATTCTAAAAGAAAAATCATAATAAGAAAAAGAGCTTTATTACAACAACTAGGGGTTGCCTTCCTGATATTCAGGATCTTATTCATCCCCTTTGGAACCAGCTACTTGGGTGCTTCCTCTCTGGGACCTTTGCACCACCTGCCTCAGGCTCCAGAGGCTCACAAAAGGAAACTTCCTCCCCTCAGCAAACCAGAAAGTGGCAACCTGAAGCCAGATTCTACACTCACTAGGGATTACCTGTGAGAAGCAAACAAAAGGAATTGGAATCTCCCCAGCAACGGCATCTACCCGCCAGAGCCCAGCGTCCAAAGGGAAAGCGCATGACAAGACCACACAATCCAACATGAAGTTGGATATATACAAATAGCAGCAAGGCAACGGCGCCTTAAGACTGCCCAGCTTGTTGCAGACTTTCTCCCACTGTGCCGCCATATTGTCTGCATTAGCCATTGATAGGCTAAGATTGGGGATAAGCATTATGTCCCCACATAACATCATCCCGCAAACTGCCTGTTGTTTGGCACTACTTTTGATGTTGGCGTAAACACTCCAGACCACACAACAGATACAGCTGTCCTGCGCATCTGAGTTGTCCACACCCAGTGACAAGTACAACATCAGAAGCCCTGCCAAAGTGCCAAACCAAGAAGAGAAAGCCTGCAAGCCAAAGTCAAGCACATAACTTTGACAGGCCTTGCTCACCCCGCCTGCATCACTAGTGGCCACCAGGAGCTCTGCCAACTGCTTGCCTAACTGCCCTGCCAAGTCCTTGTCCTCCACACTATGGAAGCCCTTGCTAGAATAATTGATGCGCTGCTTAAGATCATGGCGCAGGCGCTGAGTCATTACCACAAATAGGAATTGAGGAATTATATCCATTCCCACATAAAGCTGGGAAATGGTAAAACCCTTGTCACCCAATCAAAGCAGGGGCCCGGAATTAAAGTCAGGCAGGTTAGTATTCATTGGCAATAAGTAAAGGCGCTCAAGTGAGGGTCCATGACCAA
Source organism: Entomophthora muscae (assembly GCA_014839935.2). Taxonomy (NCBI): domain Eukaryota; kingdom Fungi; phylum Entomophthoromycota; class Entomophthoromycetes; order Entomophthorales; family Entomophthoraceae; genus Entomophthora; species Entomophthora muscae. Next base: position 93,658 of record QTSX02002280.1, read on the forward strand.
AGGCTCCCTCTCCAGATTTCAAGGGCAGGTGCGCGCTGAACTGGCCTGAGGCTCAGTAAGACGCTTTTCACCCCCAACAGAAGACCGCCCCGCAGAATCATCCTCCACTGGGATTTCCTCACTATTCTCACCTGGCACTGAACTTTCCAGCCCAGACCAGAGTGAACCAATATCTGCCTGCCAAAGCCCACAGAGCAACGCCACCTTGGCTTCCTTGGAGAGCCCACAGAAAATGTTGACAGTCCTCTTCTGACATTTGCGCCACCATTTGGCAGGCATCAGTCTTGTTGCTCATACCAGAGTAATTGGAGTTATTGCTCATATTCCGGGCTAAAGAAGTTCTTCAAAAGCTATATAGCTCAGTCAAGTGGGGGGAAATGTCAGGAAATCCTGATCCATTAAGATTGACTGATCCATATCCCTATCACTGAAGCTGTGGGTTGATTTTAGACACAACACAGCCAAAGTGATTTAGCTATTCTGGAATACAGAGAAACTATAATAAGATTAATATAGTTTCCAAGTCAGAAGACACCTGAGACATTCCAGGTCTCAGGTCACAGGTCAGTCCAGAAGCTTCTATAATTAGATGCTAAGGATTCTGGATTCCAAATAGGGATGCAGACCTGACCCAGAGATTGATTGGGGAATTACAACATCCTGTTTCATCAAGAAGTGAGACAGAAGACCACCTGTGCAAATATTGCACATTATATCAAGCACAAGGGCAGGTCAGCCAAATTGGGTGTCAACTTAGTTTGCCATAACTAAGTCAAGAAATATCTGGGCTGAAGAGGAGAAATCAGCAGCCTAGAATATTACCTCATCCCAAACCTTATTTGGGTTTTTGGGATCCAACTCTAGGGGATGAAACTAGTAGCTTGGGGATGATAGGCTAGCTAGTAAGAGTTGTCCGCAGCTAGATGCCAGTTTGGCCACTAGCTGTCAACTATAAAGGGGCCTTCCAAGATCCCTTGGAAAGCAGAAAATTTAATACCCTTCAACATCACTACTAGTCTGAATAGTAGTGGTGTCAAAGTACAATAAGAGCAAATTATTGATACTTGCAAACTCCTGCCAAAACTACCACAGACAGTGTTGCGTCTCCAAAGGACCACAGGACTTCCACCTAAATTGGATCAACCAACAACAGAATACAGCCTGTTTTCACACCAATAGAATTACATCTGTCCCCATACAGATTCACATATCCCAAAATATGTAGATGCACAATAAAAATAATCTCTCTTCTTCTTCAAGATCCCAAAATCTTGACAGGAGGCCTTGGGCGCAGCTTTAGTGGTAAGCTTGGGAGGCATCTAAAAGTGGATTAGTATAAAAATATGGTATTTTGGGGGCAGTTTTCAAACAAAAAATGGGAATGTTTATAATCTACAAGTAGTAATTTTTTTACTTATGATTTTAGAGAAAGTCTGAAAATATATATTATCAAAATTTTAAAGTAACATTTCATAAAACTAACTTTTTTATAAGTAGCACAAGTAGCAAAACTTTGAGTTTTGACTGAAAACCTGCAGTCAAAATAGTGTTTTTGAGATGATGTAATTGAGATGCTGTAGCTCAAAAATATAGTGATTTTGACCTTTTTTATGTTATATTATGAAATTGATAGTGGAGCTACCTCAACTAGTCTAAAGATTAAAGCTTGAATATTTCAAAACTAGCTTATAAAAATGGGGCTAAAAAAAACCAGTTGTTTAGAGAAGGCCAAAAATACATATTTGCAAAGTTTCAGTGATTTTCTTATATTTTTTATTTAAGTGGTTTTTAACGTGAATTAGTACTTTTTAAAAGTGAAAAGTAAGAATTGCAAAAAGGGAATCAATAAAGTGTAGCCTAGCGTCATATGCAATTTCACCTTATTTCCCCTATTCATTGTGCACATCAAATTAATTGGGTGATATAAAATCCAGTGGAATTTGAAGTGACATAAATTGAAATGGTGTAATCACCACCTTTAATATTAAAATCACTAATAAAATATTTTATCAAGAAACCCCTTATCACTGTAATCATGCATAGAAAAGTTATAAATTTCATATATTAAAAGTTATTTTTTTACCCAGCAATGACAATCACTAGTAGGACTATCATAGTGGCGTTGTTTAAGGCTGTTCTTATTATAAGTGTCTTATATTAATATTATAGGAACATCTTCTGAGAGTGTACAACAAGCTTTGATTTAGTGAGGGAATAAGCTTATTTTGTTTAAGATAAATGCCCTAAATCAAGATGGCGTAAACACAACCCACACTAAGTGAGTTCATAATTAAATAAAGCTATGAAAATGTCAGGGATCCAGTCTTGGGCGGCCAGTCTGTTGTTTCCAGGGGTAACTCAGGCTGGGATTTTTGCGGGCATGCCCACCACAAGAGGGGAGCTAACTTTAGAAGGTATGAGGTAGACTTCCCCACCCAAGGCCATGGACTGGCAGCCAGGATTATAGTGTCAATTGCCCCTGTGAGGATGATGTACACAATCCCAAACAGCTTGCCAGTATGGTTGGTTGGGAGGTTGGGTGCAGAAGCAGGCATGGGTTTTGGTGTCACGGGTGGCTCCATGGACAGGTTGTAAGCAGGGAGATAATTGAAATTTCCTCTGAACAACTTGGGTGTTGAAAATATCCACAGGCCTTGTTGGTTGTATCTAATAGCAGATTGTATTTGGGCCAGGGGATCAAGTTTGAGTATCTTTTCTGGTGTATATACCTTGTATTAAGACTTCAGAGGGTAGTTGGTAAAATGGACAGGTCCAAAGGATACACCAGGAGGACAGAAAAAAGCGGGCAGAGGGGCAGGCAGGCCAGGAGATCTTGAACTGAATTGGTAGACAGCAAATAAAAAATAAGGCAATAGCTGTATGAGCCAAAGTAACATAACCTTTATTCAAAAATGGCAATAAGTTTGGAGCACAGGGTCCTTGGGTTTATATAGTACCCCCCTCCAAACTTAACATTTTCTATGGGGGGTCCATCAAGGCATTGGGAAGGCCAGGGCCGGGGAAACTGGGTGCTTGGGTCCAAAGGCGGTAAAATGGTACCCGGCCCAGGAGTTATTCACTTGGTCAAGAATCTCAATCTGGGTGCTTGATTTTCTTGCTCTGGTGTCAAGGTCATGGGACCGGGTTGCGGGCCCGTGCCTCTTTCCTGGGTTTTCTCTTGACTGGTTGCCGGCGTAGACTTCAAGTTCATGAGGCTAATAGTTGCCAGATTGGTACCTCCATTAGGCGCGGTGATTAATCCTCCATTTGGTGTGATGATTTCTTTGGTTTGTCTCTTTTTACTGCATGGGTCAATATGCTCAGTGTCAGCTTGTGGGGGCTTGATCCCAGAAAAACGTGGGTGGGCGGTCTTGCCATTCACAGGCCCGGCAGCCCAAAGGACTCCAGGCTTGAGGTTCAATCCCTGCTCCCAGGCCCAGGTTTCTAGGGAGGAAGAATTGTCAATCCTGACAGAAAATAAGATTTAATTAATTTGATTCAAAATGACAAAATTGAGATGGAATACTTATGAGATACCGTACAAAAAATCATGATTGAATTTTAACTATTTTATCATTTATCTTATTTTCTTTGTGATTCAAAACCACTAACACAAAAGATGCCATCTTGAATTAAATTCAAGATTGTGTTTTTGAGATGACGTGTCCTACCAGAATTTCAAGATTAAAGTAAGTTATTATACTAATATTTAGCTTAAAACCCAGATTAAAATGGGGTTTTTGAAAGCAAAATTAATTAAGTTGATACTTATATGTTGACACTAACTCTGGGAGCTTAGAGAAAGCAGCTGGGGATAACAGGATTGATGTAAAGGTAATAAAATGAAGTATTTTTACCAACAGTTCAAATTAGAGTCCTCCAAAAAGAGTTAAAATAATAAAACTGAGTTGTAACAACCACCAAAGTTTATTTGATAGGAGAAGGAGCAAGCAGGGGACCAAAAGTCCCCTCACTTGATTTAAGGGATAGAATTTAAGTTTGAATAATCACCTGACCTAACCAGGTCATCTAATTAGTCGGAGGAGAAATTTTTCAGAGCAGGTTCAGGAGGACTGGAAGGTTTCTCACTAATTTCCAACTTGCGTTTTGATTAGCTAGCATGTTTGTGGGGCTTCAAGGACCCACTTGATTGTGAGGGCGTCAATGTGGATGACTTTGATTGGTTGTCTCTCATAGTCTTTAACAACAGTTGACACCAGGCCAGTAAATAATCCAAACTAATCAGTTTTTTACCAGGACAGAGCAATGGAAGCAGAGAAGTCTGTGGGGTATGCCAATACAAATCTTTCATCCCCTGTGTGTGCCAAGTCTTCAAAAAAAATGAGTGGTTTGACTGGATTTTGTGAGGTTTTTTTGTAAAAAATGTGAAGATTGTTCTATCCAGGGCAAAAGGGGGGAGTGATATTACACTTGTCCTTCCTAGCCTTGGTTTGGCAGTCAGCTCCTTTTGGGACATTTAGTGCTTAATACAATCATTCATTTCAGACACTGTATAATAACTGTCAAAAGGAAGGCCAGATCAGCACTATGTTGTACCATTTATGTCTGCATCTTTTTGAAATTGTCAAAGAGTTCCATAACATCCCTAACAAGCAGATGACTAGAAGGGGATCTTCCTGAAGGGATTGACTGTGTGATGAGGGAGAAGATAGTGGACAAGCAACATAAAACTACCTTCACCTCTTGGATCAGGCTTCTGACAGCTGGTCCAGTCTCAAGGACGTGGTTGGTCACCACACTAATCCAGTTGACATCCACCCTCTGGTGGGTCAGTGTATGGTTAACATAGATAGGGAACAGTTTTTCCAGACCACATTATATATCATCAATCCACTTTAGCATGTTGTTCTGGTCATTTTTCACTTCAGCTATGTGTTGATTGACTGTAGCTAAGTTGTTCCCTAATTTAGAGTAGAGAACCTATAGAAGGTTTGTTGATTAGAAACCAATATTCCTTGGTCATGATTCAGGCTTTAGATGCTTCCTAAGTAGACCCTGTTATGGCACACAGCAGGGTGAATTAAGTGTTGAAGGTAATCATTTATATGTTACACTGTACAAAGGTTGCAGCAAAGTTGGTCAAGGTTGACCTGGGAGATGATCTGAAACAAAACTAGGGAGGTCTCTGCAGCAGGTTGATGGATGGCAAGGTGCTCAGAGCAAGCACTATTTCCTGCAGCACCAGTGTCCATGGCTTTAATAGCATCACAGATGGTGTCTTCAGAGGGGGAAGAATTTGCGTCCATTTACACAGGGGCAGGCAATTGTAGTAGCAGTGGTTGGCCAAACACTAAGGCTTGAGGGTACTGATATTTAGGCATAAAATGGCTAAGGGTGGGCAAGCCATAGGGATATCCTTTTCTCTCAATGGCATGAGTATTTGCGGTCTTAAAGACTGGCATCTGATAGAGGAGAACATCTGGAGCAGGAGACTCAGCCAGGGGATTCCCTTCCTCCTCAATGAAGTGACAGTGGAGGTAGAGGCTGTTGGTTATATATGCCATGAGCGCCAATGTTGCATTTATTGCAGATTGGGATGCCAAAATTCTACAAAAGTTACTCAGTTACTCTTTACTATTAACATTATACCTGTTGTGGGTATAGTTGCAGCCTAATTTAGGATAGAAGAATAAAGATATTATGACAAAACTATTTTATTGATTATAATTATTGAAGGTTATATAGTGAGGAAAAGGTTTCTGATGTTTGGCTGGGCAGGATTATGGTAAGCTGTTCCTTGGGAGCTAGTGGTGACACAGTAATTAAGGGGCAACAAAACAACTGGTTTCACTTGGCTTCCCATTTAAGGGAATTGGCAAAAACCAGCCACTGTGGAGAATCAAACCAAAATCTTCCTTTGTGGAATCATGTATGCAACCAATTGAGGGTGTGCCTAATGAATGTCAGATCATCAATTATGATGATCCCAACACCAATATACCTAAAAATCCTGAGATTGTGGTTTATTTGAGCTCTGGGAACTGTTTGATTGAGGGCCAAATTCTATCTGAACAATTGGATTTAATGGAAACAGCAACAAACAAACTGTCACCCAGTGAGTTTAATAATAAGGTTAATTGCAATTATGGACCAAAAATTGAACCTGGAACCTTTCCATGCCCTTTAACTACTGGTTTGAACCCATCTTTCAAAGATAAAATTAAGCTCAAGCGTGAAGTACTCAGCCAATCAGACGTTGTGACAGGTTTAGTGATGTTAGCCAACTACTAGCAGGAGTAGCAGGCTTTGAAAAGTCTCAAACACCTGTTGTAGACTCAAAACAAGTTAATCAAACAACTGATAATAACATCCAGCTAAACTGCATCCCAAAAACCAAATTTGCACCTAAAGTAAGTTAAAAACTTACTAGGATGCGGAAAGTTGTTTTGAAACTGTTAAGGAATATTTGGTTTTTGAATTTTCCTTTGCATAACTGTGCTGATTCAGGTGTAAATTTCCTTTGCAATTCTCCAAACCAATTTCTATATAAGCTTATGAGGATTTTTAATCACAACCACTCAACCAATAAAGAGTTTTTAACAGACTTAAATATTTCTATTGCTTATAAGATGTTTGGAATTTTTCTCATAAAACTGCCTAATCTTTCCCATTTTGGGACATCAGGCTTAAATGGGTGACTCTAATTCTGCTTTATACATTATTAAAATCTGCTTTTCAGATGGATACACACCCTGGGACAGGGACCAGCACAGAGTATTACAATAAAAGGAAGTGAGCGCCAGTGGTGCCAGGAAAATTGTACATAGCTTCATTGTTCTCAAACAATCCTCCTACCAAGCAACAAGCTCAATCTTCTTCCACCAAACATGTGGAAACCAGCCTGTTTTGTCCTTTTGCCTCCGTTTCTTTGCTCACCTACTTGGGAGTGTAATGTAGATTCAGAACCTGTTGGTAAAAATGTGGGATTTTCAAATTCTTTTGCATGAACTCACCAACTTAATGGAGTAATTTTCATCCCAGAACAACCTACTCTTTTATATAAAAGGATGAGAAATATTCCAGTAAGTTATGAATTTACACAAAAGAATTTGACAATCCCACATTTTTCCCAACAGGTTCTGAATCTATAGTACGCCTTCTTTGGGCGGTTTAATCTCCTAATTAGGATATACCAAATTCTAGGAGAGTTCTTGCACCTTGGTATGGTCTCTGTACTTATATGTTCTATTATCACTGGGTTAAACCCTTCAGCCCTAATCCACCATGTTTTATGATTATTCCCTGCAGGGTGGGTTCCTGATACTGCATTTGGAAACTCAATTTAGTTTAGGGCTGCTTTGGATTTGGGACAAGTGGCCCCTTTTCTAAAAAGGAGTCACTGTCTCAAATCCAGAAACAATTTCAAGGAAATCTTCCCAGAGAAGATTTCCTCAGAATTGTTTACATGCTCAAGCGTGAACAGTCTTTTTTTGGATTTTTTTAGGAATAAAATTTATATATTTTTTACCATTGATTTTTAAATTTAAAAAGTAAGATTGCAACTTTCAAGTTTTTTCAAAAAGAATTATTGTAAATATTTAAACAGAATTGCCTTGTCCGGAAAACAGAAAGCCATCCAAGGCCTTATTTTTTAAAAAATTGGATTTCCCCAATTTAGGGGAATCCAAAAGACGGGTCCAGGAAAGGGAGGACAGGACAATTGAGGCAAATGCCTTAATTGTCTCTTTTTGTGGCCAACAAAGCCCTAATTTAGTTGATAATTGGAATAGGAAACAATATACAATAGAAAAATTGCATGATTGTACAATTGTTACATCATTTTATCCCTGAAAAACAACCTATTGTCTTATCCATATGGGGACTGTAACACTGCATCACCCCAAACAAGGAAATATGCTCTGTGCCTACATTAAGGAGACCCTAGAAAAGGGCCTTTTCATATCATTGCAATCTCCTTTTTGCGTCCAATATATTATTTATGGTAATAAAGGATGGGTCCCTGAGACTATTCACAGACTACAGAGCTCTGAAAAAAAGTCACTATCAGAAGCTTCTACCTGTTACCACTCATCAATGATCTTTTTGACACACTGTGCAGCTCAACTGTCTTCTCTAAGATTTTCATGGACAAAGACATCTTGGCATGCATTGTTTGCCTCAAGAAATTCTAGTAGAAAGGATTAACCAACAAGAAAAGGCCAATAAAAACTTACCCAGACGTGAATCAAGCCATTATCAGATAGTGGGTGATGAAAAAGCAGGTTCACCTCCAAACAGGACCCAAAAACTCTTTGTTTAAGACCTAAAAACAAGGTAATTTAGTGTTTTTTGGCCCAAAAGTTGATTTATGACGTCAAAATTCATTTTGGTCACTTCTGAAGGTTTTGTTGTCAGAATGCAACCTGCTGATGTCAGCATTCCCATCCAATCTATATGAGCTGGGTTTGTAGTTCACAACTACCTTAGTAGTTGAATAAAACCCATATTATATCTAAAGATATTGATAAGGAGCGCCTTTTTGAGAAGCTTCAAATATGGAATTAAGAGAGAAGAGAAGTATATTTTATTGGAATATACTTTAGACTTATATAGACTTAACTGTGGAGGGGATTTAGTTGGATTGAACCTAGGGGTTGGTCATGTGAAAGATGGGTTTGAGCCACTGGATACTTGGACAGTCAGGTGATATTGCTTGGTTACCATTCTCGGTATGTCAAACAGTATATTGGAAGGGCACCAAATTGGGCAATGGCTGGATGTTAAGTAGATTGGCAGTAGCCAGAATGCTTGTACATCCAGACCCTTGACACTCCCCCTTAAGGGGATTTTTCTGGTGCATCAGGAAGGGGTCTTTATTTTCACAGCTGCTGCCTGATGCTCCTGGAGCTGTTTACTAGTTGGAACCAGTCTGGTTGAGTGCTCTCCTTTACTGAGTCAGAGACAGGTTCTGTGATATTTCTTGATAATTGGGTTTTGGCACCTTTGAATTTTACTAGGTAGGTGTTGTGTTCTGGTCTGTATTTGATGACTCTTCCTGGTCCCTGGTGTACTGAGTCTAGTTTCTTTCTGTTGCCAGCTAGAATCCAGATGGGGGAGTTGATGGGAAGTGGTTCCTCTGTGGAGGTTACCTTTTGTGTTTTGAGCCTCTTTATTTCTGCTATTTTAGCTTTAAGGCGGATGTGTTGTAGATTTGGTGCTTGTTCTACTGTGGGAGGTTTCCCCAGGGGGATCTTTATGTAGGGCTGTTTGTTGTGAGTGATTATTTCCAGTTTGTACTGTAGGTTAGCTCAAACAGTGAATAGCCTGTCCCTTGGTTGGTGTAGACTTGGGACACTAGTAATGCATGTTTCACGTATAGTGGCCATGAGTCTTTGGCTTTGCCATCCATTATTTTCTCTAGGGTCCTGATAAGGCTGCCGCTGAGGCGTTCCACTCTGCTGTTGGCCTGTAGGGCAAGGCTGTGAAATGTTTCATGTTTTTTTGCTTTTAGGTTGTTGTTTACTACATGACCTGATATCTCTGTTGCTCCATCAGTTATGATGTAGTCAGGAGTGCTGTAGTTGGCTATTATTTCTTTGTTAATGAAAAGGTTGATGGTTTCTGCTTTATGGTCCTTTGTTGCCCAGCAGATGGGCCAGCATGTGACAAAGTCAATGGCTACAATTAGGAAATGTTTCTTTGTCTTAGTTTCTGGGAAGGGGCCCACTACATCCAGTCCCCAAACCTTGAATGATTCAGGGTCTGGTACTGGATTGACCATTGGCTGAGGAGCCTTTTTACTGGCATATTTCTTTCACAATGTGCACTTTTGAAGAACATCAACTATATCCTGTTTGAGGTTGGGCCACCATACTATCTCTTTTAGTGTGAGGTATAGGTTGTTAGCCTTTGTATGGCCCAGTAGGTGGTGATGTCTTAATATGGTGTCAACTCTTTGTGCAAGTGGGATGTATGGGACATGTTTTTTCATTAATAATTTGGTATACAGTGCCATTTGATACATGTAAATACTTTTTGTTTCTTACTAATGTATCATGGATAAGTTGGTGTGTTGAGGGGTATTTCCCTTTGTTTTTGTACTCAGTGTTGTACAGGTTTGGTCAGTCAGGGTCCAGGTGGTCTGGGTGATCCTCTCTAGGTTGGCATAGTCTAGAGAGAGCATCAGCTGTGACCAGCTCTGCCCCCTTTTTTTTATTGGATGTCCAAATTAAGCTGCTACAGCAAGGACATCCATTTGGCTTGTTGCCATATAAGTGTGTTCTGAGCTTTGAAATAGATTAAGGATTTATGGTCAATTAGTACTTAGACGTTTAAATGTCCTTTCAGATAACATCTCCATTTCTTGCATGTGTTGTATATTGCTAACAATTTCTTATCGTGTCTTGGGTATCTCTGCTCAGTATTAGTTAGTTTTCTGCTTTTGTAACATACTGGCAGGAAGTCTTGCTGCCCTGGCTGGCAGATGCGCAGGACTGCCCCAATGGCGGTGTTGCTGGCATCTGACTTGAGCTCAAAGCACCCGCTGTCATTAGGGTATTGCAAGATTGGTGCTTCAATCAAAGCTTGTTTTAATAATTGGAATATCTTGTCACATTCTGGTGGCCAGATGAATTTCTTTTTGGTATTACCCTTGGTTAAGTCATTGATTGGTGTGGTTAGTTTTCTGCAGCTTTGGTATATTTACTTAGGTAAGCTACCATTATGAGAAAGCATCTAACTTGTTTGACAGAGATGGGGTGTTGCATGTTATTTATGGTTTGATTTTGTCTAGATCTGCTTCGATGCCACTGTCAGAGACAATATGGCCCAAGAACAGGAGTTCCTTTTCCATAAATTGGCACTTACTTGGTTTTGCATAAAGTTTGTGCTTTGCAAGTCAATCAAGTGTCTTGCGGACATGCGTGAGGTGTTCCTCTTTTTTTTGAGAATATAGGATATTGTCAAGGTAGCATAATGTATTTGAGAGACTATTTAGTGCTTGGTTCATCATGGTGACAAACGTCACGGGAGCGTTGGTCATCCCAAAGTTTATTACTTTACCTTCAAAGGATCCAAATTTTGTACAGAACGCGGTTTTTGGTAAGTCCCTTTCTTTTACTTCAACTTGGTTATAACATGAGGTGAGGTCAATTTTGGAGAAAAATTTGGCTCCTGAGAGTCTTGCAAACAGATCCTCTATAAGTGGGAGAGGGTTTTTTCTTTAATGTGCTTACATTTAGTGCTCTGTTTTCAGTTACTAGACGCATAGTGCCTTCCTTTTTCTTTACAAAGAACACAGCTGCCCCTCATGGGGATTCAGACAGGCGGATGAATTCTTTTGCTAGATTGTCCTTAATATGGGTTTTGAGGGTTTGGGTCTCCATGGGGGTGAGTCTGTAGAGGGATGCAGGTTTAGGCATGGCCTTACATAAGTTGATGCCATGTTTGACCTCCTGTTTGGGGGGTAGCTTGGTGAGTTCTTCTTTGAATACATGGGTGTATTCATTTAGGAGTGCTGCAAGTTCTGGGCATTGGATCTTGGTTGTTTGCATGTTATCAAACTCAGTGTACCTCATTATGTGGAGGGTACTATCTTTGGTTAGATGTTCTGAGTCATTTTGGTTTATGACCTGGACAAATACTGTGTCTCTTAGAATGAGGTCATTGGGTTCTTTGAGAATGTTGAAGTTGACTCCGTTGTGTTTGATGGTCATGGTTTTTGTTTTCCAACATACATTTAGGTTCACTTGGGTGAACCAGTCCATGCCTGCTACAGTTTACTAGTTTATGCTTTTCATGATAAGTCCTTTGATGAACGTTTGTATGCCTTGGAGGTCAATTATGAAGGGAGTTGTTTTGCCTTTGAGTAGAACCTTTGATTTGTCTACCATTCTGGCATATTTGAAGTTGGATTTGACAACTGGTATTTTGTATTTGGTTACAAATGGTTTTCTAACCATGGTGTGTTGTGCACCAGAGTCAAATAAAATTTTATGTGTATGAGATTTATAAGTGCATGGGTAGACAAGATGTTGTGAGCAACCTTTAATTTTTATGCATCATAAAAATGGAGGATTGCGGGGCATGTGGGATGTGAGCAGCAAAGTTCATGCCTTGGTACAGTTTCTTGTCAAGTTGGGGGTAGATAGGGGAACTTAAGCCTGTTCCCCCTCTTCTTTTCATGTTCCTCTGTTTTGAGACCTTTGAGGTCAGAGAATGTGGGGTCAGATTCATAGCAGGTTGTTACTTCAGCATTGTTAACTTTGGCAGTATCCTCCTTCTTGATACGGGAGCAGTTTGCGCTTTGGCTGTGATTGTCATTGTTGCAATTGGAGTTGCAGTTGTTATGGTTGGTGTTCTGGCGTTTATTGCCATTGGATTTTTCTCTGCCATTGCCGTTTGAGGAGCAATTGCCATTGCGTGCAGCATATTCCATGTGTGCACGTTTTTCTGCACGCTTGGCTTCTGCAATGAGCGCAGGTTTGGAGTTGTTGGCCTCTGGGCAGACAAGGGCAGCAACAGAGGGTTTCATTCTGTTAATGGATTATGCTCTGGTATGTACGTTGTTGGTTTGTGCTGGGTTTTGAATTTTGCAATGTATTTCCTCAAATTTGTTGGTGTAAGCTGCAATAGTGGTCTTCTGAGGAAGATCACTGAGCTGTATTGCAATGTCTTGGAGGGATTTGGTGGCGCATTAATTGTGGGTGATGTCCTCTTTAAACTCTTCCCAGTTTTCAAGATGGTCATCAGTTTGTGAGCAAACCCAGGAGGCAAACCAGTTAGCTGCAGCCTTTTACAGGCGCTTTCTGGCATCCTAGACCCATTTCTTGTGGGGTATGCAACTAGCGCAGAGTTTGGCAGCTGTGTGATCTATCCAGTTGATGACGTTTTCTTTGTTTTTGCCAAAGAAATTATCAATACCAATGTATTTAGTGTTGTTCACTTCACCTGTGATAGGTGGTTGTGCGTTTGTTTATGGTTAAAGAGAGCAACTGTATTGAATCATCTTGGCGCATGCTTTGGGCATGACCAGACCTTCAAATATGGTGTATCCACTAGGTATAACTTCATTGATGTTGTGGGCGTGGAAGTACGTTTTCCAGGTCTCCTGGGATGTGGCCTGGTTGAGTACGTGAGCAAAGGCGGGCGGGTTTTGGTCAGTCATTTTCTCTCTCATGGGTGTGGTCAAAAAACCGTAGCTGCTACTAGTGATAAGGAGCGCCTTTTGGGGAGGCCTTAAATATGGAATTAAGAAAGAAGAGAAGTATATTTTATTAGAATATACTTTAGATTTATATAGACTTGACTGTGAAGGGGATTTAGTTGGATTGAACCTAGGGGTTGGTCATGTGTGAGGTTGGTTTGAGCCACTGGATACTTAGACAGTCATGTGATATTGCTTGGTTACCATTCTTGGTATTTCAAACGGTATATTGGAAGGGGACCAAATTGGGCAATGGCTGAATGTTAAGTAGGTTGGCAGTTGCCAGAATTCTTGTACAACCAGACCCTTGACAATATCATACTTTTTATTTCTGGCAAGTAAAACTCATGAAAATCAGATTACTTTTTGTGTACGTCTCTATGCACACCATAATAATCCACAGTTTCAATTTTGTGTTGTTTGCAGCAACCGCACTGTGACAGTCCACGTGTTTGATGGTTTGCAGTTAGGGCTAATGAAGGCCAAGTAAAAGTTTGGTTGTTTGTTGCAAGTAGAGGCCTAGTAGGGAATAATGGCTACTAGGGAAGGTAAAGCCTGGTTAGTAGATAAAAAAGACTACTAGAGGTAAATTTTGTCCTTATCCAGCATGAGATATTGGCTGCTGTAGCCAACAGATCCTCACCCAGCAGGGAACTGTGGCTGCTAGGGGTAAAGAATTAGATAGCTCAGCAGGGAACTTTAGCTGCTTGGGGTGGGGAGTAGTCCAGCCTGATGGGTAGCATGTGCTGCTCAAGCTGGAGGGAGTTTTGGACCCCTGGCAGGTAGCGCGGGCTGCCAGGGAGGGGAAGAGCTTTGAGGGCTCTATGTACCCTGATCAGCTAACAAGAGGTATGTGAGCAAACATCCTATCTAACGGACTGGTAGGGTGTCCTTGTTTATGCCCCTATGGGAGCTTTGGGGAGAGCCAAAAAGTGAGCATTGGAGGGCATAGATCTGCTCAGAGGTGTCACCAAGGCAGTTTGCTTGGGGAAGCAGCTGCAGAACTTGGTGTGATCAGGCCTCTGGGAAATAAAGCTGATTACTTTACAGCTGAAAGCCCAGACTTAATCACCTGGGCAAATAAAAACAACAGCATAGACTGTGATGATCTATGGTTGAATGGTCTAAGTGAATTGGCACTTGCAAGGGCCCAGTCAAATGCCAGTTCAATTTAGACTCATGCCTGGGTCTACAGGTTCTGGTAACAGATACTGACATAAAGAACCAAGGTGGTTCATAGTAATGGATCAGCAGAGAAGACTAGTAAGAAGAACTGTTTGATCACAGTGAAGACTAGTTGAGGGACTGTTGGTTCATATTAAAGTTGGGGACCAAGATGGTTCATTGTGCAGGTGGAACCAAGGTGGTTCCTAGTGAGGATAAGCTGAAGGACTGAAAAATCATGATGCAGGAGTAGCTGATCATGATAAAGAAGTAGCTAGAACACTGATGATGAAAGTGTGACAGAAATTGCAGATTATTAAAAAGCAGTCTCTAATTGGTGGTGAATTGCCACCCAATTCCACATAGAGTTAATGATTAACCACCAACACAGCTTCAAATACTGTTTTGTGAAACTTCCAAATGAGACACTAGGATTAAGTAAAATAATTAATCCCAACCAAAGTAGCCCAATATAAATAGCCTGTGAAAGCATCAGAGAATCTTCAGAATAAAATTCAGGACATTGAGATGCAGCACAATTTTTATTTTCTAAGACAGGGGGGACCACTTCAAGATTGGCAGGCATTGAATTAACATTGGGAGGCCCCAACGGCAAAGTCCCAACTGCAGGGCCCCATCTTCCAATAATGATCTGGCCTAGAATAAGATTGTAGGGAATTTAGCGCAACAATCCAACTACAGGATGCATTTAAAAAAGTAAATTAGACCAAGGATATTTGATTTTTATTGAGTAAATTTTTGGGAGGACTCAACTCTTAGAGTTGAAACAGTGAAAATTATTCAATTTATACCAAAAATTGACTAAGCAATACCACCTAGATCCTGGGCTCCTATTCCTTCCGCATTGTCAAGTAAGTATCTGGTCCAGGTTGCAAAGAACCCTTGTGTGACTAGTTTCTGACAACCACACTGATTAACAAGCTCATATTGGGTAACCCTAAAATTATTTCAATTTATCAACATCAACTTGCAAGGAGGAATTGGTTCCAGCTGGCAGACTGGAGCAGCTGTAACCCATTTTCAATTGACTTTTTGATTTAAATCCGTTAATTTGATCAATTTTGTTAAAGATTTGCAGGCTTTTCAAGCCTTTCTACTAGGCTGGATAATCCCCAGCATGATGGAGCCTACTGTGACAGAAAGAATCTGTTTGAGGGCTGAAAGGAGCTTTTTATGGACTAATATGGACTGACTGCTGGTTAAGCTGAACAGCTGGAAGAGCTGGTTGAAGGACCATAAAATGATAGAGTAGAACTAGCTATGGAGCTAGAATATGTCTTGGGAGGACTAGCCAGACTGGATGTAGAGGCTGGAATGCTAATGTTGGTGTCTTAAGAGAGGCAATATTGATATATGAAGCTGTTAAATAAGGATTTTAAGCTATCAAAGATATGATATAAAAAAATTAAATATAATATAAAAAGAAAAAAAGAGAAAAAGAAATTATTTACAGTGATTAAAATGTGAATTTATTAAGGTTTATTTGAGCAGGAAGGAGTCAGAAAGAGGCTAGAAACAGGACAGAGAAACTGTGAGGCAAACATGAAAATTTCGCCAAGAACAACTAGGAGAGTTGAGAAGCAAGCAACAGGCAAGTTTGAAGACGCAAAACATTGAAGAAAATGCGGAGAAACTTAGAGATGTTGAAGAATTGAGGGTTCAAAAATCCTCTATGTGAAACATAGGCAAAAGCGCTTGAGATTTTCCAGAGAAATGTGACAGGAATTGCAATGAACCTGTTTGAAATGCAGAGCAGTTGTTTATCCAGAGAAAGATAGCTTTGGGTTCAAACCATAGTCAAGAGCAAATCATTTGGGTGAAATGTTTGGAAAAACAGTTAAATCAAGGCGTATGATTGGCTGCAAGCCAAAGTTTATTTGACCAGTGTTTTGAGGGCTTTAACTTAAGAGTTAAAGCCTAAAAAATTAGGGGTAGAAGCAGAAAGTTCAGGGCTTTCATAGGCTGAAGTAAGTTTTTAAGTTTAATATATTGTAGAGAGAGAAAAACTGGATAGTTTAAGCTTTAGAAAAGTAGAGTTCTGAGAGAGATTTTGGACTGAAACAAGGAGCTATAAAAAGGGGAGCTATCTGAGGCTTAACAGGAATTGGATCAAGTGGATTGCAAAGGCCACTAGGACTACAGAAGGAGCTTAAGACCAAGTCAAAGATGCAGAAGCCTAAGATACAGCAGCCAGGGTCAATGATAAGAAGCCTGAGCTGGAACAGACTGCAGGAGCTCAAGAATAAGGTGCAGGAGTCCAAGACCAAGTACAAGGAGTCCAAGAGATTGTTAGAGGACTCCAAGTATTGGCAAACCCATATTGTTTCCTTGATCCCCTGGGCCATATACCAGAAGGTTTCTAAGGGGATCTTCCTTCTGAGAGTGAATAAAAGCCCATTTCAACCCCTATACATATTTCTAAGATACATTCTCCCTTACTAGAGAATGACAACCCCTTCTAGCTGGTCCCTGGCTATGACCCAGGACACACTTTGGGGACTGGTGTACAGGAACCCCACACACACTGTTGTTTGCAGCTTCCCCACCTGACATCAAGGAGTACTAAAAATTGATTTTCAAGTCATCCATCTGAAAACCCCAGTTTCAATTTATCAATCATTAGATATTGTAATTTTTGTTTTTTTATAGCCTGCATTTTTCTTGGAGTTTACTGCTTAAAATTTTGACATTGAGAATTATTTTGATACTCAATGTTTTCAGAATTTGAGTTTGAATTCCTCATTTTCTCAATCTTTTTGAATCTCAAAGCCACTCCACCATTACAAAGATAGACTTCACTGCTGGATATAACAAGATACAAATTAAAGAGAAATAAATCTTGCTAATTTCTTTTTGAACTAAGTATGGGTCATATGAGTGTGTTGTCCTTAATTTTGGAATGACTAATGCACCATCAATCTTTTTCACATTCATGAACAAGATGTTTGTGACTCACATTGGAAAACATGCACTTGTGTACCTTTACAACATAATTGTTTACAGTCTGATAGTAGAACAACATCATAAGGACTTGGAAGCAGTGTTTGCTATGTTGGCCCAAAATAAATTGCTAGCTAAGCTAATGAACTATCAGTTTTACTGTGAGCAGCTACCCTTATTAGGACATGTAGTAACCAAAGATGACATCAATCCTAATGCACATAAAATCTAAACCATCTGTCAAATGCCCTTCCTAGAGACAAAGACAAACTCAGAAAATTCCTGGAAATTATAGCCTATGTACAGCAATTTATTTCAGGCTGTGGCGTGCTAACAGCGCCCTTGTCTACCATTACAGGTTTCAAATCCAAGTTTTTCTGTACTCTTCAGCAAGATCTCTGCTTTTGAATCTTTAAGGAGAAACTGGTATCAGATGTCATGCCCTACCCCAAAGGGCAGGCTTTTTAGAGATTTTAGTTGTTTTTGCTTTAGTTTAATCTTTCTTTTATTTTTTAAATATTTGAAGGTTTAATTTAAAAAGTTAATAACTAAGTATTCTAAGTTAGTTACCTTGTTTTTACGCTGATTTGTGTTTGAATTGTTGTTGTTGCTGTTTTCATTATTTCTAGCTATTATATTAGCTTATATATATTTCTACTTCAAAGTTAGAAGATTTTCTATTCTATTTCACCTTTCAAACCTCCTGCTTACGTTGTTGCCGCTTTCCCCAGTTTTCACATTGCTGATCTGTGTTCTATACTTGCTTCTGTTTCCCCTTCTCCTCCAGGTTTCTTATGCAGATGTCTCCAATTACTCCTTTTTCTTTACTGTCCTCTTATACCTATCATTTCACAACTAAAAATACTTGTCTATATAATAAAGAGCTTGTGAAGAGTAGGCTTCAACCCAAAATTCTAAGTGATTTCTTACCTTCAATATTTACCAATTTTTAAACTTCAGATCTTAAATTTTAGGAATTTATATTTTTTATTAATTCATTCTAAGTTTCTTCTTTTTATTTTACTAAATAAATGGAAGTTGTATAACAGCAAGCCTTAGGCTTGTTGTATCCATTATTTTCCCTTAAATAATCTTTTAATAGTTACATGTACCAGTTTTCTGATGGAGAGTATCCCAATATTGATATTCCCTTAGTTACTAATTGTTCACTATTAAATACCTTGTTTTATCTTCTTTGTTTAGGGTTCTTAAACTATATTACTCCTTTTGTAATCTAGTATAAGTTCTTAGCAGGATTCTGTAAGATTATATTACAGACAGTTCCTAACTTTTATACCTTCTGAATTTTAACCCAGATGCTTATTTGCTTTAGTTTATAACCTTGCACCAATATGGACAAGACCTTACATCAGACCCCATTCTGCAATACCCCAAGAGAGATATGGACTACCAAATGGAAACCAACACCTCAGACACATCCATAGAAGGCATGCTTTAGATCAAGACTGACAATGAAGAATTTCTGCCAGTTCTGTACAAACCCTGAAAATTAACAGACAGCAAATACCGCTACCCCATCCACAACAAGTAACTCATTGCCATTGTGCATTGCCTAGTCAAATGGCGCTGTTACCTTGAGAGGCAGGAATAGTTTAATGCACCCACAGACCATAAATCTCTTATCTATTTAAGACACAAGAAAACCTCTTCTGCAGACAAGCACACTGGATGGTGTTCCTTGAGAGATTCAACATGAACATCCAGTATAAGCCTGGACCAGAGCTAGTTACTGCAGACGCTTTATCACAACTTTATATGCCATCCTTGAGGGGAAAGAATGGTTTGGACCCTGATTGAATGCTCCTGATATTATAAATCAAGGACAGAGGCTTTCCCTGGGTACCACAGACATAATGTGTAATACTGTCATTAAGAACAAGCAACTTTTTAAAAATTTCTATGGGATGTTACACTGTAAAATGTCAGATGAGGTAACCATTCCCTACGTCCCCAGGCATTAAAGAGTGGACACAATCTTATGTTACTACATATAAATTGGCCACAGAGAGAGCAGCAGCCTATAAAAGTTCTTGAAACACAAAGTATGGTGGCCTACTTTATCCAGGAACATCCACAAAGTACTTGAACAATGTGAGGTTTGCAAAATGTTTGCCAAGAGCAACACCTCCCTAAGTTGTTACTATCCATCCAAACATAGTTTCCTTTCAAGTTATGAGTGCTATACATTGTAGGCCCCATGTCAGGTAAGGGTATTAACAAGAAGTACATAATAACTACTATCAGCTATGTCATGCAATGGCCAGCAGCGCAGGATGTCAAAGGCTAGACTGGTAACAACATGTGTAGACTCATAGGCAAGGAAATATAAGCAAATTTGGAAAGCCAGAATTTTTGATTACAGATGGAGGCAAAATTCAACCTCTGAGGACACCAACATATACCTCACCAAGCAAGGCATGAAACATATAGTAACTACTCCCTACCACCCCCAGGCTAATAGCAGGGTCAAGCAACTAAATGACAGATTAGTGCAAGCCAATGTAAGGAATTCCATTCCTTACACAAAAGGGAAAACTCAAGAATATTTAATTTTGTTGATTAATCCTAAGAAAACAAATTCAGGAATTGCATTTTTAAATTCAAAAGCAGAAACAACTTTCATTAACCAACTGATTAACAAAAACAGTTTAAAAACATGTTTGTAATTGATTAACAAATACATATTTAAAATACAGAGCAAAAGCAAACACAGATTTTCAAATAATATTATAAATTCTATTATGAGTCAGGGTTTCTAGGGCTCAATTTACAATGCCAACAACGTCAAGAGCAGTAAATCATCAATTAATGGCTCCAAAAAAGCTATTACATTGAATGAAGCCAATCAACAGGAAATTAAAGGCAAAAATCAATCCAAGAAATTTCCAGGGGCTCCCAATTACCAGTCAGATAAAGAATACCAACCAAGCCAAGGAAACAGTCTACATTCAACACAGGAAACCATTCCAGCTCATATTAAGAAGCCAAAATGCTGCCCACATGTGAAAGCCAATCTTACTTATTCCTGCATTATAGGCTGCAGCTTGCTGCAGTCCTGTAAAGCAATACTTCTTTGCCAACTCTTGAAGGAACCATTGGTAAAAACTATGTTTCTCCCCCATCTTCACTTCAGTATTTAAGCTGACTATTCCCTCCTGAGCAAAAGCTCCAACAATATTATTCCTTTCAAACAACCTCAATAAAGTCTATATTCTCAAAATCTAACTGATTAGTAGATAATTGAGACCATCCTAAACAACATGAAATCCCACCTTGTTGTATGAGATTTCTGTGTGTTAATAGGGTATAGCCAAGAAAATTTGAATGTCAAAACTCCATAACCAACTCCCACTGACAAATCTGAGGACTCCATTTGATACCAATTTGGTCCACACCGCCACCACGCTCCCTATTTTGAAACTTCTTGCTTTCCTCCAATCATTTATCCCAAGGCCCCTTGGTTGGTCTTGGGATACACCAGTGTATACTATTTGTTAAATCACTTTACTCCCTTCTTAGGAAGATTTAGATTATTAGGCCATTTACTCCATATGTTAATGATAAGAATTCCATTAAGATCTACCTTATTCAAGTTTAATTTTGTGGTGCTTCTCCATTCTATTAGGGAGAAGCTTCCAAATGAGTGGATCCTTGGAAAAGCCATTGCCAATCTCACTGCTGGAAGCCCTGAGTATTAACCCAAAAGGTTAGTTACTTCCCTTCCTATGTACTGTACCTAAGTGAACAAATTCACTGTGAAAATACTCTTTAATCTAGTTTATGGTATACAGTCAAACATTGTTCAAGCTATCACAGGGCCAAAGCTGGAAATAGCAATCAAGGCTCCACCCAAATCAGACCCCCAGGTACTCCATGTCATCAACAGTTGAGCAGACAGAGAGGGAAAATTATTACAAGATATGTTGTCCCTCTGAAAGACAGAAAAAAGTTGGTGATGAGGTCTGGGTAATGAATAAGACAAGAGTAAATTAAAGCCAGAAAAAGTAGGCCTGCTACTTTTTCTAAAGGTAAATGACAACAATACTTACCTGGTACAAGGCTTGGACAAAAGAAAAAAAGACAAAGTCCCGCACCATGTCAGACTCTGCCCATGCAAGGCCTGTCAAAAACAACACAAGACCATCATCCCAGCAACCAGATAGCAGCTTGTAGAGTATGGTGTCCACGCCCCTGATGACCTTCCAGAAGACTTACCCACAGAGGAGACCAACCTTCATCTGGGGGATGTTGAAACAATGGGGCCAAGCCCCCAGTAAGGTTCTTCACAAGCAATTCTATGACCCCCAAACCTATCACAGTAGTCTTCATAATGCCAGGTATTATCTTTCCTAACTGGAAAGCCAAGAAACCAGGGAAACAGTTAACCAAATTGGCCAAATTGACAGATTTAAATCAAACTGTTGATTAAAAATGGGTTACTGCTCTCCATTTTGTTAGCATAATTCAATCACCCAGAGTAAATTAACACTGATAAATAAAATTAATCTGATGGCCACCTTATATAACCTTATTTATCAGAACACTCATCAAAAATTAATTACACAAGGTTTATTTGTGTGCTGGACAAGATACTCTTTGGAATAATGAGACAGAATAGGAGCTATGGATTCAGGTGGTATTGCTGAGTCAATAATTTTGGTACATATTGAAATTTTTTTAGTGTTCAACTCTTAAGAGTTGATTCCTTCCTAAAATTATACTCAATAAACTTAAAATTATATCCTGGTTAAAATCTTTAAAATACATCCTTAGTGGGTCTTCTCTGCTATATTCCCTACAACTTGATATTGAATTGAATTGTAACAAGAAGATGGGGTCCCGCTTTGGGCTCTATATTTTCTATGTGCCTAATGTTACTCCAATGCCCACTAATCTTGGAGTCTTTGCTATGAAATCCAAAACTGAGATTGTTACTTTCTCTCAATTTCCTGAGTTCTATTCATATGATTCCTTAATCTTGTTGCAGGCTATCAATCTAGGAGTACTCTGATTGGGTTTAATTATTTTATTAAATCCTATTATACCATTTTGGAATTTCACTGAATGGTATTTGAAGTTTTGGTGAGAGCTAATCATCAACTCTTTGTAGATTTGGGTGGTTATTCCTCATCACTTGGAGACCTCTTCATAATAACCAGTAATTTCCATCACAAAACCAAATTCCTGATGACCTGTAGCCAAATGTGGAAGTCAACTCATTACTAAATCCAGAAACAAGAACCAGTGACAGTCCCAGTGGTGGACATCTCAATTTTGTGCTTTACTATAATTAAGAATCATGCTACCTCTTGCCCAATCCAACTGATTGATTATCCCAATCTTTTTTCTCTTATAATGATTCACCACATGCTGTAGAATTGTAGCCAGGGGGTAGTGATTCTAATGATAGCTATCCAAATATTCTATTTCTCAACACTATACCTGTGTGTGGTAAAGTGACAGCCAATAAAGGACAGAAGAAAGGAAGATAATATGACAAATAAACTTTATTTGATTTTAAATATTGTAGGTTATATAAAGAGGAAGATGAAAGATGGTTGGCTGGAGTAAGAGTAGAATAGGTTATTTTTGGGCCTTAGAGGTATCATAAGGATTAAATGTCAATATAACAACAAACTTCCCACAACTTTATATTTAAGGGAAATAGCAATTTATGGGCAACTGCCATAATTAACTCATTCCTCAAGTTGACTTACTATATGTCAATAATCAGAATTAAAAATACTTTAATGTCAACAGCATTGAAAAGTCAGAATTAAGTTTTAACTCATGCAGACTACTAAATGTTGACACTTTTTTAATAAGCAGAAACCTGTTTCCTGAACATTTTACTTAATAAAAATTAAGCTTCAAGAAACTTTTTAGGGTAATGTGATGACATAGATTTTAAAAAGTCCATAAAAGATTATACATGACAATTAAAAAAATTCATAAAAATACACTTTTATTTTATTTTACTATGAAATTAGCTATCTTTACTATAATAAAAATTTTCCACTTATAAGAACAAAATGTCCAATACACAAAAAGATACTACATAAAAAGTTACATATTATAGCAAAATTTATCAATCAGAAACAGTAATATAAAGTTTTTCTATATTGAAAACTACAAAAAACATATAATTTACTAGTAAAATACCAATATAGGCAATGTAATACAGTCTAAAGCATCAAACTATCAATAGAAAATCAATGATTTTATAAAAAAAAGTACCATAAATTATTAATGATTTATTTAAAATAACTATTGATTTAAAATATTATACTTAATATATAAGAACTATATAAAAAATTAGGCAATACTCAATAAATTTAATTGAAAGCTAGACTGTGATCACCTGGTTGCCATTAAGAAATGTGGCAATCTTCTTGATATATTCCCCAATCTCTGAAAGCTTATATTTGGCCTTGACAACTTCCTTGATCTTCTCTTGATATTGTTTCTCTTTGGTGGTTCTCTTCTTCTTGGATAGGTGGTTCTCAATATCTCTGATGGATGCAACAGTCTTCCCCTGTTGGACTTTGAGGTGCTCATAGAAGGTGTTGTATATGGGCTTGATTCCAAAGGAGGACTTGATATGCTTATACCAGCCCTCCAAAGATGAAGTAGTTTTCATCTCATCCTTAAGAACTTCCTGGTAGCAGTTCCAGTTGGCTTTGGCTCTGGGCTTGCTCCAGCGCTTAGTGAACTTACGTTCAATCCACTGTGGTTCATAATATTCAATGAAAGGGTAGAAGGCACCATCATGTTTATTAGCATATGGATCCTGGCATAGGAGGTCAAAAGCTTATCCATTATGCTCTGGCTTTACAAAGGCTAGTGCTACAAATTGCTGAATTAAGAACTTGCACTTTCCTGATGTATCTAGACAGTGGAGCTTGCTGAGCTCAGGTAGACCTTTTAGTTGCCTGTTGACAGCCTGTCAATAATGGAAAAAACACCCCTGGACCTCTCCATCAAAGGTGTTTACAAAAGCGTTATACTGGGCAGTTTCATAGTCCATGATTATAGTTGAGGGTCCAAGTGCTTTATCTTGAGCTTCTTTTTCTGCAGAAAGAGTGGCTTCATCCTTTTCATCATCATCTGGATTGGCTCTAGTGTTATGGCCAGGGGGACTCTTTCTATTATTGGGTAGGACTTTGATGCCCTCCTGAAGGATTTTAAAAGCCCTTTTGTAGATCTCTTCTGTTGCCCCAGGAAGCAGAAAGTAGGCAAATGGGAGCACCTTGCCTTCAATAAGGGAATGTACAATCCATAGTTGGTAAAAAAAAGGCGGGGCATACTGCAAAGGTACCGTCACATAACCAAGTATCTGAATCCCTCAACTGCTCCAGGTTATGTTGTGTAGCATAGCATATAATTCTTGTCTCTGCTGTAGGCCCATCATCATGTAAAAGGAATACCTCATCACCATTGAACATCTTTAACTCCTCTGCCAAGACTAACTCTCCTTAGACCATGGCAGATTTCTTATGGGGGAATAGATCACAGTGTTTGTCACATATGTACTTTAATAACTGGTCACACTCAGGGATGAGCTTCAGGTTCTCATTAATTAGTTGTGTGGTGGCCTTAACTGCCAGATCAGAAGCCTTGAAATCTTTGGAGACTGGAACCATTTGACAGAGGTACCACTTTAGAAGCTTTTTGATAAGATTGATTAGAGCATTGCATGTTTGCTCTCCTTTTTCACTAGTGACTTTATCCCATCCTTCTGTATTGATTCTGGCAGCGCAGCTTCTATCTTCACATACATAATGCTTGGTTCTTCCTCCTCTCTTTTGATTGTTGCAATTGAAAACATAGCCATCACAGACTAAACTTGCACCTCCTTTGACAGACATTAGAGGGGGAAACCAAGGGAACTTGATCGGGAGCTTAAACTCTCCATTGACGTTACATATATTGTGAACCTTTAGGGGATCCCATGGGCCAATTGATGCTTGATGATAGTCAGACAGGTAATCATCAGGATCTTCTTTATTGATACTTGATGAGGAGGATGGAGGTGCAGATCTAATGGGCGGTGGAGGGGAATTATTTGGAGTTGGATTCTTGCGCTTTCTGGACTAGGATGAGCTTGATTCCTTGGGGCTTGATTTCTTTGAGCTTGATTCATCTGGGCTTGACTGGGGTTCTGGACTCTTGGGTATCTTTGTTCTTCCTTGCTTGTTTAGTGGAACCTCATCTCTTTCTGGTTGGTACCAGCTTGGAGAAGAGGAGGGGGCAGGGAAGGACTCTTTGCTTTCAGGGTCTGGGGTCTTCTCCTTTTTCTTCTGTTTTTTTGAGGGCTCTTTGGCTGGTTTTTTTGGGGGTAGAGACTTTGGGCCTTTCCAGAGGCTTTGGGTACTTTCTTGGTTGACTTGGGGTTCTTTTGTGACTTCTTGGAAGATTTGTCCTACAATAATTAGAGTAGAGTTCATAAAGTAAGAATAATCATGTGAGACATGAATAAAATTAAATAATAATCACTTGTTTTAAATTTTATTATTAAGTAAATAGTTTATAGAAGTATAAAAAGTAATTTTAGAGCTATTTTATTAGTAAAGAATAGAAAAAAACCCATGTTTAAATAAAAAGTTGACATTCTGGTAGTCACAATAGTCAAAAATATTTAATTTAGTTTGTCAGCATAAAAAATGCTTTAATTTTGATGTCAACATACTGACAGTCAGCATTAAAGTGGAAAAACACTATGTAAATCACTTATAAAGCTTGGTTAATATTTTCTGGAGTTGGTTTTATAAGTCCAAAATTGATTATTTTTAAATTTAAAAAATTTAAAGATTTGCATATGTAACTTATGAAAGCAAAATAATAGGGATTGTAGAGGAAAATCTAAAGTACAGCCCTGGGTACTTTGGCCTGAATTACCATACCATTGTATGTGTGCTTTTTGTTAAGCGGCAGTGTTTTACTAATAAACAAGTGAAGGTGTCAACATTCAGGCAGTCAGTGTTCTTTTATAGCAACTCTCCTATTAAATCTTGCTTAAATTATGTCACTTTGTTTGCTTAGCCAAACCCCTTTGTTGCAATTTAGGTGACACGTCAATTTGACACAAAGTCAACATTATAATTACATATATAATTTCTAGTTTTAAAATATGTGTTTTGGCTTAAGTGGACTTCCGGAAATAAGCTATAGTTTATCCAGTGAGTTTAAAATAACAGTAAATATCTAAATAATACAAAGAATGCTCTGAAAGTTGGCATATGTCTTTGTTCAATGCTTATCTTATTATTTATTTAATAAAAACAGTAGTATAAAATATAAAAAATAGTTATTTTTAGAATATTGTGTATTTTATTAAGAAATTTATGGATTCTTATTTGGGGTCAACATCCAGATATTACTTACTGTAGTCAACCTTAATGTAAAAGTACAAAGAAACTTATATTTTCATAGTAAATTATATTATTTTTTGGGCTTAAAATTAAGCCTTTGTTTAAATGGTGTCAACATTATGTCTGTTCCCTTTTAATTTTGCAATTCTGACTTAATAATTCACTATAAAAAATTAGCTTAGTTTTGGAAATGCCCAATTCTGGCAGATAAATACTAAAATAATGTTGACTCACAAAATGAGTTAATTCTGACAGTTGCCCAATTTATGCCACTGAGTGGCGTCAGCTCTCATATTTCCTTTATTGAGTCATGTGCGCAATTAGTACGTCTATTAGTTACTACATTTAGACCCATAGTTAAGTTGATAACAATGAAGGAAATTCAAGCGCTGCAAAACAATTGTAAAACTGTTTGATTGTTATGTTATTTTACATCCAGATTTATCACCTATTGTCTTATCTATCTAGGGATTTTAACACCCCAAATATATAATTCCCATATATCAATAAAGATAATTTTCTAGTTTCAATTATTTCTCCATGTAACTCTTCTAATACAGCACAGTTACAGAAAAATAACTGTTTTATGAATCTAGATACATGACATAGTAAACTTATGATATTATATAGATCTAAGCTATAAATATATGAAACAATGAAATAAAAACAAAGAGACATATAAACAATTGTAATCCTGGATAATAAAATATATAAATAAAAAATGTTTTATGACAGAGAGTTTATTTGGGACAGGTAGTAGGTTCCTGTTACAACTGAGATTTCATCTTTACCTGCAAACATATCTAACAATACACAGGGGGTGCTTGATGAGTTGCCCTATACAATTCTAACGGCATGGATCCATCTGATTGCAATCTCAAATTACAGGCACTATCTCCTAATTAGGAGCACTGCCAATTCAACACGCTGATCCCTGCACAAGTTATTACACAGTCCCAAACCTTATATGAAATCTGTCACTGTGCCGTCCCCTGGTGGCCTTGTGGCTTTCCCCATATAGTATATTAGTCACAATAAAGACCAATAAACTTTATCTTATTATTCTTATTCTTGTCCTTTCTATTGGTCTGTTGTCTTCCTCAATCAAATACTGAAGTATCATTGATTCAGTTGCAACAGTGGTAGCAGCAGTAGGTTTACAACCTACCTAAAAGGAAATTCTCCAAGAAAGAACAGAGTACAGGTTGTATGGCTACTCCACACCAAGAAACTCTCCTCCCTATCTCTGATGGGGACATCCCCAAGGGATACATTATATATCACAGTTGGTTGGTGCTTACAAGAATTTATAACTGTCTTTGCCTGGGGCAATGTGACTCCAGTGTCATACCACCACAGTTAGACCTCTCCCAATATATGCTGAATCTTCAACTTGAGTTCTTTACAGGTGTCATAAAAAGATACCACCATTTTCAGTTGGCTCCACTCCACAGATAATTGCCTCTGTATTTGCCAAGTACCTTATACAGTGGGTTGCCACCACATCTGGGCGCTTCACGGGCCTGCTACAGTGTAGTTTACCAACTGGTCCAATCAGGAACACAAATTTACTTGGACCACCTTCAGGGACACCACCATATCCTGCTATATCAAGACCTTCTTGTCAATTGTAGTGGGAACTTCTCTACTTTATATCAAACAGATGGACATTATCCCTGAGTACCTCACAGCCTGGAAGCAAGCACTTGCTACTGCCCCCAAATCCATCACTGACAGAAATTCAATGCTACTCACCCTCATTGTCAATAGACTGAAGCCCCACATCTGCAAATGGGTTCCTGTAGGGCGCTGCAACTCT
Source organism: Entomophthora muscae (assembly GCA_014839935.2). Lineage (NCBI taxonomy): Eukaryota > Fungi > Entomophthoromycota > Entomophthoromycetes > Entomophthorales > Entomophthoraceae > Entomophthora > Entomophthora muscae. The sequence goes on from QTSX02002280.1 coordinate 122,159, forward strand.
GTCAATGACTGCCACAAGGCCATTGTGGAGGCTAACAATCAGGCCTCAATGAGATTCAGAAGATCCAACAATGTTCCCTCCCAACCTTGTCCTGTATCCTGCAGCACTCACAACCAAGTAGGCTGTTGCCAATCTTGTCAGCAGGAAAATGAGGCTAAGCGCCCCTGCAAGGGGGAGATTTAGTTGGCCCATATTGAGGATTTGGGAAAATACTGGGAGTTGTAGATATGAGAGAATCTGCAAACCCACTTGACCCACGCTCTCAATCTCTCCTTGCCAAGAATCCCTGACTACAGAGTGCACAATGTGGAGACCTTAGACATATTTCAAGTCCACAGTGACCACCCATACTCCAAGTCAGTCATTTATCAAATAAAATCACCCGCTTAGCCTACCCCTTTTGTTTCAAAGGGGACACCCACAAACTTTTGGTAGACACTGGGGCCAATCACATCATGGCCAACCAAGAATTTAGAGATTCCCAACTTTTAGATTGAGTACCCAGTTGATTTAAAGCAGTACATGTGGCAACTCCTGAAGATTAGCAATCACTCACAAGACAGTAACCTTCTTTGTAAAAATGAGGAACATCCAAGTTAAGCTCTCTGGGCCAATAATGGCAGGGCTCAGCCACAATGTTATTTCTGGCCTTGACTGGCTCTGACATAATCAACCATACATTTGCTGGTACACCTCTGTGATCACACTCAACAGGAATGGGGTAGGCTTCCAAATCTATCCCATCAAAATGAACAAGTTACTTCATGACACTGTGTTTGTATGGCTCACAGAGGCAGGCACTGCCGTAAATTGCGCTATTAATGCCATTTTAATTTGGCCTTCAAATATTGATATGTGCAAAGATTTGGCTGGTTTTGCTTTTGATTTTGGGAATTCCTCACCCTCCGCAAATGGGTCTGGTGCAATATCCACTCATTCTGGATTGTAATACCTGCCCTTGACTGATCCTGGTATGACCTCATCCCAATGTGACCCCTTCTGCCACTCTGTCTACCTAATGAACAATCATTGACCCTTGTCTAATATTTAATTAGAATCATTTCTCCTAATAAAGACAAGTTTATCCACATTTGTGTTGGCTTTAGTATTCTTCAAGCTTTTTCTTTCCTTTTTGCCAAAAGGGATTACTCATCTTGTATTCTAGGAAAATAAGGTATGTGCCCTTAATTTTTCCCTGAAGGCTAACCCAAGGCTTGCTTTGAACCTCAAATCTTTTGTTATAAAGATTTCCCGCTGTTTCCTCCTGGATGCTGTCCCCAGGAGCCAAACACAACAAAATAGTGCTCACTACAGGGGCTGTAAGCCCCTTGGTTACCCTGTTCCCACGCACATTCTCTGGCCCTTCTCTCTTTGTTTCTGAAGTACCCAAGCAACCTAAAGTTTCTAGCCCTCCTCTAGAAGAAGACATCACCAATTCCCCTTTAACTCCCATGGTACTGGTGCTGTCTCCTGGGCCTGTGTGGGCCCCCCTTCCAGCTTTCTCTCTCAACTACAAGCAAGCTTGTGCTGCCGCCTGCTCCCTCCTCCACTCAGGCACTGTGGCAATGCACACTATCCCTGGTCTCTGTCCTAGATATGCTTCCAAAGATGGCAACAGCGCCCATGTTGACACTAAAAATGTTGACAGTGGCCATGTCAACACTATAGTAAAGTGACAACCTGGTTTTACTAAATGTTGTTTCCTGGATGTCAACACTTTTTTAATTAAGAAAACACTTTACCCTGAACATTCCCAATATAAAAAATATTTTAAAATACATTATTATAATAAAATGACCCCAGAGAATTCAAAACTGCAATAAAACAATTATCATAAGTAATAAGAATAAGGAGATATAAGCAACTATTTTTCAGTTTACTATGTAAATTATACTCTTTATTATAAAATTACTTTTTATTCCCAAAAAATTAAAATTCTAATGAACCAAAAATAAAGTTATTTAAAATATAATAATAACTATAAAATATAAGAAAATTCTAATTTTAATTTATTATACTTTATATAAGCATAACTGAAAATATCTCATAGCTTAAAGATAAATTAACAAAATATAAGATATTTCTTACAAAACCACATTGAAACTGTATCTGAAACTTACCATTTATAAAAAAATTAGTAATATCCAAAAAAATTAAAAAATTAAAAGTTTAAAAGTAAAAAATATATAAGCAAAGCAAAACAAAGTTTATTTGGCTAATTACAGCTACCAGCAAGAGCAGTGGCAACATCTTCAAGGTACTTCTTAATCTCTGCCACCTTATACTTTTTCTTTACCACCTTCTGAACGTCCTCCTGGTAGTCTTGCTCCTTAGACTTTTGCTTCTTGGGGGCCACCTGGTTGGCCAGGTTGCAGAACTTGGAGACAGTCCGGGCCTGCTCCTCCTGTAGCTTAGAGAAGAACTTGTTATATTTAGAGTTGGTCCCAAACTTCACCTTCAGGTGCTTATGCCAAACCTCAAGGATAGAGGTGGTGTGAAGTTCTTGTCCACCAGTCCCCAAGTGTGTCCTGGATTGTAGCCAGGGACCAGCTGGAAGGAGTTGTCATCCTCTAGCAAGTGTAAATGTATCTCAGAAATATGTATAGGGGTCAAAATGGGCTTTTATTCACTCTCAGGAGGAAGATCCCCTTAGAAACCTTCTGGTATTTAGCCCGGGGGGTCAAGGAAACAATATGGGTTTGCCAATACTTAGAGTCCTCCAACAATATCTTGAACTCCTTGTATTTGGTCTTCAGCTCCTGCTCCTTGGGCTTGGGCTTCTGTGTTCCCCTCTTGGGCTCCTGTGGTCTGTTCCTAGCTCTGGCTTCCTACTCTTGGTCCTTTGCTCCTTCTGTAGCTCTTGTGGCGTTTGTAATCCACTTCATCCAATCCCTGAAGAGTCTCAGATAGCTCTCCCTTTTATATCCCCTTGTTTCAGACTGAAAACCTCTCTTGGAACTCTGGTTTTTTAAAGCTTAAACTATCCAGTTTTTCTCCTCCTAGAATATATTAAGCCTTTAAACTTACTTTAGCCAATGAAAGCCCTGAATTTTCTGCTTCTGCTCCTCATTTTTTAGGCTTTAACTCTTAAGTTAAAGCCCTTAAAACACTGATCAAATAGACTCCAGCTTGCAGCCAATCACACGCCTTGATTCAAAGGTTTTTCCAAAAAGGTTTCCCCAGATTACCTATTCTTGATCCTGGTTCAAACCCAAAGCTGTCTTGCTCCAGTTAAACAACTGCTCTGCATTTCAAACAGTTTTGCTGTAATTCCCGTCATGTTTCCCCGGCAAATCTTGAGTGCTTCCACATCTGTTTTACTTAAGCAAATTTTGACCCCTTGATTTTTCAACGTTTCTCTGTGTTTCTCTCAACGTTTTGCAACTTCAAACCTGCTTGTGGCTCGTCCTTTCACCTCTCCTAGTTGTTCTCAGCAAAATTTGCTCTTTTGCCCTCATAGTTTCTCCGTTCCTTTTCCAGCTTCTTTCTAGCTCCCTTCTTCCTTAATCCTTCTTTTTAAATAAATTTATAGTTCTAACAAACTATATATTATTTTTCCTTCTCTTTTTTTCATTATATGTTTTTTAATCCTTTTTTAATCATAATCAGGCAGTATTTAATTACTATTTAACTGCTTCTTTTTATCTATTTTCCTCTCAAAAGACACTAAAATCAGCTATTCCAGCCTCTGCATCCAGTCTGGCTAGCTCATCCTCTCAGCTCTTCATTTCTTTAACACAAACTTCTGATCCTTTGGCCATCCTGCTTTATTATCAACTAGTCCTACATCATAATCTTCTTGTCCTTCAACTTCTCCTCAACCAATTCCTCAACAAACCCTCACTAGGAACCTCCTTTGTTCCTTCTACACACTGAACCATATTGGTTCCCACAATTCAATATGAATTAACAGTCCATCAACTAGCCTTCATTGTGACCAAAGAGTCCCTCCTTCTAGTCTTCTCTGTTAATTCTGTGAACCACCTCAGTTCTTTATCTCAGTCCCCATTACCAGAACTTGTAGACCCAGGCATGAGTCTACATTGAACTGGCATTTGACTGGGCCCTTGCAAGTGGCAATCCACTTAGGTCATTCAACCATAGATCAATGTCTATAAGTTGTCTTTACTCACCCAGATGATTAAGTCTGGGCTTTCAGTTGCAGAGTAATCAGCTCCACTTCCCAGAGGCCTGATCACACCAAGTTCTGCAGCTTGCTTCCCCAAGCAAACTGCCTTGGTGACACCTCTGAGCAAATCTATGCCCTCCAATGCTCACTTTGGGTTCCCCCAAAGCTCCCATAGGGGCATAAACAAGGATACTCTACCAGTATGTTAGGTAGGGTGCTTGCTCACAGACCTCCTGTAATTGTATTAGGGTACATAGAGCCCTCAAAGCTCTTCCCCTCCCTGGAAGCCCGCGTTAACTGCCAGGGGTCCAAAACCTACTCCCCCCAGACAGACAAAGTTCCTTCTTGCTATTTCAGTCTTCACCCTTCTGCAGCCACGGTTCCCTACAAGGTGAAGCACTATAGCCCAAAGCAGCCAATTTCTTCTGCCGGGTGGAGGCAACATCTGCCTCTGGTAGTCCTATGTTATCTACCAGCTGGGCCTTACTTACCCTAGTTGATCATGTTACCTACTAGGCTCACCTTCAACAAACAACAAAACTTTTGCTTGGCCAACATTAGCCCCGCCTGCAAATCACCAAACATGTGGATCATCACAGATGATCTTCATCCCCCCTTGAGGCAGGCACCTTGACAGTTCCAAGGGGCAGTGGCCTGGCTCTTACCTCTCTGGGCAGTCACCTTCTTGCCCACCCATTGGTGCTCAAAGTAATCCAGGTAGCTTTTGAAGATGGTGGAGTGCTTCTTGATGTAAGCATCCTCCAGGAGGGCCTCAAAGCCAAGCCCAGTATGCTCCAGTTGCACAAAAGCCAAGGTAGCAAACTGAGTGGGGGCAAAGTGGCACTTCCTCTTATCATTGTTAAGATACTTCTCAAAAAGGTCCTTCTCACTCTTGAGATTCTTGACAAGGGCCTGCCTAAAATGGAAGAAGCAGCCCTGGACTTCTCCATTGAAGATGGCCTCAAAGGCTCTGAACTGATCCTGCTCAAAGTCCATTATGATAACCTTTGTCCCAAGTGAGCGCACATGAGCTAGCTGCTCAACGGCTATGGTGGACTCATCCTTCTCAGCAGAGGAGGGATTTGCCCTTGTGGTGTGAGTGGGAGGGGGAGCTGGTTGGTGGGACGGGAGCTCAAAGCATCCTGGACAATCTTGAAGGCTCTGGTGTAGACTTCAGTCTTAGCACCAGGAAGGAGAAAGAACACAAGAGGTATGACCTGGTCATTAAACTGCCCATGCAGGACCCAAAGCTGCTTGAATAGGGAGGGGCAAGTAGCAAATGTGCCGTTGCACAGCCAGGTGGTAGCAGTGTTCAGCTGCTCCAGGTTTTGGGTTGTGACGTAGGCTACAATCCTATCCTCTACTTCCTGTCCATTGTCATGGAGCAGGAACATATCATCATCCTCTGTCTTCTTGAAGGCATCTGTGAGGATAAGGTCCTTGATGCTGGTGGCACTCTTGGCCAGGGGATTAGAGGCTTGACGCCTATCACTTACAAACTTGATCAACTGATTGTGAGTTGGAACCCTCTTCAAGTTAGTTGGGGAGAGGTATTTGCAAGCAAGCACGGCCAGCTGGGTGGCAGAAAGATCTTTGGAGGTGGGCATCACCTGCACCATATATCACTTGAGAAGGAAGGCTATGGTGGTGTTGGGCATGATGCAGGTATGCTTGCCCTTGATGGTTTGGACCAGGTCCCAGCGCTCAGTGTTGAGCCGCACTGGTCAGGAGTGGTCCTCGCAGGTGTAATGGCAGCTTTTGAAGCCCTGGTTGGCATTGTTGAAGCTGAAGATATAACCATTGGCCACCATGGCCAGTCCACCCTTTACACTCATGATTGAGAAGTATTTGGGCAAGGAAGAGGGAACCTTGAATTTGCTGTCAACATTGCAGATGTTGTGGGCCAACAGAGGGTCCCAGGGGCCAGCAGGAGCATGGCGGAAAGCCAGGGAAGTAATCAGGGCAGGGCTTTGAATCATCCCCAGATGAGCTTGAAGGGGGGAGTTTGGCAAGGTTGGGGAAGCAGAAGGGGACTTATTGTGGTGCTCCTCATGTGCAGGAGACTTATCTTTGGGTGGGATCTTTTTGCCTTGCCGCTTCTTCTTGGTTGGCTCCTTGTCAGAAGCTGAGTTGTAGAAACTGTGCTCTGTAAGAGAGCCATCAGTTTCCTCTCCCCCAGTGGAGTGAGCAGGGCTCTTCTCAGGAGAAGGCTCAGGGAAGGGCTTTGATGATGGTTTGGGGGTGGCCTTCTTTGATGAGAAAGGCTTCTTTTTGGTGAGTTTGGTTGGCTTTGAAAGACACTTGGTTCCTTTGGGCTGTTTGGAAGTGTTCTTGTCCTAAAATAATAAGTAAAATGGTTTACAATAAAGCAATGTATGTAAAAAAACAAAACAACTTAAAAAGCATAATATATAAAAATTAAATCTTAGATGGCTTTTCTTGTCATTTAAAAGTTGAAAAATACTTGTATAGATTTTAATTTATTATAGTTTTAAATAAAAAATTAAAAGTTAAGATATTTATGTGAAAGTATTATATTTAGATATAGATTTTATTTTAAAAATTAAAAAATATGAAAGAGGAAAGTTAAAAATACAACATATAAAAAATGAGAAGTTTTTATTATGTAAAACATAAAGTTTTATATGTGAGAACTGAAAAGTGTTGACATTATGAGTGACAATTAGTAAAAAAAGCTGAATTCTCACTGTCAATTACAGAAATTGTAGACATTATTTTTGACAACAATGTCACTGTCAACATTTTTTTGAAAATTTACTATGTTTTTTCATAGTACACTTAATTAAATTTAAGCAGGCTAGCAAAAATTAACTGTTTTCTGTGTGTTTTTTTCACATATAAAAATTCAAAAAAACATATAAAAATAAGTACAAATAGTATCAAGGTTCTTTATTTCTTTATTAAAAATTATATTTTGGGGTGGTAATATGATATTTTACCATTGCGCTTATATGAAGTTGTTAAGAAGTTGTATTCAAGTATTGAAAAGGGTAAAGTGTCAACAACATCACTTACAGCATTCTTTATATGAGGTGGCATACTAATCTAGGCTTAATTGTGCCACTCTAATTTGCTTAACTCTACCCTGGGGGATGATCATGAGCAAATAAACAACATTTACAAGTGTCAACATTATTTTTAATAATAAATTCTATAATAACTTACATATTAACTTACATAGTAACTCACACTTAAATTATTGGATCACCGTTAGCCACCAATCCACTTAATACATTAAAGCCGTAATAAGTGCCACATAAATATTTATAACATGAACATTTCAACAATCAAATGTATGTACACTGCCTTTTTCAATATAATAATTCAATAAAAAATATTTTTAAATGCACACTTTTTTTACTGTAGATGATTCAGTTTTGTTATTAAAAATAAGTTTGGCTTAAAAAGTGTTGACATTGACACTTTACATTGTGAAAACAAATAAAAAATAAAATAACTTTTTTAGTAAAAGTAAAGGAAAAATCAGGTTAAATTGAGTTTTTTATTAATCTTAATATTAAATTGTGTTGAAATGGCCACAATTTTGTTGTGTTTTCTGGGTTTGCACCCCTGAACGCTTTAAAAAAAGAATTAAGCTAGTGCAACTAGCAAAAAACATAGGAGATTTAGAGTTTTGAGTTGACAGTGGCCATGTTGACAAAGTGTCAACATGATTACTGTTGACATTATTATTGTCAACATGGGCGCTGTTGTCCCAAAGACCTGTATGCTTCCTCTTGGACTTTGGTCTTACCCCCATACTGATGGAGTCTATGGATACTATTGGTGTGTAAGCCAACCAGTTTACTCAACCCGCTCTGGTTCACCATTAACTTGCATTAGGATCCCAGAACCAGCTTCTAAATGCTGTAGCCAGCGCTGTCTCAAACAACCATGCTCAAAATATGGCATATCAAGAATGGTCCCATAGCCTCTTTGTGTGTATTTTGGATAACCAGCGTGACTTGCTGGCCTCCCAAAAATACCTAACCTCATCACTGAATTCCCTTCACTCCTTGCTCCCTGGATATATCAAGGATCAACTATGCAAATTGGATGAGCATCAAGCAACATGGTGTGGTCAAATCAAGACCACTCTCCTAAAAAATGGTTAGGATTTTGAGACTCTGGTTACCAAACTCAACCAATTTTGAGAGCATATTAATTCTCAGCTTGAGCTGTTTGGGACTCATGTTGAAACCTGGGGCTGCCATCTACAACACCAATATGGACTGGATAAGGCTGCATTGGGTGACACTCTGTATCAAGTACAGAACTACGTGGATGATAGAGTGGTGTCCATTGAGGTGACTCCTCCTGCTCCTCCTGTTGAGGACCCGTCTGAATTTGAGGCCCAGGTATGGGAAGCCATAGCTGAGCTCAACGCCACTACTTGACGTCAATCTTCTATTCAGAACCCTCCTCCATAATAACCCATGCCTGACCCTTGCATTGCCTTGCTCACCAACCAAGTAGCTACATTGCAAGGAGAAATTGAGTATTTGAGACAACACCTCTCTAATCCTGATGATTTGTCCTCTGAGTCTGAAGGTGAAGAGGAAGCTGAGGTCTCTAGTACTCCTACTCATGGTAATCATAGTTGTTGCCCTGGCTTGGAAGGTCAACCCTGGGTTAACTGCGCTCTTGCCTTGGATTAACTAGCAGAAGTAACAAATGATGTTGCTGATAGGCAGGACGCACTGGAACGGGAGGTACAAAACCTCTCCCACTTAACCAAGAAAATGAATGGACAGGTCATCCCCTTGGTTGCTCAGACCACTTCTCTGACCACCCGCCTCAATGGGATTGCTGGAACCCTATTGGTGCAACAGATTAAGATTGATGAATTTGGGGCTGCCACTGCTACTGCTAGAGATATCAGTGGGCAGAACTGTTCTACCTTGGATACTCTAAAGGAGAGCCGTTGGCTTCTCTGAGCTAGACAACCTGCTGCTGAATCTGAGTTTAAAGGCAACCCCCAAATTTACATCCTCAATCCAGGTGAAAACAGCCAATCCACCTTGCTGTCCATTGAACCTAATTATAAGCCCTTGTTCAAGCAGATATTTGACCCTAAACCCTCTACCATTGCTGTTTTCCTGAAAATTTATGAGACTGCCATGTGTAGGGCCATCAATAAACTTAAGAAGGAGCATATTCTTAACTACCTGCATCCCACTTGCCAAGAAGTTGTGGTCCCCAAACTCCCTTTGATTTTCTCTTGGGAGGACATGAAACGCCTCTTAATTGAGGAGTTTGGAGGAGATCTCAGCTTGGAAGTCAAAAAGGACGCATTCATGCACATTGCCTTTAAGCCCAAGGAGACCCTAGCTGAATTTGCCAATTGTTCCTACATTGAAGGACAACAGCTGATCACTAGTTGTCAGTTAACTCCCTGGGAAGCTTACACAGCTTGTTCAAATGCTTTAAAGGTGAACCAACTCCTATTTCTGTACTTTAAGGCCCATAAAGCTTCCCTTACTTCAATGAAGAGTATCAAGACCCTCTTTCAAGATATGCACTTGACCTATGAGGGTACTGTGGTACGCAAAAATAAGTCCAACAATGCAGGAACCACCTCACGTACTCTGTACATTATGACTCTGGGCTCAAGTGAGCAGTCTAAGAGACAAGGATGTCATAACTGTGGGAAAATAGGACACCACTCACGTACCTGCACCAATCCTTGGGTAGAGGGTTGCAACCCAAAGGAGCCGTCAGGAAAAGAGAGGTCAGCTTAGAGACAGGGACACTCTCTGCTGACCAATCTTGCCTGTCTCCTCCTGATTCTCTGTCTGACAAGGAAACTTCCCCCTTGGCTGTCCCAAATATTCTTTGCCTGTTCCACAATCTTTCCAGTGATTCTGAGCCTGAAGATTCTGACTGCAATGAGTCTGATGGTTATGATTACTCCGTGCTGGCAGTCCCAGAAACAGTTTTCATCCCTTACAAACTGTGTTTTAGGAAGACTACAGCTACAAATTGACAAACTTTGAGTGAAGCTAAGGCTGTAGTGACTTGTCCTTACTTAGCACAGGCCCATTGTCCCCCTGTATTGATAGATTCCTCTGAAGAAGCTGCTGAACTAGCAGAGGCTCTCTTCCAGAATGTGACTGTATCTCTCCCCTTACAAACTTTGTATAAGGAAATTACTGCCTTACAATGCATGTTGGCCAAGTAGGATAAAGAGTTGGAAGCTTCTCAGGACGTTCTAGCTGTCTTGCCCCCCTTTGGGAAAGATATTACCTGTGTGGAAGTATCAATCCAAAAGGTTAAAATTAAGGCTATCCTGGACACAGGATCTCTAGTCAATGTGGTATTGTCTAAGCTAATAAAGAAGCTTAAGCTGGCCCCTGACCTCAACTACACTCAATAATATGGTACTGCTGGCATGGTTCAGACCCAAGCCATTGATGCCTACTCTGCTCTTCCAATGAGGTTTGGGAAACTTCTTATTGCTTCCCCTGCTGTTGTCTTAGAAAAAAAGCTACAATCTCCTGGTTGGTACACAATTCCTTCAAGAGTACAATGGGATTGTGAATCTTTGAGATGGGTACCTTTCACTCTTAAGGTACAGGATCCCTCTAATCTTTGAGGAACCTCCTTGTCTCCTGGATAAACGCCACAAAACTTGTGTGCTCAAGTACCCCACAGGTATCTTCTTGCTCAAGTACAGGACTCATTCTTCTAATATGTGATCCCCTCCCCTTTCCTGTCCAGCTGAGGAAGGTTTGCCTCTTCTTGCCCCTGCAGCCATTACCATCCTGCCTGGCTTACAAGTGATCATAGACTCCCAGATATCCTAAAAATTACCCAAAAAATTATTCTGGAGCTATACTCACCTGATTCCTTAAGCCATAGAGAGCCTAGGTTATGCCCTGGGATTTTGGACTGGACTCATAAAGAGCCTGTGCAACTGTTGTTGGCTAACCTGACTGCCCTACCTATGCAGGCGACCAAGGGTCAGGTTGTTGGGCATGGTTGCATATTATGTTCAGAGCAAGTGGCGTCCCTATACCCCTTTGGAACGTTTAGTGATTTCAACTTGCCTGAAGGAAACCCTCAGGTTCTCTCCCTGTTCACCGCCGCAGACTTCCCTCAACTGTTGCTCATTCAACAAAGAGATGTTCTGGAACTACTAGACCAGTTTAAGTATATCTTTGCCTCTGGACCCACCAGTTATGGTCTAGCTAAAGGAGTCATCCACCAGATAGATACAGATGATGCCCCACCCTTTTGTGCCAAACCTTATTGCTGTAGCAGAGTGGAAGATACCTAGGTCTCTAAGGAGCTTAAACAGATCCTAGACGCTGGGCTCTTAGCCCCCTCTCAGAGCCCTTGGGCCTCCCCATTGTTGATACTGAAGAAGAAGGATGGAGGCCATTGCATTATGACTGATTACTGCCGGCTAAACTTGCTCACCAAAAAGGACTCTTACCCTTTGCCTAGAATTGATGATGCCCTCAGACAATTAGGAGGACCAAATTTTTTCTCTGCCATGGATCTAGCATCAGGATACTAGCAGGTCAAATTGTCTCCTAAAGATAGAGAAAAGGCTGTACTCATCACTTCAGAAGGCCTTTACAAACCCACTATAATGCCCCAAGGACTCTGCAACACCCCAGCTACATTTCAGCGGGCTATGGACTCTATCCTACAAGATCTGTAACTCTCCTGCGTCATTTTATACCTTGACAATATTACTGTGTTCAGCTCTACCTTCACCAACCATCTTGACCATCTCAAAGCTGTCTTCATCAAAATTTAGGAGGCAGTCCTGAAACTCAAATCCTCTAAATGCTCCTTCTTCAAGGAACAGCTTGAATTCTTGGGCCACAAGGTCACCCAAACCGGAATACACCCTATGAATAATAAGATGGAAGCCATTGACAAGATGCTGCCTCCCACAAATCTATGGGAGGTCCAAGTATTTTTTGGTATGATGAGGTACTATCAACAATACATCCCTTATTTTGCTGAACTAAGCAAACCCCTTGTCCAGCTCCTTTGCAGTGTACCCTTTGAGTGGACTGACAGCCAGCAGCAATCCTTCAAAGCGCTGAAAGCCAAACTCAAAGAGGCTCCCATTCTAGTCTACCCTGATTACAATAAGAAGTTCATCTTGTACACTGATTTTAGTGGGGTAGCTGTGGGTGCTATCCTAGCCCAGCTTGATGATGAAGGAGTTGACCAACCTGTGGCCTATTCTTCACAAGTCCTCAAAAAACATTAGAAGAACTATAGCATCACTGAAAAAGAATGCCTAGCTGTCCTGCATGCAGTAAAGCAGTTCTGGCACTACATTTACAGGACTCATTTCATGGTAGTCACCAACCACTTATTCCTTAAGTGGCTGCAGCAATTAAAGGAGCCTGAAGAATGACTAGCCTGCTGGGCCTTACGCCTGAAATGATACAATTTTGCTGTTGTACATTGTCCTGGTGCATAACATCAGAATGCTGATGGTTTGTTGAGGATGCCTATACTAGCTATCCATCCTGCTGACGCCAATTGTCTATACAAATTAATAGGGTACCCTGACGCTTGGACCACTGATCCAGAAGACATTTGCTTGGCGCTACAAACCCTATCCAAGGGCACTGTAATTCAAGATAGGCAGCTCTTCAAAAAATTCAACAATGCCTATCTACCCTACATTTGCCCTAGCATGAGAATAGTCATCATCCTCCAAGCTCACATTGATATTGGACATGGAGGTACAGCAAAAACTCATGACTGGTTGTACAAGAACTTCTACTGGGAAAACATGTGCCTCCTAATCCCTGATGTCCTTGCCTCCTGTCATTCTTGTCAGCTCCAATGACCCTGACCTTCACAACATCAGTTCAAGCTCATCCCTCCTATTCATACCTTCCACACTGTAAGTATTGATGCTGTTGGGCCTCTCCCTTGGTCTAGGTCTGTGTGTCAATTCATCTTGGTGGCTGTAGATCATTTTAGTAAATGGTTCAAAGCCAGAGCAACCAAGGATAAGACTGCCAAGACCACTGCTAACTTCTTGTTGCAATATATCTTCTACCATCATGGTTGCCCCCAAGTCTTGCTTTCTGACAATGGGACCAACTTTAATGTCTGCCTCATAAAGCCCATTGTAGAAGCTATGGGTACACATCAATCCTTCTCTGCACCGTATAATCTGTCAACCAACAAGACTGTGGAGCAATCCAATTCCACTCTTGTGTCCATCATGAGGAATCTTACCCTCTCTGATGCTGCTAACTGGGATATTTTCCTCCCTGCTGCCTTCTTTGCATATAGACTCAGCAGGCATCAAGTGACTGGCCAGTCCCCCTTTGCCATGTTTTATGGACAAGAAGCTACCATCCCCTCAATCTTGGGACCCCTGTTGAAAGAATTTGACGCCTCTGCCAATCCTGAAACTCATGTCAAAGACTTTACTAATTGGATCAGTGAAATCCAAGCTACAGTCTATTATACTGCTTATAAAGTCAAATCTTTAGAACTCTCTCCCTCCAATAATTCCAGAACCCCCTCCCTGAGTACCATGTAGGTGACCTAGTCCTCTATTATCAAAATTGTACTGGAGGTTGAGCCCATAAGCTAGACTCCCTCTGGGTTGGGCCTTGTGAAGTCACTTACAATAAGGGTGTCAATTATACCGTGAAGCTGCTGTCCTCTGGCTGCCTCTTTGCTCAAGTTCACTCCAAATTCCTCCGCAAATATCAACTCCCTTTGTCCAATCTTGAGGGGGGATGAAGTAAATTGCGCCATTAATGCTATTTCATTTTGGCCTTCAAATATTGATATGTGCAAAGATTTGGTCAGTTTTGCTTTTGATTTTGGGAATTCCTCACCTTCCACAAATGGGTCTGGTGCAATATCCACTCATTCTGGATTGCCATACCTGCCCTTGACTGATCCTGGTATGACCTTATCCCAATGTGACCCCTTCTGCCACTCTGTCTACCTAATGAGTGATCATCAATCCTTGTCTACTATTTAAGTAGAATCATTTCTCCCAATAAAGACAAGTTTATCCACATTTGTGTTGGCTTAAGTATTCTTAAAGCTTTTTCCTTTCCTTTTTGCCAAAAGGAATTCCTCATCTTTTATTCCAGGAAATTAAGGTATGTGCCCTTAATTTTGCCCTGAAGGCTAACCCAAGACTAGCTTCAAACCTCAAATCTTTTGTTATAAAGATTTCCTGCTGTGTCCTCCTGGATGTTGTCCCCGGGAGCCAAAAACAACAGGCATCTATGGTTTCAAAGGGGGTTAGCTGGGCTTCAACCAGTGCTCAGTGGAAGTCATCCACTCTGAACCCATTACACCTCCCCCCTTGTTTACAATGCCGCCACCAGCACTAGTATCGCTTCTTGAGGAATGCAAGGATGTCTTTAGAAAAATGCTAGACCAACTGCCCCCTCCAAGAGAAATACAACAGGCTGTCCAGGTACAAGGGTTGTTGCCAAAGGCATAGCCCCTCTATTGCTTGACGCCCAAGGAAGACAAAACTCTCTGTCAACACGTTGTGAAAACACTCAATAAGGGCTTCATCCGCCCCTCCCTCTCTCCATATGGGGCTTTAGTCTTCTTTGTAGCTAAGAAATACAAGTCCCTTTGATTAATAACCAATTACTGCGCCCTAAACGAGGTGAATGTCAAAAACAAATACCCCTTACCACTAATTGATGACCTTTTTGACATACTTGCGGGTGTGAAGGTCATTGGTAAGATTGATCTCACCGCAGGGTACAACCAGGTCTGCATTGCACCAGGGGACAAGGAAAAAACTGCCTTCTGTACACGCTATGGGTTGTTTGAGTGCCAGGTCATGAACTTTGGGATGACCAACACTCCTTCAACCTTTGCCATGTTAATGAACAAAGCATTTAAGGAATTTATTGGGAAGTATCTTGTTGTGTACCTTGACAACATTATTGTCTTCAGTCAAGATCAAACCACGCACCTCCAATACCTCTGTGCTGTCCTTGACACCCTTTGAAAAAAACTAGTTGAAGGCTAAGCCTTTTAAATGCAAATTCCTCAAGTCAGAGCTCTTGTTCCTTGGGCACACCATTTATGCCCAAGGGATAAAGCCTGAATCCACCAAAATCAAGGCAATCACAAGCATGCCACCTCCCACCAATGTGGGCCAGGTGCGCACGTTCTTGGGCATGGTTGCCTATGTGCAAAAGTTCATCCCCAACTGCAGAGAACTAATTGTACCTCTTACTGAGCTTCTAAACATCAAACAGCGCTTTCAATGGACACCCACCAGAGATCAGGCCTTTGAGACGTTGAAGCAGAGGCTTACAACTGCACCTGTACTACAATTCTCTAATCAGAATTGCTATTACAAACTTGAGACTGGCACCTCTGACAGGACCATAGGGGCGTACTAAGAGTGGAAACTGACAAGGGTGTCTTCCTTCCTGTGGTCTACAAATCCAGAAGCTTACCAACTCATAGCAACACTTCCCCAAACATGATAAGGAGTTAGCTGCAATTGTGTACTGCATTAAGAAGTGGTGTTGTTACCTGAAAGTGACCATGTTCCCACCCCAAGTCTTGACAGATCACAAGTCTATTCAGTATTTCAACACCCAGTCACACTTGACTCAACACCAGGCAGGATGAGTCAAGTTCTTGTCCCTGTACCAGCTGTGCATCAAATACAAACCTGGGAAAGAGCTTTTCACAGCTGACGCTCTCTCTAGATCATATGTAGCATCCATCACGGGAGATGACAGCTTAGATCTAGACTGACCCACGCTCTACCTGTATCCTGAAGCCAATTGTTACAAAGGCCTCAATTCTGTGACTATTTCCAAGATGAAGAACAATGAAAGCCAGCTCATCACTAATGCTGGTATGTCTGCTGTCAGGCAGAGACAGGTGAAAAGACACCTTGCATCCCCACCACATAACAAGGAGACACCATATTGCATTACTACCGCACCTTAGGTCATATAAGAGGATGTAACCTATTCAAGATCATGAAGTGTAAGGTTTGGTGGCCCTGTATTTACCAGGAAATTCTGGACCTCATCAAGACATATGTTCTGTGTTAAAAGAACACATCCAAACCTGCCCTGCCCAAGTCAGTTCTGCCAATCAAAGCCATGAAACCCTTTGAGAAATGGGCTCTCAACATTGTGGGACCCCTACCTGAAGATAAAATGGGCAATAAATACATTATCACAGCTATTGACTACTTTATCTAGTGGCCAGTGGCATGGGCAACCACTAATCACACTTCCATCACCATTACCCAATTCATTGGTAAGGAGATTGTGGCGTGCTTTGGCCACCCCAAGTGTCTCATCACCAATGGAGGCCTGAACTTGTAGGTAGCATCATGAAAGCAAACAGCGCCAAGAATGCCCTTCAACAAAGTGGTCACAAAACCATACCACCCCAAGCCAACAGACGCGTAGAACTCATGAATGGCTCCCTGGTGCAAAAAATTGTCAAGCTCTTGCAGGAGCACCCAAATACCACCTGGACTAAACATCTCCCTGCCGCTCTACTTATCTTACAAGCCAGGATCAACCAGAGTACAGGTTTCAGCCCCAGCGCCTTGGCCTTTGGGACTCCTGATGATCTGACAAGGTGGAGCAAGGGAAATTACAGTACACAGTTCCTGAGAAGCCTCCCCTTGTAGCTATCCCCTCCCTGAGTCAATGGCACACCAAAGCTTGCAACAAAGAACAAGAGCAGATCAAGGGGGAACTAAACACATTAAAGCAAGGTATGCTATAGGTGATCCTGTCTATGTCCTTAATCCCAACTCTTCCAAACTGGAACCCAATCATCTTGGACTCTTCAAGATAGCTGCTGTCTACAACAGCCACACCAATCAGCTTGAAGACGCCCAAGGGAACACCAAGCCCCTCCACTACAATTGTATGCACCCCTGCTATGCCATTCTCACAAACAACTCTCTGTGCAGACTTTCCCAGACCTTCCACAGGTTTCAATCCTGGTACCTGACAACAAACAGGAGGCAAGGGGGTGTTGCAACCAAGATTTCCCTCTTGCCTGCCAATGTATCTCACAATACACAGGGGGCGCTTGATGAGTCACCCCATGACGTATCTAACAACATGGATCCATCTGATGGCAATGTCAAATTGCGGGCACTATCCCCTAATTAGGAGCGCTGCAATTTGACATGCTGATCCCCGCACAAGTTATCCCGCGGTCCCAACCCTTATATAAAACCTGCCACTGTGCCATCTCCTGGTGGCCTTGTGGCTCTCCCTGTATAGTATATTAGCCACAACAACAACCAATAAACCTTTCTTATTATTCTTATTCAAGCCCTTTCTATTGGACTGTTTTCTTCCCCAATCAAATACTGAACTCTAATTGGTTCAGTTGCAACATTTCTATGAGGCAGAATAACACAGGAAATAAGGGTTATAGGTGGTGCTGGCTTGGGAGGTTTGGGCCTGGGGTTGAATGGGAGGGCTTACATGTGAAGATTGGTGATAGCAGGGGGTGAACTAGGGGAATTTTGCGTGAAGGCCAACAGGTAAAGCCCATCATATTCTTCTTGGGTATTGGCTTGATTGATTAGTAGGCAGCTGTGACACAGGGTGGGAAGTGCTTGCTCTTATGTGATTGTCTGCCCTTATTCACATGGAAAATAAACTAGGCAAGCAAGTCAGCCACTATCAGCTGACCAAAGAGAGAAGTGTGGTCTTGGATGCCAAGACATAGGTCATTGAAGGGCTGTGGGCGCTGCTTCCCAACAATGTCCCCAATATTATAGAACATGGAATTGCCCAGATAAATATCAGTATGGCTGGTTAGATAAATTGAAGCCTGGTGCCTGTGTTATTTGATTGTCTTGATGGCCTTAGCATTTTTTCTATCTGGTGGCTCAAGAAGCCCCAACCTATTGAATCTTTAAAAAAAGTGGCTTGATAAACACTGGTAGAATGAATTTGAGCTATCCCAGGAGTCAAGTAATCCACCAAGGATCTGGTTATACTTTTAACTATTGGCGTAATCAGCATTTGTCTAATAATGGACAGGGCCCTTAGAAAAAACATCCAGAAATTCATGAATAAAACCCTTTTTTAATCTTTCTCCTTCCTTTGGGTTTATTTGCTTTTCCCTGTTTCCCAAAATTAGCAAAAGCAATGGACAATCTTTAATACAAGATAACATAACACCATTTAATAAACCTTTTAAGCATTAGGTAATAGTGGATACAATGAAGTATGTATGAGAGATCCTCACTGCCATTGAATTGGTCCCCACTAAAATCAGTCAACACCCAGACTGAGGCTATTTCACCATGCATCCAGAGCTACGCCATGAAAACTGATCCCCAAATACTATGATGGCTAAGCTGATTCTGGACTTGGGTCAGAGAAAGCTTAGAATCCTGCCACAGGAGATCAAGCATAGTTAGATATGCTTTGTTGATCAGGGGCTCAGGTGCCTCCTTCTTCTTCTTGGCCATCCCAACCCTGTTCCCCTTGATCATGAAGTTATTGAGTTCTCGCATGACAGTGTCTTGGAAAATTTTCAACCGGTTGGCAATCTGGTCCCAGGTCAGGCCACACTGATTGAGTGCCATGATTTTCTGGATAATCTGGGCAGTAATAATTTGGCGCTTAGGGTACTGGGCCGTAGGCAGTGTAGCTTGATTGGCTGAAAAGAGAGCAATTTGGCTATTTTAGGGCAGTTGTTTCAAACCAGGTCCACTGATATGATTGGCTTTTTGGCTGGTACCAGGTATAAGGTTGGGAATGAGGGTACAAGCAGAGCTAACCTCTTGATGGCTGTCAGCCAAGTCAACCTCATATAGGTTAAGAGACAGGTACAGGTTGGCTCCCTTGTTAACCACATCAAATATCTGAGTGTAAACAGGAGCCTTCACATACTGAGCCTTGCCTTCAAGGAAGCTGTCTTGGCTGCTGCTGGCTTGTTCACTGATGCTGTCAAAAATGTTGGTATTAAAAACCATTGTAAAATAAAACTAGGATAAAATAACTAAAAGTAGAGGTTTAAAATTTTATGACCTTATTTTTATTGTAATCACAAGTCCAGATTTGAAAAGTTCTTGAAACCATTATACACAAATAAGAAGCCATGAAAATGAATAAAATGCCCTTGTTCCTAAATTGGATAGCTGGTGATTGGCAGTTAAACTGTTATTTTTCTATTTTAAGCTGCTCATACTAAACATCTTGTGTGACTTCATTTTGTTTTGTGTTTGTGAAATCTTGCTTCTAGGTTGCTCTATTTTTGTTTCATTCTAGCCCTTTTGTTGGTGCTTAATCTGAATCCTGATAGGATTGTGATATATTCTGAAACAGCCCAATCTAATTCACTTGTTGTACCAAGTCATTTTATTTGTAGTTTGGGCTATGTTGTTTGATATAATTTTGTATTTTGTGTTTGTGATATTATGCTTCTTGTTTTGCATTTTACTAGTTCACTGAAAATACATAAAAATTTGCTATCTGAAACTTGCCTGACTTGGAGTTTGCTTTAATCTGAGTTATTTTCACTTGACGTCATAGCTGTGAAAGCTACTGTATGCATCTTTCGTTGTGTCTGGACATTTTTGCTGATCAGTGCTCATTTTCCATGAAATGGGCTCTTATTTCTACCAAAAAAGTTGAATTGTTTTGGAGTGAACTGATTTTGCTTTGATCTGGAACATTTTTGTTTATATCAACAGGTTGCAAAGCTATTGTAATAAAGTATATATCTCTCATATTGATGGTAATAGTTGGTTATCGAGTCAGATAATATGATCACTTTGATATGCCCTGGTTGGTTAAATTAATAAATTGGGGTTATATAATTGGCTGCAAGAATTATATTTCTGGAAGCTTACAAGGTATCATGTCAAACCTTATTGGATACAGGTTTCATACAGGCTATTTTGAAGTTTGCAGTTAAAATGCAATGCTGTTTCAGCCCCTGCATTATTTCCAGACTCAAAGATGAAGATGTGATGTCTATGGACGCCACTGGTTCACCCACATCATCCACCGGCTTTTATTTCAATCGCTTTCAAATAAGAAACCTGGTGGACTGGGTTGGCTCCTGAAACTCACCATTTTGTTATGGGAATATGCAATTCGATTTCTTATCTCCATTTGTTTGATGTGCAGGTTGTTGAGATAGCAAGGAGACGTGAGCTTGGATTTAGAAGCAGGTTTGAGGTGAACCTGGGTTTTAGTGTGTGCTTGCTTTATTGATGGGTGGAGGTTCCTAGATGCAAAAACTTTACTCAATCATGATATTTGCTTTAGGAAGGCCTAGACTTCCTTTGTTATTTGACCAATGGTTTGACCAATGGTTGGGTGTGAAATCAAAAGGTGGCAGATTGGATGAAATGAACAAGGAGAATTAAAATCTGCACGATTTGTGGGGAATTGGGGATGCTTGGCGTCAGGTTTCAAGTCATGTGTTTAATATAAATGCTTAAGCATACAGGTTTTCTTCAGACATTTATGGCAGTTATTTACCTTTACTTGGAACATAGAGGGAGGTCTAGTACGCATTTCTGCCCATAAAGCCAATAGCTGATTGGCTCATGAGCCATCTGTAGGGGAAAGGCGACTGATTTAAATAACTGCCTCTCCAAAGGGGTGTTATGAGTTGCATTTCAACCTCGTTTAAGAATTTGGTGTCTAAACAAGTCGGCTATTCTCTTTATAGTTGGCCAATTGGAGGATTGATGTTAGCATCCACTCCAAACTAAGGCGGCTAGTTTTGAAAACGAGACTAGTTTGAAGAGAAACTTACTAAAACGCTTATCCTAAACGATTTATTAGGGATCGAAGACGGGTTGTCAACAGTCAATAAGTCCCGATACAAATGGGGTCCAAAAGGGGTCCAAATCCAAAGAGCCAATTTAAATCGACTTACATAATAAGATCTGCGATGATGATCCTTTCGTTTCTGACTCCAGAAATCCTCTTCAAATCATGAATCTACCCTCCAATCAGAAAGAAGCAGGTTTGTTTTTCAAATCTCTTTTTCAACCAAGTAGTGCTAACCATTGCATGCTCCTGATACAGTTACTTTCCGTTGGCCGCACAACGGAACAGAAACACCAGTAGAATCCATAACCTCAGTTTTAGCTCTCATGAGAATCAACCACATGGGAATTACACACTCATGTATGCATCAGTTAGAATTATTGATGGAGAAGACGTTATTCAACATCATAAGACAGATAGCTAATCACCCAAATATAAAAAAACAAATTTTAAAAGGTTGCGCCTGCTGGAAAGCGAACCCAGGCCACTTCTTTGGAAGATTTTTTTAGGGAACACAAAGTTTATTCAAGTTTAGAGGTGGCAGCCGCTTCTTCCAAAGAGAAGTAATCTACCACTATAATATTTTTTTAAAAATAAACTAGACTTTACTTTAAAGTTTATAAGAGAAGTGGTAAATGGACTGTAGCCTTAGGGAAAGTGGAGACAGGGAGTCAATAAATGCTTTTCCTCATTATTAGATTGTCTGACCAGTTCATGCTGAAAAACTACAACCATAGGTAAGGACCAGTGAGAACATCAACATAGAGGCAGGGCTAAGCAAATGTCACAGGAATTGAGTCTGGGGTGCAATACACCATCTCAAAAACACTATCTCAAATCAAAATAAAAGGTGTGTTATCAAAATAAGGTTACCAAAACTTGGTGAATTCAACTGCAGAACTACCCATCTTTAAGCGCTACCGCCCTGCCTTAAACAAAAAAAGCACCACAGCGCCAACCTGTGTCATGAATGAAATTTCTCCCAAAATAAGTGGAAAACTCCAACTAGGAGAATCAAACTTGGGACCTGACTCTGATGGCTGTTTGGACCCCGTGGACCCTTGGGCAGTCCGCCTGTGTTTTTTGCAACTCGCCAATGAAAGAGCTGAAACAAGCTGTGATTTGAACCTGGTTAATCAGGAAAATTTGCAGGCTTGCCTGGCCACAAATTTGCAAAGTATGGGTCATTATTTGTTAGATTAATCTGTTTCCTATTAACTGTGCTACTTAAAACTTTAAAATTTTGTTTTAATTTTCTTATCAATAAATTTAAATAATTACAACAATTTTATCAAAATAAATCTTATTTAATCCTTATAATATAAAAACCTATATTAAATTAATCATTTTTTACTTACAGCTAAATTAAACTGTATTAAAAGCTAGTAACAATCTTATTTCATATACCATTATTTCTTGAAAGCTGATTAGTACAAAATGACATCATTCTAAAAAGAGCAACCTAAAAATACAATAAAAACTGATATGATGCTTTTTGTTGGAAATCAAATTGTTGCCTAAAATCTTAGCTTTTTTAAAATATTTAATTTAAAATATAATAATTTTTGAATCCCTCTTTTTAAAAAGAGGGCAGATAGCTTTTTTGCATATTTAATAAATAAATATTAAATAATTTTGGATTTTTTAAAAAAATCTAGTAAAAAGTTAAAAAAAATTAAAACTAAAACTAAAATTAAAACTGAACTTTTATTGAAATTTCAGTGATCTCATTTAGCATAAGTAATTTATTCTTAAGTTAGATTTTATAGAAAATATATAATAAGAACTTATAAGAGAGTAAAAGTTTTTCTTTTCAAAATTTTAAGTATTTAATATTAATAAAATAGCTTTATACAACTATTTAATAAAATTATATTTTTATACTGTATGCTAGAGATAATATGTATAAAAAATTCAAACATAAAAAAGAATGTATCAAAATCTTGCTTTATTTAATTAAATTTTATAAAGGTTAAAATTTATTTGAACTAAATGGAAAATGATCTTAGTCATTGTATCTATAAAAATAAGATACAAATTTAGTTATACAAGCAAATATTTATATGTGATTAGAAAAACATTTTTGTTTTGATAGATTTAAAATATATAAAGTTCATTTTTAAGAACTGTTAAAGGTTATAATAAACTTAAGTTTATTTAAAAAAAGGTTTTTGAGTTGGTTACTAAAAGTAAGATAAATAATGATTTATACTTTAAATTTAGTTTATTGATTAAAATATCATACTTTAAGAGTTAATTAGCATATTTTATTTTAAATAATAATTTTATAAGCTTACATTCAAAGCCACTTCAAGATACTAAATCAGTATTAAAATATAAAGTTGCAGCACAATTCCAAAAGCTGAGATTAAGGGCTTTCTAATGATACTAGTTTGAGCGAGATTAAAGTACTATTTGCGGAAATATCAACAGTTAACCAGAATATAAAAAGGGGTAAATAAACAATGATATCAGACTTCAGGGGTGATATTGATAAATTAAGGAGATCAGTTGGGGGTCAGTTGGGGATTTATGCCTGTAGTGCGAAAGCTCAGCTAACATGGTATTTAAACAGCTCAACTTTACAGAAATTTACTTTACAATCTACACCTTTACTCCTCTCTGATAACTGCACATCTATTTCCAAGCAAGAACTGCCTGAACCAAGCCAAGGAACCCAACCACTATCATTATGAAACCTATCAAGTTTGCACCTCAGATGACACCCTTCTTCTCACTGGGGGCTTCTACTAAGAGAGAAAGAATCTCTATGCTTAAACAAGCATTCTTTTTTACTGCTGGCAGTGATCTTAACAGCTTTGTTGAGCATTTCTTATTAAAAACAGAGTTTGGAAAAAGTACCTTCTTACCTGTCATACAAAATTCTAAGACAGATGATTTCCTTAACAACCTAAAGGAATTGATGTCAGAGTTTCCTGCCAAGCACCTTCCTTCCCTAAGAGCATTGGTTACATCAAGCTACAGTCTGAAAGAGCTTTGGGATTGTGGATTTAAAATGACAAAAAATGAGTATTCATATTCTAAAAAAATAAAAAATGCTAAAAAAGCATCATTAAATTCAAAAAATAAAAAAGGAAAAAATGATTCAGTAAAGAAAGAAAACATAAAAAACATTTTAAAACATATATTAAAAAATTCATTTCCAACTAGCCAATTCACTAAAAAGTCCCCTGGATTGATTTATGAAGAATTACAAAAAGAGTTGAGTGAATACTCAACTAAAATAAAATACTCATTATTGAAAACAAAAAAGAAATTTACAAAGATATGAAAATAAAAAATAATATTTCTATTTCACTTTCCACTTTTTATAAGCTTATTCTTAATATTATAATTAAAAGCAAAAAGCAAACTGATATGTGTAACATTTGTAACTTAAAAAAGTCATTATAAATGAAGAAAAAGGATTTGAGTATAAAGAAGTTGCCATTGCCTAAATCTATTAAAGAAAATTTGGAATCTATTGACCTATATGAAAAGTTTTTAAGCATCAAAATAAAGAATATATTAGTGATATAAATAATCTTGATTATAATTCATGTGTTATAGTAATAGACTATAAAGAAAACTTTAAAATAGGTGGGGGTCCTATAGAGACAAATAATTGTTTTTATGAGAAAATACCTATTTCTTTATTAGGATTTGCAATTGCTTTTAAAGAAAATGAGAAAATTAAATATGAGTATCATGACTTTTTATCTGAAATTTTATCTCATGACTCTTTGTTTTCAGGTCAGTGTTTGATAAGTCTGCTTAAAAATAATAAATTTAAGAATATTAAAAATATTAAAGTTTGGACTGATAATGGTAATCATTTCAGATCTTATGAATTCTTATATTATCTTTTTAAAGAGGTACCTAAAATTATAAAAGGAACAATTAAGTTTAATAGATTTGCTGAGTGTCATGGCAAAAGTATTGTTGATGGTCATTTTGGTGTATTATCTAAAATATTTAAACAAAAGGAAAATGAGATGTATATAAAAAATATAAATGATCTCAAAATGGTTTTTGAGAGAGAGGAAGAAAGAAAGGGTCTATATGAGACACTTGTAAATAATTCAGATGTTTCCCAAAAAATCTTTTTTCACATCTATGATAGAAAATCTAGGCCTAAAAAAAGCTGGCTTGAAGTCAAAGCATTTTATGTTAATCTTTCATATTTAATGAAAGATGGTGAGCTGTATGTTTCACCTTTGACATTTGAGGATGTTAAGGAGTACTCCAAAATAAATTATTGTGCAAAGTTCTGCACAGATGACAGAGAAACAAAGAGAGCTGATACTACTAAAGGATTAGTAGGACATGTTCATGAAGTTGGACGCATAACAAAAACTTATATTTCACATAGGGTAAATAGTCTTTTAAATACAACAACTTTTTTTCTAAAAATAACTGAGAAATTAATTATATGAGCCAAAGATAGGTTAATAGCAATTATAGCTTTGGGGCTGCTATTACTCTCCCATGCAACTCATATATTTAATTCTTGGCTTATTAAAATAGAAAAAAGGGTTTTTAGCAAAAAATACAGCTAATAGAAATAAGATTTATTTCTATTATTTGTATATTTTACACTATTAAACTTTTCTTCAGTAAACTAAGCATTATACTAATGTTCAAAAAACATAACTTTATGACTTAAATGATACCAAAGAAGTTAAAAGGCTTTGAAATGCTTAAGCTGGCGCCTTGGCTTAATCTAACAAATAATGACCCGTATGGAGGAACATCATAGGTCAGTGATTGATCCAGGCCAGTCTAGATTGCTAGAAGCGCTGAATCAACATGCTGTCACTTCTATATCAACTGTTGGGTCATCTGGAGAGGGATTTACTGCTCAGCTTGATAAGTTGAAGTCTCAAGGAAACTCAGATGATAGGCTAGAAGTCTAGTCCGCTGGTCCACGTGATCTCCAGGCATCTGGTGACCCTGAAGTGGCTTCCAGAGATGCTCAGACCATGGGACCAGGGTTGACCCGGCTTAGGGTTTCTGAAGGTCACTTGATCCAGAATGACAAAAACACCAGTGGCAATGATGAAGCCATGAAGATATTATCTTTGGACCATCAGATGGAAGTTATTCCAGCAGAGAAAATGATGGGCCAGAAGATCCAGGATAGGGCCAGAGCTCTCAGGCCGGAAGAAACTGAGCAACTTAGCAATCAGGTGATGGGCTAGATTCAAAACTTAGCATTTGAAATGGTATTTAAACTCCATGAAGTCTTGACAATTGGTATTGCCATACTGAAATAAAAATAAGATTATGAGACCTTGGTTCTACCAATTTATTTCTTATTTTATCTTGGTTGTTTTCCATTTTATTACTGTTCCAACAGAAAATCTTGGGCTGACAGCCCACATTCCTGAGGAAGCCCCTGAAACCTGGCCCACATTTTATTGTCCTCCTGCTGCTTTCTTTGGACCACTGCATTTTTCTGACTATCTGCTTAAACCAGAGTACAGGGAGCTTACTGAGAAGGAAACCCCCTGTGCAGACCACCTGGTCCAGCAGATAACCCCATAAACAGTTTTTCACAAAGATACTTGGTGCAAGCAACCAGCCTCCAAAATCTGTGTGAAGTACAACTAATTGCCTGCCTACCAGACAGATATGAAAACACCCCCAACACCTAAACCTGACCGCCTACAACCCACCCCAGGTCTGACTCCTCTCACAGCCAACCAATATGCAGGCATTTCCTATACCACCTTGGCTGGGTTAGTCAACACTATTGTTCCAGCCGCTGGACCCTGCGCCTTAGTAGGCCAATAAGCATCTTATCTTATCAAGTTAGCACCCCTCCTATGGTGGGCTCTACCCTCCTCCCAACAGAGCAAGTTGGCAGCAGAGACTAACAGACCTTCCCCTGGGCCGCGGTACCCTAACAACTTGTAGAAGCCTTGGGTGCTGCCTTGCAAATATCTGTTATGCGCAGCAGCGTTTTGCCTTTAAGTTTAGCGCTGCAGCAGCGCCAAATTGGAACCCCCAACATATAAACTCCACTAATCAATAATATTTCTATAAGCACTAAATTTAGAAGATGACTACAGCAATTAAAACTTCAATATAATAAAAATAAGAACTAAAAAATAATAGAAACAATAAAAAAGAGGATAAGCAAAAGCAAGTTTATTGCAATAAAAGGCAGGCTCAGGGATATTGGTCCCTTGTGTTGGGGGTACCTATATGCTGCTGAGGAGAAGATGTGGCGGGAGGAGAGGCCTGACAGTTGGCGGGGCAGGGATGCTTGGCAGGGCGCTGAATGTTAATTACTGGGCGCTTGTAAGTGGGCATCATATAGCAGTTGTCATCCAGGCGCTAGTGTATGTGGGCCAGGATTACCAATATTTGTGCCCAGGCCAACTGTGAGTTATGTGACATAGAAGACCAGTTGCGCAGGGGAAGGCGGATCAGACTGACCATCACTGATTGGCCTCAGCCACCACAAGCAGAGAACGCAGTACCTATGATAAAGCAGTCTATCAACACATCTTCCATGTAGGAATAGGATAGAGGTAGGGGGATGCAGAACTGATAAGCCAAGGAGCGGTAATGATCCAAGCAACAACCAGTGTACCCAGGCTGGCAACTCATGGGAGGATACCACATGACGTGGTATATGGCGGCCACCAAGGAAATGTAAAAATAGGTATTGCCAGTACCCACTGCCTGAAGAAACGCCTTGAATGTGGCAGATAAGTGACAGTTGGTGTTGGCTTGGACAGACAAGTCCAAGATCTGATGGAAGGAGGGGTCAGCGGCAAGCTCAAGACCCCAAACCCAAGTTACCTCATCACTGTACTTATTTCAAATAGCAATTGTGTGAGAATTCTGGGTGGAGATCTCACTGGGGGCTAAGGTAGCTGACTGAAGCCCTAGGTGCACCTCAGAAGCCAAAAGGGATGCTTTATATTGGCTGTGGTACAACTTGCCTGCCCAAATTGGGGTCATTGCATCCTCATCAGAATGTAATGCCTGTACAAAGCTGTACATTGTCTCCTCATGGTGGCAGATCCCAAACTTGCTAAGAAGGTTGGAGTAGTGCCAGGCGCAAAGCATGGCAGATGGGGTAGGGAGAGGCATGCCAGTGGAAGGAAGGCATTGAGAAAAGGGGTGCTGAGCACCAGAAGGATTGCCACTGGGAGGCACACTGCTGACAGAAAGAGGCTCCTCAAACATGAAGTCCTTATCAGGGTTATCCCCAGCGTTGGATTTTGGTGCAGTACTACACTCAGAGCCAGCCACAGTGGTTGATCAGTTCTGTTTGCAAAAATGGGTGTCACTAGCCCAAAGTCAATTCAGGAAGCCAATACATACTGAGTGCGGCATTTTGAAAAAGGCATTACGCTCTGCCTCATCCATTGAAGCCATCATTGTGTTGTAGGTTTGACGCATATTGTTATTGCTGTTGTTGGAATTCATCTGATTAAGAAAGAAAGTAGTGTTTGGTCAAGTGGGGGGATATGCTGGAAATTTTGGCCAAGCAATGATGCCAATTATGACAGAGCTCACAGATTAGGATTTCAGCAGCCAACCCCATAAATTAGCAGTATAAAATCAATGATGCCAATCATGACAGAGCTCACAGAATATAATTACTGTGACCTTGTTGTCATAAATTAAAAATGTAAAATTTATATACATTCAATTGTCAGTAGATTTTGGATCATCACTGCAGAATACCCAATGACAGGCGCCACTGTGCTGTCCTAATCATACATACTGTAAATTCAGAACCTGAACGTAAAAATGCGGGATTGTCAAATCCTTGGCCAAATTTTGAATCACTTTTTCGGGCAACTCAGCTGAGTGAAAATTAAAATATTTAATAAAATCAACCATTTAATTTGACTTTTTTGATTTATTTAAATTGGAAAATTTTGAATCCCTTGGGCAGATAACTCAACTAACAAAAGACAAAACACAGCAAACAAATGCAGGATACATGAATCAAAAATGCGGGATTCTAATGTACAATTTGAGATTTCCTGTATTTGAAACAAATCATAGACATCATGGAAAACTTAATAAATCTGAAATTGCGGGATTGTCAAATCCAAGAACCAAATTTCAAATCAAAAATGAGGTGAATTTGAAATAAATATAATTTATGGGTGTCTCAAAAAGGATGCTAAAGGATCTAGAGTGGATTTGTGCTAATTTTTTTAGGAATCATAGGCATTCTCAAAAATCATCATATTCCATTTTAGGACGGCTAAAATTTAGATCATAATATTCACAAAATTATTATAATTAACAATAAAATTGACTAAAATATACACTCCTCTTTTTGAGTTTAATTTTCTTAATAAAAATGTATTGTCTTTTTCCAATAACAACCAAGTAAACAAGCTGTTCCCTGGCCTTGACAAAATCATGCAGGGCTACACTGGGTCTCTTAACGGCAAAGCCTCTGTCTATGGCCACTCCCAACCTGCAGGCCCCTCTGCAAGCACCACCCAGGAGTGTGTTCTTTCTCCTGCAACTTCCAGCATGGCCCTTTTTACCCATCATGCACAGGAAGCTGCCAACCCAAATCCTGTATCAACAATGGCATCTGGAACCAGCCATTTGAGCCATGGGGTCACCCAGAGAACCCATAATCCTGAAACAGCCAATCAGATGGCACTGTATAGTTCCTAAGATGGACACATCCCTCCTCCAGTCAATCAGCCTGCAAGACTCAGAAGAAGATTGATCACCTCAGAGATTTTTCTCAAAATGGTTGAAAATTGAGGGATGCTTATGTCCCTTGGGGAAATTGCAGCCACAATGGGTTTTGCAAAGTTCACTGTGGCTGCAACCCTGCGAGCTCACGCCAACTGTGGCCCCCCTACCAAGAAGACCCCAACTAGTGCCCATTCTTCAACTGAAGGTGAAAAATCCCACCCTCTCATGATGGCTATTATGGAGTGTGACCTGCGGATGCCCTTGGTCCAGGTTGTCTCCAACTGGGACTCCACAGCATTTTCACTGATAAGAGAACAGTGAATTTGTGGATGCACAGAGTTGTGGTTGCCACCAGAATCTTATCCAATCAGGTTCTCAGTGGACCCAGTTTGATGGATACTGACCCATATGATTCTAGAATCATCAATTTTATCAAAGGAAGGGCAATGAGGGCCCATAATGACGTCATTTCTTTGTCATATGCCAAGATTTCAGAAAGTATTCAAGACTTTGGGGAAAAGCGCATCTAATCTGACATATACAAGTACGGCCCAATCCTGTATCAATTTGTTGGAGTTTTGTTGGAAGTTTCCCCATTGGGTGACAATCATTAATCAGCAATATCAAATACCGCAGATGGGTATGCCTACCAGAAAGAGCTCAAGGACATGATGGAGGAGTAAGCTACCCAACACACTGTGTACACAGTTGTACTGAGTGCAGAGATGGAGAAGCAGTAATGGGCAGCCCAAGAAATCAGGGCTGCCGGGCATACCTGTTGGTCCTACCCCACCAACCACGCTGACATGCATCTTGCAGATGTATGTCTCTACAATTTTGGTTCTACTCTCAGGCACTCAAAGCCTGCCATCTACAATGAACTGTGCTCCCAAATTGAGAAGGGATATGAGCCTTTTCCTTCTTTGCTTGTCCAGGACCTATCAGATCTCATAATCTTCTTTGCAAGTGATAGTGATAAGTTCAGAAAGGACTCCTTCCTCCCCCACACCCATTCATTTG
The DNA here is from genome assembly GCA_014839935.2 of Entomophthora muscae. NCBI lineage: Eukaryota > Fungi > Entomophthoromycota > Entomophthoromycetes > Entomophthorales > Entomophthoraceae > Entomophthora > Entomophthora muscae. The sequence goes on from QTSX02002280.1 coordinate 152,801, forward strand.
TTTTGTCAAGCCTGCATATGTGACAGAAGAAGAGTTTGAGCAATTGAAGCAATCAGCTCTTGCTGCCCCTTCCCAGTCAACAAACCCTGCTTCCCCAACCCCCCATTAAGCCACCTGCCTTACAACCCTGACTCCCAAACCACCACCCATTCCCTCCTTTTTTGTCCTTTGATGAGTAAAATAAAACCTTTCTTTGTGACAACTTATTAAAATTAACATTTCTCTTTCAATTAACAATTAACAATATTTTTTACATTGTTAGCATTTCCCATATTTAAAAAATATGTTGTACATTTGATGTGGTATTATATAATTATTTGCATGAATATTTTTCATTATCAATATAAATTAAGGACCACAAATGTAAAGTTATATTAGAATATTGCAATTATGTGCTAAATCCTTATATTTAGATATTATGTGCATAACTCAATGCATTCTGTATAATAAATTTCATTATTCTTGCCTTTGGAAGGGGGATATTTGGTAGGTTTGGAGTTAGGGAAGAGAGTATCAATTCCTTGTATGAGGACTAAGGATGTCAATACACAATTGTTTAACTTCAATATACCTTTAGCCTAACTAGGTAGACCAAAACACAGTCTTCACTATCTTAAACACAGATAAAACCTTAAGAAAGGGTATACTTGAAGAAAGCAAGAGTTGAATCCTTTATTATTGTTAGAAAAATATCCTTTTATAGGATTTTTATCTTATGAGCAGTTGTCCCAAGAATCCTAGGGCCAGACTGGCCTATGTATTGGGGGTTTACTGAATAGTGTCATCCCAAAAGGCATCTTGCCTAATGCTCCATTGTGGAGTTATTGTTATTGCATTATTTCTGCTCCTGACCTTGTCCTTAGGCAAGCGTGATAACAGATGTAATGTCAAGCTGCTATTGTGGCTTTCTTCCTGAAAACCAGTCCATCCATCCCATGTCCTATGGGTGTGATCTACTCCATTGCAGATCATAATAAAATAATACATGAAAAATATATCAAGGAGTTTTTGGGGTTCAACCCCAGCCAATATAGGCAGAACTGGGTTAAACCATAGACTAACCACTATTGTGGTTAGTGATGATTGAGATGAGCACCTAAAAGTGCATTAACAGCCAAGTTTTCAGCTCCTATGGAGCACTTGGATATTTTAGGGTTGTGCCGCTGCACCACTGGATTGACCAAAGGTGAATAATTGATTTGGATTGGATTTAGGCAGACTGGTCCATTGATTTTGGGTCAGGAAAGATCATTCTTAATTCTTGGAGTGGTTTGGCCTTAGTGCCACCAAATTTGGCTGATGCATCAGCGTTTGGGCCAAACATCAATTTATTCTGAATATCTTTCCAAATTCCAATAAATAGATTGATGGCTGAATTGTCAAGTTAAAAAGCCAGGGATTTCACATTTCCCCCCACTTGACTTGACAATACAGAAAGAAGAAAATGGCAGACAACCACAGTGTCATCAGCAATACCAAAAGCAACACTTCAGATGCCAAAGCACTTGAAAAAGAGTACATGAAGACCTTGGACAATGTTCAGCTAAGGAGATACTTGGCACAGAAGTCCTCTACCCTTCAAAAAATTAACCACTCAATATTTTGGCGAACTAGAGGAAACCATGTCTAAGTTATCTGTTGCCCCTACGTTTGACGCCACATCAGTTGGAACAGTAGAGTCCTTAGATATTGACACCACAGCAGGTTGGTTTTATTTAGAGGGTCTGGGTCTCAAACTAGGAGAGCACATGAATGTGATTTACAAACCAGAGAACTCCAGTTGGTCTTTCTTTGAGGTCTCATCTGGCATTTTGGCTTCTGGCATTGATTTGTGGCGCCAGCCTAATTTTGAGAAATTGGCCGAACCAGCGCAGTCTTTTCAAAATATGTCAGGTATCCTGCAGGAGTTATTCTTTTGGGTTTTGAAATTGCATCAAGAGAGCAATGTACCAACTTGGTTAAGAAAAGGTTCTACTTATTGCCACGGTTATGACTATGCTTGTCTATCTGACTACGCAGTTAGTGAGTTAGATGCCACAATGGTCTCAGCCAATTTTATGACTGACGTCCCAGAAAAACTTGTTGCATTTTAATTCTGAAAGTTAGTGATTATGAGCTGGAGCGTGGAAGTTTTCACCATTCCTGATTTTGAGCGTACCTTGCAGGTAAGTTCTCAGGATAATCGAGAACATTGTGTTAGTGTGACGTTTGGCCATGTAAGTTCAAATCTTCACCTTGGTGATTATGGTGTAGCGGTTGCCCAAATGGCATTACTTGGAGCTCATGTAATGTTTCCTAAGGATAGTGATCCTTGCTTTACTCTTTCTGACATGAATTGCTGTCTTAATGAGGCTCATCATCAGCTTTTCATAGAAAAAGTATAATTTCCCCCAATGTATGACAACATGGAAGATTTTCTGGCAGATTGCCTGATTCTGGCTGCGTGCTATACCCCTATCTCTGGATTGGGTTGTCTTTTGTATACTTGTTTTTAGATTGAACTTCCCATCATGCGTTGGAGCTCCTTAGATCATTACAAGCAGCGTACGTGGGCTCTCTGTATCCTGGTAATGGCAACAATTTTGCAGGAGCTTGACACTGGTTTAGCCATTGGTTCACGTCAGCGTAGAGGGGATGCTCCTGAAAACATGGTCAAAGAAGACAAAGAATACATTCCACGCTAGACACAACCTGTAGCTAAAAGCAAGCGTGTGACCCACAGTTCTAGTTGGCATTATGCCTATTGTGGCAAAAGAATTTCTGTAGAGGCTCCTTCTAGATGTATTCCTCAAACTGTGACTAAGGATATCAGCAAAAATAACTTGACAAGCAAGGAAGAAGTTGACAAGAGTGAAAAGAGCAATAAAGCAAAATAAGGTAGTCCCTCAGACAATTTGGATCAGTAGCGCAACTGCTGGGCAATATTCCTGATATTCCATGATTATTCTCAATAAAAAGAAATTTTTTAAAATTATATAAACATATGATAGATACAAGCTTTAATTAAATCAGGCAAAGTGGTCTCAAGTATTTAGCATATACTCTGTTGACTATTGCCTTTGTGTTTATATTCTAAATTGTGAAAGCCTGTATGGATGTCTTCTCAATAATCTCAAAAGGGCCAGTCCACAATGCTGTTTACTTGTGGGTTCTTCCAAACCCATGAGTATCACAGTATGCTACAATGTTGCCAACCTTATACTTCATGGGTGCTGGCCCGGCGGTATCTGCACTGTCTTTTCTTGCAATTTCTCTTTGCAACAGTATTAGAATATATCTAGGGCCTGCAAATTCACAAGGGTATCAGCTAATTGCGTCATATACATTGTGGGGTCCACCTTGCTGCTACCATCTACAAGGGAATACAGAATGGGCGGCAAGGCGGGCTGGTGGCTGTACAGAAGGCTAAAAGGAGAATCCCCTGTACTTGAGTGTTTTGAGATGTTGTAGGCAAAAGAAGCTGCCCCCAAGAAAGAAGACCATTGCAAGGTTTTATGGGTAGCCAGCTTTTAGATTATTTGCACCAAAGTGCCATTAACTTGTTCCACTAATATATTAGTTTATAGATGATAGGGCATTGATAATACTCCTCTGATTACCATGAGTTCATCAAGCCTTAGAATGATGTGAGAAGTGAAGTTTTTCCCATTATCAATTAGGATAAATTCAGGACAGCCATGCTAGTGAATAATGTGCTCCAAAATGAATTTGGCAGTTGACAAGGCGCCAGGATCTCTGAGAGCTTTGGTTTCCATCCATCTGGTTAGATGATCAATTGCAAAAATAACGTATTGGGTATTAAGGCTGCTTGCTGGAAGAGGGCCCACTATATCAATTGAGACAGTGTGCCAAGCAAAGTTTGGCTTCACCAAGTTGTAGCAGAGCTTCTTGTTGAGAGGTCGTTCGAGTTGGCATTCTATGCAAGCGCCAAGGATATTGTGTGTGTCAAACTTCATTGACTCTCAGAAGTACAATTCCTTGAGCTGCAACAGAGTCTTCATCAGGCCAGCATGGCCTACTTCTCAATGCTCTTGAGCAATAAGGTCTGTTCTTTTGGGGGGCTTTGGAAAGATAAGCTTTTTGCCATCCTTAATTTTGAACAATTTACTGTCTTCTGCAACACAGTCTTGGCTGAGAATTTCAAGGTGTTTCTGTACTTTGGGCAGTTTGTCCTTGAAATCTCTGAGTTGCATCTTGCCAAACAATTGGTCAGCCATTGGAAGCACAGCGTTAATCATTGGTAAGTGTGACAGTCCATCAGTGTTTTGGTGTGCCACACCGGCTCTATGATGTATCTCATAATCATAAGCTTGAAGTTTCAGGGCCCATCTGGCAAGGCAACCCTTGGGCTCTTTGAGGTTGTGTAACCATTGCAAGGAAGAGTGATCTGTTATGACCTTGAAATGTTTGCCATGGAGATAAACGCAGAATTGTTTGCATGCATGAATAACTGCAAGGCATTCCTTTTCTGTTACTGTGTAATTGCGTTCATGAATATCCATGGTTCTGCTAGTATAGGCCACCAGGTGTTCATCACCATTTTCATCAAGTTGTGAGAGAACAGCTCCTACTGCGGCAAGGGATGCATCTGTTTGAACAATAAACTCTTTACCAAAGTCTGGATAGTGCAATACTGGTGTGGTTCCCAGTAATTGCTTAAGTTTGTTAAAAGCTACCTGGCACTCCTCTGCCCAGACAAACTTAGAATCAGTCTTAAGTAAGTGAAAGAGCGGTCTGGCAGTCTTAGAGAAATTTGGAATGAATTGCCGGTAGTATCCAACCATCCCAAGAAAAACTTGCACATCTCTCATGCTTTTGGGTGGTGGCATCTTCACCATGGCATCTACCTTGGGTTTCTGCGGGCTTAGACCTTTGGCATCTATTATAAATCCAAGATACTCCAACTGCTCCTTAAAGAACTGGCATTTATGTGGCTTGATTTTCAGATTGGCATCAGCAAGGCGTTTGAATACTGATTCCAAGTGCTCAAGGTGTTGACTGAATGTTTTTGAGAAGACATTAATATCATCAAGATAAACTAACACACATGATAACTTGAGATCACTAAGTATAGAATCCATTGCCCATTGAAAAGTAGCCGGTGTGTTGCATAGTCCTTGCGGCATCCTGGTGGGCTGATATAATCCCTGTGAAGTTATAATAGCACACTTTTCCTGGTCTTCAGAAGGGAGGTCAATCTGCCAGTATCTGCTGATGAGATCCATTGCGGAAAAGTACTTTGAACCACCAAGCCGTTCTAATGCGTTGTCAATACAAGGTAGGGGATATGAATCCTTTTTGGTAATAAGGTTTAATCTCCTATAGTCAATGACCACTCTGTTGGAGCCGTCTTTCTTCTTTACAATAAGAATTGGTGATGCCCAAGGACTGCAGCTGGGTACCAACATGCCTGTTTTCAAGAGCTTTGTTACTTTGTCTATAACCACTTTGTCTTCTGCTTTGGATCTTCTTATGGGTCTCATCTGTATGGGCAGTGTGTCTCCAGTATCAATGTGATGCTGAACATTTCTTGCGCAGCCCAAGTCAAAGTTGTCCTTGGCAAAGATAGACTTTTATTTCTCAAATAGCTCCAGTACAGCGTCCTGTTCTGAAGTAGATAATCCCACAAGAGTCTCTCAAGGAATAACTGGGCATACTGGTGGTTTGGTATCAGGTAGCCCCATGTCAGCTAGACTTCCAAAATTCTCAAATCTGGCAATTTCCTCAGAGGGCAAAAGATGGAGAAATGCAATGACCTGTCCTTTTTTGACATGAATTGTATTAGCAGTGAGGTTAGCTGCTAATACTTGGATTTCCTTGTGACCTGGAATGACTATTCCTGGGCATATTGATGGTTCTAGACAAGATCTTTGGTATGGCTGCTCAATCTTGCCATATAGCCCTTCAGGAATTTTGAGAGTCAATTTGGTCTCAAGAATATGCTGGTCACCTGGCTTTATCTCATAAGTCTTGTAGGCTCTCAAGGGAATTCCTTTGTTCTCCTCAATCTGGGTAGGCGGCATCAAAATCTTTTTTCCACTTTGGTAAAACTGCACTGGTATCATTCCATCCTGATATGCAATATTTATGTAGTTGCACCTTTTAGTCTCAGGAATTATACCATCCAGCATGTAGTATATGGGTAACTTCTGACCTAGGATTTCCAAGACATTTTCTTGAAAGTCAATCTTGGCACCAAAGTTTTGCATTAATTGAGTGCCTATGAGGATGTCAAAATCTTTGTGAGGAAACACAATTGCAGGAGAGGAGACTGCAAGAGATCGAAATTGCAAGGGCAGCGCACTGTACATTCCTTGGGAAACAGTGGGTACTGGTCCCGCATTGCCATATTGTTTACAATAGTCTACATCAGGCGCTATTTTCAGTTGTTTAACCAAAGTGGTGGACACTATATTGACCAGAGCGCCGCTGTCAATTATGGCTTGGACCTTGACTTTTTTGACCAAAATGTCACAATACATGCAATCAGAATAGGTAGAATTTTTGTTTACTAAGTGGATCAAAGGATTATTTGATGCTTCAACAAACTGCATCAAAGAATCAATAACACCAGGGTAGTGACTTGTCATTTCTTTGAAAGGCAGCGCAATACTGACATTTTCCAAACAGGGGGGTATCTTCAGATCAAAGAGGTTCACCTGAATTCATCTCCATAATTTGCTGTGTGTATGGCCGGGCTACTATGGCCTCTCCCTCTTCTTCCAAGGCCGCTTTTTGACTTTGGGTTAAGATGGCACAAACATCATTTGAAACAACTTGGTGAAGGGGATCAATGGGATCATCCTCAACAAATAACTCAGTAGTGATCACATCAGTTTTGTCAAGGCATGGCAGACTGGGGTTGGCCGGCGCGGCAGTTGCAACATTGTTGCTGAGTACTGGCAGAGAGACTAGCATAACTGGCTTATTGGGAGGGATGTTGATTTCAAGCTCAGTAGAATATCCCTCTTCTACTGAGCTTGGTCTTTTCCCTGCTCTTTGGCGGGGACATAGACCACATGTACCTTTTGTCCATTAGGGCATTTTGTGGCATAATGTCCCTTATTCTGACAGCAGTAGCAAGTGATATCTGTGAGAGGAATTTGTCTCTCTTGAGTTTGGCGTGTTTTGGTACTACTGATTGCTGGTGTGTTAGTGTTGACAGGACAGTTATATCTGGGCTTTTCCTTGTTAGGTGCATTGTGGGTTGCTTCCAAACGGCAGAGATAGTCCAACATTTGCACCATGGTAAACTCTTGACCCAAAAAGAGGTTCATTACCCAATAAAGTTCCTGATAAGGGTTTACAGCGTTCTTCATTGCCAACTTGGTGTTGTGTTCCACCATTGCACCAGCTCCTAGGAGGACTTGGGCTTTGTGATAAAATTGGTCAGCAAACTTGGAAAGCGTCTTGTTGGTCTTGAACTCAATATCAGAAAAGAGATCCTTGTGTTCTATCATGCAAACAGTACTTCCAAATTCTCTCAGAATGGCACTTCTGGCGTCCTGGTATGTAATGTTGCCAGCAGGAAGACTTGGCATGATTATATCTCTACTCATAGGATCAAGTAAATTAATAATTAGGTATGCCTTTTTGGTGTCTGGTGCTCCTACTGTTGCCATCTTGTACAGTCTCAAAAAGGTGTGCACTTTTCCTTGGTAATCAAACTTTGGAAGTACACCAACCTTGAATCTCTTGCCGGTGCTCTGTAGAGGTGGAGTTTGCAAGGAAGTTTGGGAAGGCAAACTGCTACACTGTGTATTTCAAGGAGGAGCCTGTCTGCTAGCACTTGGATTGGACAACATTGCCATCATGATGTTTGGGATGGTACATTTCTCTGCTATGGGTGTACTGGCATAAGTAGATTTGTAGCCCAGTTCATTCTGAAATATCTTGGGAGGCTTATAGCTCATATAGCTCAGTTTGTCCTCCAGGCTTTGAATGTGGTCCATGATAGAGCTTTCCCATCTGGATTGATTAGCCTTGTATTGGTGAAATTTCCAAATCTCTTCTTGGGCTATTTCAAGAGAGGACTGGTAATCATTGATCTGTTGTTGCTGTAGATCCACTTGATTCTATAGCTCAGCAATTTGACCAAACAATTTGTTGTTAGAGTTCATGACATCATCCACATTGGTCTGAAGGGCGGTAATGTGGATTTGTTGACTGTCAAACATGACCAAAGTGGTGATGTGGCTGACAGCAGTCTGTAGCAATTTGACCTTGTCTTGTATTTCTCTTATTTTGTGGGAAGTAGGACCAGTTGCAGGAGTGGAAGACACAGCCGTGGATTCCTCAATCTGACAACAGCAACAGTTTACTGCTTCAATCCATTCAGTGGTCAGGCCGTGGTCCCAAAGGTGCACTTAAATAATTCCAGGAAGGTTTTCATCCAATTCACAAGTCAGGGTTTCTAGTCTGGTTTGAGTCCAACCAAATGGTGTTGGTTAGCCATGATAGCCTTGCGGGCTTCAGTAAACAAGATCTCTAATTGGCAGAGCAATTTGGCATAATTATTTAATGCATTTTCTGCATGTATGGCAAGGTCTTGCAATACAATCTGTTGACAAGAGATAACCATTTGTGAAGTGCAAGTTGTGGGCAAAAGGAATTTTGCAATGTATTCCTTGATGTATGTGAGGTCCAGATTCTGACTCATGAATGTTGCTGTAGTGATAGCGCAAAAGTGTTCATATTCCAGGAAGAGGTCATCTTGCTTATGTGCTCAATAAAACAGAGAGCAGGCAGAGTCCACGTTACCAGTTGGGCTGGCTTGGTAGCCATAGAGGAGGGATTGAGAAACCTGTGCCACTCTGTTGCAGGGTAGAGTTAATAGAACCTGGTATACTACCATAGCGTGATTGCCAATGGCAATACCCTCAACAGAAGGAGTCATAGATTCCACTGGGGCAGCCACATCAGAAAAGGAACTGGAGGTACAGCAAATGGGCTTTGGGGCTGGCGTGGTATCCATGGGTTCTTGGGAAATTTTGCTGTTTTTGAAGAAGGGGTACATGTATTGATTTGTACCTCCTTTAGTGAGCACCAAATCTCGCCTTTGGAAGGAGGAGATTTGGTAGGTTTGCTGTTAGGGAAAAGAGTATCAATTCCTTGTATGAGGACTAAGGATGTCAATACACAATTGTTTAACTTCAATATACCTTTAGCTTAACTAGGCAGACCAAAACACAATCTTCACTATCTTAAACACAGATAAAACCTTAATAAAGGGTATACTTGAAGAAAGCAAGAGTTGAATCTTTTATTATTATTAGAAAAATATTCTTTTATAGGATTGTTATCTCAAGGGCAGTTGACCCAAGAATCCTAGGGCTGGACCAACCTATGTATTGGGGTTTTACTGAATAGTGTTATCCCAAAAGGCATCTCACCTAATGCTCCATTGTGGAGTTATTGTTATTGCATTATTTCTGCTCCTGACCTTGTCCTTAGGCAAGCGTGATACCAGATGTAATTTCAAGCTGCTATTGTGGCTTTCTTTCTGAAAACCAGTCCATCCATCCCATGTCCTATGGGTGTGATCTACTCCATTGCAGATCATAATAAAATAATACATGAAAAATATATCAAGGAGTTTTTGGGGTTCAACCCCAGCCAATATAGGCAGAACTGGGTTAAACCATAGAATAACCACTATTGTGGTTATGATGATTGAGATGAGCATCTAAAAGTGCATTAACAGCCAAGTTTTCAGCTCCTATGGAGCACTTGGATATTTTAGGGTTGTGCCGCTGCACCGCTGGATTGATCAAAGGTGAATAATTGATTTGGATTGGATTTAGGCAGACTGGTCCATTGATTTTGGGTCAGGAAAGATCATTCTTAATTCTTGGAGTGGTTTGGCCTTAGTGCCACCAAATTTGGCTAATGCATCAGCGTTCAGGCCAAACATCAGTTTATTCTGAATATCTTTCCAGATTCCAATCAATAGATTGATGACTGAATTTTCATTCATGAAGCCAGAGATTTCACAATAATAAATGAGGCCTTTTTCATTGTAATTTATATAAATGGACTGTGTTTATATTTGGGAGCCATTAACGCTTAGTATAAATATTGATACATAGTGCATTTTACAGCCTGTTTATTTACCTATTGGTAATAATTATGTAAACTTTTAAGTTGTTTTGTGAGTAATAATATAATGGATCAATGAATTACTTTTTATTAACCCATTACATTATTATTACCTCACAAAATATGACTAAAAATTTTACAGAATTATTACCAATAGATAAGTATACAGGCTGTAAAATGCACTATGTATCAATATTTGTACTAAGTGTTAATGGCTCTCTAATATAAACACATTATTTATATAAAGTATAATGAATAAGGCCTTGTTTACAATGAATTTTATTAAACAATATGTATGGAGTATTGCACATAATATCTAAATATCAAGAGTTGATGTCTAATTGCAATATTCTAATGTAATATTTATATTTGTGGTTCTCAATTTATTATTGATAACAAAAAACTATTAATGTGTTGAAGGTAGTACTATAAAAACCAGTTTTTTGATGTAATTCAAACAAAATGTCAAATATCTACAGTCTTATCAATAAATTAGAGTCAGCCCTCCAAAAAATTGTTGAGCTTGAACATAACATAAGGGAAATTGTAGTAAATCAGCTGGGAAATGAGGGAAGGGCTTTGGTCTATCAAAACAAAACCGCAAAAAAATAGCCTGGAAACAATAGTCAATAAAGAACACAAGTAAATAGTTTTGAATCTACAAAAGGAAATACTCAAGCGTTTGGATTTCAAAAATGAAAGTTACAATTTGTGGGAATTTGCAAAAAAACAACAGAAGGAATACTCAAAAAGTCAAATTGATTGAAGAGAATAAAATCCCAAAGGAAATCAACACAAATAAAGAGGAAACTGATCAAATGGAAACAGATGAAAAAAAACACAATCAAGAAGCAGAAGCGCCTCAAGAAACAATGAGAATTCAACAAACAAAAATCAAGAGGAAACACAAGTAGCCCAGAAAATAAGGAAAATCAAGACCCCAAAATCTTGACAAAGAGCATCCAACACTTATGAAGTTTGCCAAAGTGGCGCCTGTGGCTGAGGGGGCCACAGAGGAAACAATTAGTAAGTCTTTTTATGTTTTACTTATATTTATTTTAATCATCACCAGGAATGAGTGTGAGCTTGCAGAAGTGGCAGCTTTTATGCCAAGTTGGTTCTACGGGGGTTACCAGTCACAGGTAGCCCCTATAAAACAAATAAATAAAAAACCAAATAAATAAAATAATTCAACAGATTATGAATAAATTTTAAAATATTGAAGCTAAAGATAGGGAATATTTACCACCTGCAGGGTGCTTGCCGTGGTTAAGGGAAGCATACAAAATAGGAGCAAACTATCAACTTCAAAGAGATGACTGAAATTTGCAGGGACATCAAAATAAACTTTGATGAATATATTTATAAAAGTATTCAACACTTTCCCTTTCTAAACATCAATGAATACAAAAAAGATCTAATAAAAATTGACTTTCAAATAGGAACTGAATATCTTAAAACTGAAATTTTCAATGAAGTATTCAAAGCATTATAAAATAAAGTCAGGGATGAAGTCCTTGTGAATACATTTAAACCTTTATTTATTTTGTTTGCTGAGGCATGGGGGCAAATACAAGTCAGGCGCCCTCTGGAACCATCTTCATATTCAGCAATACATCCTATATCAACAAATTAGTTCAAATATATAAGAAATTATGCATGTTCTCTGAAAAATTACTTTGCAAAGGATTCACGTTGCAGTATACCTAGGAATCCTACTACATTGCATATTAAAAACTAACATTAAAAAATTGGAGGATATACCTATAAAACTTGATATATGCCAATTAGCACTTGAACGCCAGAAGACACCACAGGGGTATATGCCAGTCAAGTACCTCCTGTACAACTCCTTTGCATTGGCATTGTTGTATGGGTACTACATGCTTCCCGCAAAACCTCTTAATTGATTTGCTTACCTGACTCCCTTTTATTAAGCGTTTGGCAACCACTGGGGTGCAGGGTGCCACCCTTCTTGCAATTGCATCCAGGGTTATCCACCACGTACAGAAGAGTACGTGGATTCAATTAGATGCTATAGCAGAAAATTTGATTTTGGGGTATAATTCCCTGGAATAATTGATTCCCTTTTCATTTTGCATTCCCTAATAAATCATTTTTCCTTGCAAATTTACTTTTATATTTTTTTAACTTTTTTTTATTTTAAATATTAATATTTAAATTTTAATAGTTCAATTATAGTAGTAATATATTAAAATATGTTATAAGACAGCAGTTATAGTATGTGATCACGTCAAAATAAAAAATAATTTAAAAATTTGTTTATTTACTAGCTTGTTGAGTACGGCTTCATTTATTACATAGTTAAACAACAAGAACTGAATTTATCTGCATCAAGCGGCCCGCGCCACTTATGTTATAAACAAGTGATTGTTAGAACTTAAATTATCTTTCCCTTGTAATATGATTTGATAAATATATTCAATATTCTTGACCCGCGCCTAAGTACTAATTAGTAAGAGATACACAAAAATCATTGGTTTTTGTGTCGTGTGGCTATGGTGGCACTGAAATAATAAGGATCAGATGATGACTTGCAAGGTCCAATTTGTGGCTTAAAAAACCAAAGAACCAACAAGGATTCACAATTATTTAAATAAAATAAATCTATTTCTATCATTTTTAATTTATTTATTTATTAGCTCAACAGTCAATATAATATTCAGTGCAATTTAATAAAAATATATTCCTCATACCTAGTATAATTAATTTTACTTACCTTTTCTACATACTCTTATATGTCTATAACACAATCAAATGTCACATCATTATATATTAATAATAATTTTTGAGTCCTATTAAAATAAAAATAAATAAAAATAAAAAAATTAAATCCAGAGCGCCCATTTATCTGATTGGCTCAGAGTTGAGGGCTTTAGGGAGGAAGAATTCCAAGTGCTCATAGAAAGCTGTCACCACATTGGGTGGCATTGCAAATTGGCTGATATTAAGAATATTGAAGAGATCCTTGGTGTCCTGAGAGAGGCCTTTATTCACCTTATTTTTGATCCATCTAAAGACCTCCTCAATTGGATTCAGGAATGGGGAATATGGCAGGAGGAAGAGGAGTCTCATTGGATAATCAGTAAGCCAGTGGCTGGAGGTGTGGCTGTTTTTTTCAATGGGGGGAACTTGGACACAACCAGATCTAATTTTTGGAGCCCATCATTATCCAACACAACAATGTTTGTTGTGCCACTGTAATTGATCCGGAGGTATTCCTTTACGGCTCAGAGGAAATTGAGAAACGTCCTGCTATTGTGGGAGCCCTTGATCATTTGATATTGGTCCAACCTGCAAGGACCCAGAAGCGCAACCATGAAATATGTCTGGGAATTGACGGCTGCACAATGTGCTGCACCATCCTTGGACCCCTTCTCAACCCACTCATGCCTAGACCTGAGTGAGGAAGAAAACAACAATTCATCAATATAGAAGAACAGGACATTCCCAGTCTCCTTTAGGGCCAGATAAGTTTCAGCATAAATGTGTCAATCCTCAATGGTCTTCTCACTGTTTCTATTGTACAGAGAAACTCCAAGTACCTTACATGAAAAGCCCAAATTGACCATTGCTTGGTAAACAAGGGTTTTAGAGACAGAAAGCCCAAACTCTGTGGCCAGCATTGATTGGACAACAAGTGTGTCCAGGTGGAAATTCTTGATCACCCACTGCCTGATTGCCTCAAGATGGGTAGGCTGAAGTAGGCTGGGCTGCTGCTTAGCCTTGATGGATTTGGCAATTTTCCCAATGTTGCCATACTTGGTGTCAATGTTGGCAATGTATCTGGCCGTGACACCAAATTGGAATGCAATATCCCAAACCGCCATTCCCCCGTTCAAGCAGTTGAGGAGAGCTTCACGCTCACTATCTGTCAACTGATGCCAGCCCTTGACAGGTACCACAACATCCTGGCTGGCAGGCTCAACACAGGGGATGGGGACCTTTGTGTAGAAGGTGGGATCACGCTTGGTTGCGCTGGCACCGTCAATAGTGGAATATATCACAGGCACAAATAACTCCTCAGTTGTGGCCAATAGCTCATAGGAGGTATCATAGATGCAGGGGCAGGAAGTGGCAACTCTGGGATCAAGAGTGCGGGGCCAGATGACAGCTGGGTACACAGTGGAGGTGTAAGTAACCTCAGTGTTCCCAGTGACCCTGGTGTAGGAGACTTTGGTTGCAGGCTTGAGAGTGGCTTCTGTCTAGGATTTAAGCTGGTTGTTCTGGTTTGTGGCACAGGAGGTGGTTGGCTGGCAATAACATCTTGGGAGGCTTGTGTGTTAACATGACTCCCCTCAATTTGTGTTCTGGGTCTGTTCTTGGACCCTCTGGGACGCCTCTGTGGACAGGCTGCCCTGAAGGCTGGTGCAGGAGCTGGTTGGGAATGCAATTGACAGTCCATAAAAATAAAATAAAAAATATTTATTAGATTAAATATGTATTTATTTGGATTTTTGGTTTAGTTGTGTGTAGTTATTTTCTCTTGATTTAGCCTTGAATAGTAACAGAATTTCTATATCTGTGATTTGAAGTGTATAATATTGTATACTTTCCAGGTTTGGATAATTCTAAAGTTTAATCACTTTTTATGTCTAAACATGGGTATTTAGATTGAATTTTCATTTGATTTTAGTTGTGGTGGAGCTTCTTGATTTGGGTTGGTGTTTCCTAGTGTGCTTACCATACATTAAATTTGGATTCCAGTTCCCACAATTAAATCTGAGTTTAATAGTGGCATTCAAAAGTGATTTGAAACTTGGTTCTTGGATTTGACAATCCTGCAATTTCAAAATCATAGTAAACTTAATGAAAATGGTTGATGGATTTGAATGCTTCAAGTCTGATTCCAGTTAATTCATTTTGTCCATTGGAAATATGCAGTTTGACTTGAACTTTGCAAAGTGTCTATGAGTTCCCACATTTTTAAAAGCTGAAATAAATACACAAAAAATTAATTTAATTAAAAAAGGCCATCCTGCAAAAGTGATTCAAAATTTGGACCAAGGATTTGACAATCCCAAATTTTTACGTTCAGGTTCTGAATTTACAGTAATAAAGGAACCTGTATTCAACAAGCTAGTAAATAAACACATTTTAAATCATATTTTATCATTTCATGTGTTTTTTTACTAAAAATACTTTATTATAATATACTTACATATATTACTATTACTAATTTAAATATTTAAATTTAAATATTAAAAGTTAACTATTTAAATTTAGATATTAAAAGTTAAATATTAAAATTTTAATATTTAAAATAAAAAATAAAAGTTAATTTGCAAGGGAAGATAATTTATTAGGGAGGTGCAAATTGCAAAGGGAATGCAATTATTCTGGGGAATTATACCCCAAAATCAAATTTTCTGCTAATGCGTCTAATTGGATCCACATACTCTTCTGTAAGTGGTGGACAACTCTGGATGAAATTGCAAGAGGGGTGGCGCCCTGCACCCCAGTGGTTGCCAAACGCTTAATAAAAGGGAGTTGGGTAAGCAAATCAATTAACAGGTTCTTTTTGGGAGGCACATAAAACCCATACAACAATGCCAGTGCAAAGGAGTTGTACAGGACGTGCTCAACTGCCCTATACCCCTGTGGTGTCTTCTGGCGTTAAAGTGCTAATTGGCATATATCAAGTTGTATAGGTACATCCTCCAACTTTTTAACATTAGTTTTTAATATGCAATGTAGTAGGATTCCTAGGTATACTGCAACGTGAATCCTTTGCAAGGTATATTTTTCAGAGAACATACATAGTTTATTGTATATTTGAACTTATATGTTTATATAGAATGTTTGGCTGAACTTGAATATTGTTCCAGAGGGCGCCCAGCTTGTATCCACCCCCCATGCCTCAGCAAACAAAATAAATAAAGGTTCAAATGTATTCACAAGAACTGCATCCCTGACTTTATTTGAAAATGCTTTGAATACTTCATTGAAAATTTCAGTTTAATGTCAAAACAGAAGGCTTGACCCGCCAGCATGGTTTCAAACAAGCGGGTTCAGGACCCACAATCCAATTACCCGGCCACTCAAAGTCAGACTAGGAAGCCAACTTGAATTACCAAATCCAACAACATGAACAGATGATGATCCCTTACAGTGGATACCTTGAGTTGGTGCTTGACTCATTACTAGGATCAAGCCACCCTCTTCTTCCATCCAACTGTGTGATCAACAATCATGTTCCTGCTATCCATTTATTCACTATGACTATATAATCACTATCTCCCAATAAAGATTATTATCTAGTTTCTAAATATTTTCTCCCTTGTAACTCTGCTAAAACAGCACAGTCAAATTATTGGTAGCACAGGTAGGTTCTCCATCCTACCTTATCTTGAAAAATTCTGCCTGTTGCCTGCACACGCCACAGCCAAAAAATCCTTGACAGAATTATGTCTGGCCTCCCGCCTGACTGGACCCTGTACACTCCTGGTGCCAAGATACCTAATGGTTTTGTCCTGTACCAGAACATGGTGATTCAACTACCCGCCTTCAACGCCATGTCTGCACAAGGACTCTTTCTGGCTCTCTCCTCTATTCCGCGGCCAACTGATGAAAACGCCATGCCTGCCTACGTAGCTCAAAGTCTGCAAAGCGCCACCTTAGAACCCTTTGCTGGGGCCAACAACAACAACACTGCTGCATGGATCCAGTCCACCCAGAGCAAGCTGGCCCAGATAGAATGCCCACAGCAATTTTGGATTGTGAAAATCTTCATCTGCCTGACCCATGATGCTGGACCTGGTTTGATAAGTGGCACAAGGAACACACCAACAAGAACTGGTATACCTTCAAGCAAGACTTCTTGGCAAGATTTGTGCTTAAGGATACAGCGCTCATGATTATATGCCAAGTGAAGAACCTTACCCAGCAGGCACTTTGAAGGAACTCACCCGCGCCTACAAGGAACTCCGACGTAGTGCACCATCTGACATGGCCTTTGACACCCCAGCCACACATCTCATGTACTATGACGCCCTCAAGTTGCATGTGATGAGACACGTGAACTTGGACCAGGTGACCAACCTGCAAAGACTGTATTGCAAAGCAGAGAAAGTGGAACAAACCTCCAACGCCCTTTATAAGGCACAAACGGGAAAATGAGAGAGACCCAAGGACTCCCACACAGGCAGGCGCTCCACTCAACCACCCCCTGGAAACAACAGGAATAACACCAACCATAAACCCACAGGTTCAAATGGACATGGAAGTGGGAACAATGGCCAGTCAAAATTGTACCCATTTCTGTATCACCACCACACAAGGCAATCAAGACAAGGGAAAAGCCTGGGGAGAGCATTAAGCAAGCCAAGCTCTCCCCACACAACTCCTGACTTGCCCAATGATGAGTACCAACCTGAGGACGTGGACCAATGCCCAATAATCCAAGTGCCCTCAGAGGACCCAGTAATGTACACCATTTCCAGGCATCCCAATAAACTGATGTCCTATCCTTTCTGTTTTCACAGTTACACAGGCTCAGCACTCTGGATTTGGGTGCAGATTGAACCCTTGTCAACAGCAGCTTTGTGGACAAGTTCAAGCTGGCCACTAATCCTTTGCAGATTAAAAATGTGGTCCTGGCTGATGAACACCACATTGCTGTGACAAGGGAAACCACCCCCTTCTCTGTCATGCTCAAGAACCTCCACTCCACCATCCAAGATCCTGTCATTGACTTCCCAAAGTTTGACATTGTACTGGGGTTAGATTGGTTACAAAAGAAAAATCCTCATGTAGACTGGGAAACCTCAGTGTTGACCATCAAGCATGAAGGTGTCAATCACCAGATCTACACTGACTCAGTGGATCAACTCCTAAGCAACCACATCTTTGTGCGCATCACAGAGACCCAGGACAAAAAGGAAAACCTGAAGGCAATTGACTGGGACTCCTGTCAGTATGAGATCATACACTTCAAGGATCACCAGGATACCTCCACGCCTCGGGATTGCAAAACTCTGGCCCACCATCCAGAAATCTTCAAAGAAGCGCTACCCAGGCTTCCCCCTGAGAAACATATCCAACAAACCATCCAACTCAAAGGACCAACCCCAAAGCGTGCCCTATCTACAGGATGACCCCAAACAAAGACAACGCCCTATGTGCCTATCTCAAGGAGGCATTGAAGAAAGGACTTATCTGCCCCTCATAGTCTCCTTTTGTGACCACCATATTCTTTGTGGCCAAGAAGGAAGGTACCTTGCATCTGGTCACAGACTTCTGAGCCCTAAACAAAGTTACCATCAAGAATTGTTATCCACTACCACTGATTGACAATCTCTTTGATGCCTTAGGAGGAGCCACAGTCTTCTCCAAGATTGATCTGACTTCAGGCTACAACCAGATTTGCATCAAGGAGGAAGACATCCCTAAAACAGCCTTCCACACTAAATATGGCTCATACAAATGTATGGTGCTCAACTTTGGCATGACAAACACCCTGTCCACCTTTGTGACCTTCATGAACAAAGTATTTGCACCACACATAGGCAAATATACCCTAGTCTACCTGGACAACATCATTGTCTAAAACCCCTTGGTAGAACAGCACCACAAAGATCTAGAGGCAGTCTTTGCTACCCTGGCACAACACAAACTGTTGGCCAAGCCCTCCAAGTACCAGTTCTTTTGCAAGCAATTACCCTTCCTGGGACACATAGTCTCAAAGGACAACATCAAACCCAACAGTCAAAAGATACAGGCCATATGCAAGATGCCACCACCCAAGGGTAAGTCAGAACTTTGCACCTTCTTGGGGATGGTGGCCTATGTACACTGCTTCATACCTGACTATGGCATTTTGACTGCCCCCTTATCCGCCATAACAGGCGCCAAATCCAAGTTTGTGTGGACCCCCCAATGTGACCTCTGTTTTAGAACGCCTCAAGTGGAAGCTCACTACAGCTCCCATCCTGCAATACCCCAAACGTGACGGCAAATACTTAATCAGAACCAACGCCTCAGATGCATCTATTGGGGGAGTACTACAAATAAAAAATAATGACAGTGACTTCCTGCCTGTAGCTTATGAATTGCAAAAATTGACAGATGGTAAGTGTTGATGCCCTATTCACAACAAGGAACTGTTGGCTATTGTACACTGTCTAGTCAAATGGCGCTGTTACCTAGAACAGCAGGAAGAATTAACAGCATTAACCAACCACAAGTTGCTCATATATTTCAAAACCCAAGCAAATCTATCTTGCCGCCAAGACCGCTGGATGGAGCTCTTGGAGAGATTCAACATGCTCATATAGTAAAAACCTGAGGCCAAGCTTGCCATAGCAGACGCCCTCTCACACCTGTATGTCTGTGCCACAAGAGGAAAAAATGGACTTGACCCAGACTGGCCTCTCTTGGTGCTACAAAAAAAAGATAATGGTTTCCCTCCTGATACAACCAACATAATAAAGGAAACAGTCATCAGAAACAAACACCTATTTGCTAACGTGTACAGGACCTTGCACAGAAAAATGTTTGGCGGTACTACCATCCCTTATATCCCCACACACCAGCAAGTAGACCCCATCCTACAATATCACAGAGACCTTGGACACACCAAGAGACAAAACCTATATGATTTCCTTAAGCACAAGGACTGGTGGCTAACCTTATATTGCAACGTTCAATTAGTCCTAGACCAATGTGAGGTATACAAAAAGTTTGCCAAAAGCAAAACCCCTCCAAAGTCAGTACTTCCCATCTGCACACAACTACCCTTCAAGGTATGGGCCCTTGACGTTGTTGGCCCCATGCCAGGAAAACACAATAATAAGAAATACATCATCACCACCATAGACTTTGCTACAAGATGGCCAGTAGCCCAAGCAGTAAGGGTGCACACTGGCAATGACATACAACAATTTATTGGCAAGGAGATAATCAGCAAGTTTGGAAAGCCAGAACTCCTGATAACCAATGGAGGGAAAGAATTGACCTCCAAAACCACCAACATATACCTCGCTAAAAATGGGGTCAAACACACCGTAACAACACCATACCACCCACAGGCCAATGGATGTGTAGAGCAGCTTAATGGCAGCCTTGTGCAAGCCTTAGCCAAGCTCACCACCGGGAGACCTGAAGACTGGTATAAGCAGCTACAGACTTCATTACTTGTGTGTCAAACCCAAGTGAATAGATCCACCGGAAAAAGCCTGTTTGAACTGGTATACGGCACACAGCCAAATATCATTCAGGCATTGACAGGACCCAAACTAGAAATTCTAAGTAAAGTCCCCTGCGCTCAGACCCTCAAGTTATAGAGGCCAGCAGCAAGAAAACAGAAAAGGAAAATGAACATCTGCAAAAAACCTTTGTCCCCATCCAGGATAGACATGAAGTTACTGAAAAAGTTTGGGTCATGAACGTTGACAAAAGCAAACCACAACCCAAGAAAGTAGGGCCAGCAATCATTCTAAAGTTAAACAACAATAACACTTACCATGTGCAAGGACTCGGGAAACATAAGCAAGACAAAACCCTACACCATGATTGCCTGAGACCCTGCAAAGCAAGACAAAAACAACGAGAAACTGCCCTGCCCGCCATAGAACAACAATTAGTCCAGTAAAGCACCCATGCTCCTGACAACCTCCCTGACAACCTACTCCCAGAGGAGGCCAACCTTCAGTCAGGGGAGGGGGGTGTCAAAACAGCAGGCTTGACCCGCCAGCAAGGTTCCAAACAAGCAGGTTCAGGACCCGCAATCCAACTATCTAGCCACTCAAAGCCAGACTAGGAAGTCAACTCTAATTACCAAATCCAACAACATGAACAGATGATGATCCCTTACGGTGGATACCTTGTTTTGGCGCTTGACTCATTACCAGGATCAAGCCACCACCTTCTTCCATCCAACCATGTGATCAACAATCATGTTCCTGCTATCCATTGATTCACTATGACTATATAATCACAATCTCCCAATAAAGATTATTATCTAGATTTTAATTGTTTTCTCCCTTGTAACTCTGCTAAAACAGCACAGTTACAACATTAAGATATTCAGTTCCTATTTGGAAGTCAATTTTTATTAGATTGATTTGTATTTATTGATGTTTGAAAAGGGAAAGTGTTGAATACTTTCATAAATATATTCATCAAAGTTTATTTTGATGTCCCCACAAATTTCAGTCATCTCTTTGAAGTTGATATTTGATCCTATTTTGTATGCTTCCCTAATCCACAGTATTAGGATTGCTGGATATTGACTAATTAACAGTTTCAACAAAATAACACGGGCCAGTTGTTAATTGCTCTTAGGAATGGTTTCAACAAAATAATGCGGGCCGCAGGTTTGTGGGATCAGTGATCAAATCATATCCTGGAATTAATAATTTCATGTATTGCAATTAATTAATGGAACATGCAATTACTGCTCATTAATTAATCCACCTCAACAACCACCTCAAACATGCTGCTCATAATAATTACTATTATAATCTTTAATTATATCCTAGAATAGAGGGTCATCACATGGGCTGTTATTTGAAACACTTCTAGAAGAGTTCAAAATAGACTGGGCTGTCAGGACAAACACTCTAATAAAAAAGGTTCTGAGACTATTGTATTAGATTAGCTCTGATTAGATACAGTATAGTGTAACAATCATCTCTGCAAACTAGTAGCCAAACACTGGCTAGCTAGCCCTGGAAGTGGCCCAGGAAGAGAGAAAGGATACCAATCTGTGGAAGATGTCAAGTTAACCTTCTGTTAAAACTACCCCAAAAAGAATGGGCCTCCTGCTGTGCAGACCTAATGCTACTTCAGTCTCTTTTAGCATTGTGAGCTAACTTGGATAAAACACAGGCAGGCGGGCCGCCTTAAAGCCAGTCCATTAGAATAAAAGACTGATGGTTCCTTAATGACTTGATGATTGATCCAAGTCTTATTTTCTTAATGCAATCCTCTCTTAGGCTTTATTAGTGAAGAACAAAAGATGATCCTGTTGTCATAAAATATAATTATTTATAGTAAAATATAGAGATAACTAGTTATGAACATATATCCAGAAGTAGGAAGAACTGTCCCAAATCCTCCAGGCCTTGGGCCCTGTCAGACTTGCTACATCTGATGACAACAAAATATTCTGGGCCAAAGGTTACGCTGAAGTCACAAGCTCTCTGTACTTTCCTAATGTTAGAAGATTTAGGATATCATATGGCAGATGATAAAATATGATAGTCTGCAATTTTCTGACAACAACAAGCACCCCACGGGTGGTAAATATTCCTTGGCTTTTGCTTCAATATTTGCAAAATTATTCATATTCATTTGAATTATTTTATTTATCTCATTTTTATTTATTTGCTTTACAGGGGCTACTAGTGATTGGTAACCCCCGTAAAATCAACTTGGTGTGAATGCCACCACTTCAGCTACCTTGTTCCAATTCCTTGTGATGACTAAAATAAATATAAGTAAAACATAAAAAGACTTACTAATTGTTTCCCCTGTGGCCCCCTCAGCCACAGGCGCCACTTTGGCAAACTTCATGAGTGTTGGATGCTCTTCATTAATTTTTCTAGGCTTAATTTTTCTTATATTTATTGCTACTTGTGTTTCCTCTTGATTTTTGTTTGTTGAATTCTCATTGTTTCTTGAAGCACTCTGCTTCTTGATTGTGTTTTGTTTTCATCTGCTTCCATTTGATCAGTTTCCTCTTTATTTGTGTTGATTTCCTTTGGGATTTCATTTTCTTCAATCAATTTGACTTTTTGAGTATTCCTTCTGCTGTTTTTTTTGCAAATTCCCACAAATTGTAACTTTCATTTTTGAAATCTAAACACTTGAGTATTTCCTTTTGTAGATTTAAAACAATTTCCTTGTGTTCTTTTTTTACTATTGTTCCCAGGTTATTTTTTGCGGTTTTGTTTTGATAGACCAAAGCCCTTCCCTCATTTCCCAGCTGATTTACTACAATTTCCCTTATGTTATGTTCAAGCTCAACAATTTTTTGGAGGGCTGACTCTAATTTATTGATAAGACTGTAGATATTTGACATTTTGTTTGAATTACATCAAAAAACTGGTTTTTATAGTACTACCTTCAACACATTAATAGTTTTTTGTTATCAATAATAAATTGAGAACCACAAATATAAATTTTGCATTAGAATATTGCAATTAGACGTCAACTCTTGATATTTAGATATTATGTGCATAACTCAATTATTTTGTTTAATAAAATCCATTGTAAACTTGGCCTTTTTCATTGTAATTTATTAAAACAGATTGTGTTTATATTAGAGAGCCATTAATGTTTAGTACAAATATTGATACATAGTGAATTTTACAGCCTGTATATTTACCTAATGGTAATAATTCTGTAAACTTTTTAGTTGGATTTTGTGAGGTAATAATAATATAATGAGTTAATAAATTAATTATAATAAACATTAATTTATTAACCCATTAAATTTTTATTACCTAACAAAATCTGACTAAAAAGTTTACAGAATTATTACCAATAGGTAAATATACAAGATTTAAAATGCACTATGTATTAATATTTATACTAAGCGTTAATTGTTTTCTAATATAAGCACTGTTCATTTATATAAATTACAATGAAAAAGCCTTGTTTAAAATGAATTTTATTATACATAATGAATTGGGTTATGCACATAATTGTAATATCCAGACATGGTAGGTACTATTTGGGCAAGGTATGGTAGGAGGTTGGTGAATTGGAAGCCAGTCAACACAGTGACAATTGGGTAAATGGTCATCAACCACCGGAAGACCTTGGCATGAACATTGTATCTCCTGAAGCTCCCCTCAAAGTAAGTCAGCATGTAGTACATGGAGGTATACACCACAATGAACAGGGTAGAGTGCAGGGATACCAGGGGGGTCCAGGAACCAGTGTTGAAAGAGTTGAGCTGTCCTGGATCATGGAGTAGTCTTGTCCTAATCCTTTGGGCAAAGATCCTGAGAACTCTGATCCCTGTTGATATCCTCCAATACCAAGGTAAGCTGTGAGTACAGCTGTGAAGATGAGGAGATTCATCTTCCTTGGATTGGAGGTGGTTGGCTGGGGCAAACTAATTAAAGTAGACTTAGGGTGTTAAGTAAGATCAGCTTTATTGAGGGTATTAAATTCAATAAACAGTAGTTTTAAAAGCTATGGCAACAACCAAAAATACATCAGATTTAAACAAAATCCATCTCTCAGGTTAAAATATACACTCTGTTAACGGGTTTATTGGTGTTAATAGGCAAAATGAGTCAACACAGCAACAAAGGGCTCACACACAAAGCAAAACCATTCAAAATACAATCCAAAATACATTGATTCACAAACAAAATGGTGTGAGTTGACTTTTGGTGTACATATGTTTACTATGTGAATTGAGGACAAAATATACCCAAGCAAGGTGTGTCAAAACACCAACCAAAAACAAAACACAATACCAACTCACTATGTAAACAAAATCACTCACGCAATGTGTGCAATGGATTGTAATCATGAATGATACCAAGGTATCTAAAATAAGACAAAAGATCTGAAATATAAATTATAAAAATAATATGTTGGTTGTTTGAATTTGGCAGTAAAATCTAGGAAAATGGGTGAATTTTTTTGAGTATTCTAAAATGGGCATTGTAAAACCAAAAACAACTAATTAAGAAATACAAATCTATAATTGAGATATCAGGTGGGGAAAAATATTAATTAAATATCCATATTCAGATAAAAGCAAAAATTAAAATTAGAGAGTAACTTAATTGAAATTTATTTAATATTTTATTAAATTTTAAAATGGAAGGAACACAATACCAGAGTACCAATACACCTGTTGTGTGCTGTGGTTGCGGTTGCCCCCGCAGGTCAAAGAATAGGGTTAGTGTAACCCAAGTGCCTACTCAAGGAGGAGACAGGAGAGGAGAGTTCCATAGTGATGCTGCACTGACACAGCCGTTCAAGGAGTACAAGCTGCTAGGGTGCAGAGCATCAACCCTTGGGTCCCAAAGCTGACCCAGAAGCCAACCAAGGTCACCACTACCAAAACAGTTAGAAACAAGGAGGTAGAACTTAATTTGTATGTGTTTGACGTTGTCTACCGGCAAGAGTTGGTCCCGTCAGCCATGCTGGAGAAGGTGAAGCCTGTACTTGATACTAGCTACAAGCCCTACATCAGTGATGGCAATCAGGAGGATGACAAGGAGCTACAGTTCTATCAAACTGATGAGGGACAGCTGGTGTTAAAAAAGGTTGCAGCCTTCTATACCAAGGTACCTATGCCCTGTGTTGTGCCCAATGCCAACAAGTCAATCCTCACCGCTAAAAAGCCTGCCCAGAAGCGCATCCCCAACATCAAATGCATCATCCTGCTTAAGCTAATGCAGGAATTGGGTGATTACAAGGCGGCTGTGGCCCTTGTTGGAGTGGATCCCAAGTATACCAGCAAGATCTTCCAAACGTTCATCAATACTGGTTGTGTCCTTGCCGCGGAGAAATCCTTGCATGTTTCTACCATGCTCACCAAGGAGCATAAATGGGCAATCCGCCAGTAGATTACCTGGGACTGCCATCTTAAACTGGAAAATATACAGGCCATGATTAAATCTACTTTTGGGATTGAGGCCTTGATTTCCTTCTATTATCATTTGGTCAAGGGAATGCACTTTTCCTGGAAAAAGCTTGGGGTATTCCCCTACAACAGAAACAGCCCAGCTAATATTGACGTCTGGAAAAACTACACATAGGCGTACACTGCCCTCAAGGCCAAGGGGACAGTCAAATTTTATTATATTGACAAATTGGCATTTGCCTTGTCAATGCGCAAAGAGTATGGCTGTGTCCCCAAAGGCTTCAATGACGGGATGGCTCAGCGTGCTGCAGTCTGCGCCACAGCCTACTCAATAGTGGCTCTCCTTGGTCCAAAGGGGGTTGAGCTTTATCAAATGATATTGGGTTCTCACAACAGCCGTACCTTCTTGTCATTCCTCCAATTGGTCCAGGAGAACCTGAGGCGCACAAGCCTGGGCTTCACCAATGTGATTGTGTTGGATAACGTTGGTCTCCACAAGGTGGCTGGCATTCTTGAGGAATTCCCAATGATTGAAACAAGCATTGCAGTGGACCCCCATCAATTGGCCACAGCAAATTTACTCCTTCTCTTTCTCCCAGCCTATTTGCCCTTCCTAAATACCATTGAGGAAGTCTTTGGGTGGCTCAAGGAAGTTGTCAAGCAAGGAACCCCAACTGGGACCAAGGACCTCTTTAATTTGCTGCAGGCTGGGATCCACACCCTCCCAGCTGAGACTGTGGCTAAATTCTATGGCCACACTGATTTGTTCATCCCAACGTGCCTAGCCAAACAGCCAATCAATTAAAGGCTTAGTGTGTCCAACTTTTTTATATTCTCTTATTTACTATTTAAGATTTATTAATTACCATTTTATATTTAGATGTTTCCACACCTGCAATCACATTCAGAAGATCCATCAATAGATGTAAGTGATTTATTTATTTTATTACATATTGTTTTATTATGCCATCTGAGGTAATCCCAAACGCTTGATACTGGATTACACAAATAGATTTAAATCACTTTGGTCAAATAAATATAAAAATAGTTTTAAAAAAATTAAACGTAAAATGTACAAGTTAAAAATTATTTTATTAATGTATAATTTTATGCTTTTATGAAAACTGTTTCTGCAATATATTTTGCAAAACTGGTTTGATGAAATAATAAATTATAAAAATTTATTATAACTAGAATACTATAAATTGTAATAAAATTTATTGGAATCTATTTTTATTGTGTGCGCCTGTAGTGGGTTCTTTGGTATGTACCCACCCCGCAATGGAGGTGGTGCACAACCTCCACTGCCACACTGTGAACAGTGGATACACCCTTATTGAAATACTCCCTCCTGCTGGTGAAAGGCAGTAGGGTCAGGTGGGAGTGAAGCAGCAGCTTTTCAGGCGGGGCTAAAAACCCGTATATTCCAGCCAGGACCAGGGCATCCTGGATCACATGATCAACCAAGTTGTATCCAGGGGGGACCTTCTTCCTGTTGAGTACAAGCCAGGACCCGTCAATTCCCAGAAGGACCCCGTCCAGGTCCTCTACAGACGCGCCCATCCCAAAGTAGAATAGGAACCCCAGGTAAACAACCAGATGAAGCCTTTGCCCTGTAAAGGCTTCTGTGAACTCACACAGTTTATTATAGACTGCACTGATCTTCTTATCATGCTTGGTCTTTGCAAAGGTCAGCTCCATGGCTGCAGGGAGCCCCATCTTGTTGGCACTCCAGGCCAACCCAAAGTCTGCCAGGAGGATCTTGGTTTTCTTTACGGCTGTTGCGTCTGTAACAGCTAATTTGCCCACCACACGCCCAAAGTTTTCTAATAGGTAAGACAGGGTGTGCTTCAACAGTAAGCAGAAGCAAGCAGCCGCATGAGCCTGGCCCATCTCTGGTACATTCTTGAATGGGAGCGTTTCCAGGACGTCCTAAACAAGCTCAATGGATTTTACACAGTAAACTCCACTAAGGGATACTGGTTCCAGGTGGACCAGTTGGGCATCTTTATAGGCAGTAACTGCCCACTTGGATGCCCCCTTGGCATGCGTAAGTTCTGCCAACGCCTCCTGCAACATCAGAAAGGACCTGTGGATACAGTCCTCCAGCTCCTGCACAACAGGGGAGGACAGATACAATTGCTTTGCCACATGAGTGGCATAATTTGCATAAAAGGTGGCCGGGACAAAGGGGACCAGAACTTGGCAGAGTTTGCTATCTACATTTTCTAAGAAAAAAGGTAAGTTTTTTGAAAATTTATTAATTTTGTTTTTTAGGCTACCTTCTTGTGTTTCTTCCTTGCCTGCAGCCCCGGCCGGCTTGGCCATTCTTGGCGCAATCAATTGTGCAGGCAATTTGGTATCCTCTGCCCTGGCACACTTGGCAGGTTTGAGATGTTCATACATCTCTGGGTCATCAACCCAGACAGACGGCGCATAAAGATTATATGCCTTAAATTGCAGGCCCTCAACCACAGTTTTTTGAATATTTAGTAAGCGCTCAATTGTCTTCTCTGGGGTGTCTGGCTTTTTTGACATTAGTGCCTTTGCAGACACCTTGTCAATTTTGTCCCCAGTGAGGACGGCAGAATTCACTTTGGCTTTGACCTTGCAGACAATGTCCTTTATTTTGACATTTGTCAAGTCAAGATCCTTCAGAAGCTTCTCCAATTCTCTCATTCATTTTTTACTAGCCTTTACACATGTTTTTATAGCTTTTGCCCTAATAAATTCTGTATTATTTTGATACTGTTGCCTCTTTGTTTATCCCTTTTTGTTTTCCCATCTACTACACTATCCCATCTTTTTACCCATTTTGTATATGTTTTACACTCATATCAATATGTGTTGTTTACTTTGTGTTGGCATTGTTTCCTTTATTACCATATTATTTTTGGCGCTTGACATAGCCCCTTGTGAAAATATTAACAACAATTTGGTGATCAGCTAAATTTGAATTAGAAAATTATAGTGTTAACTGTTTTTAGATAAAGTTGTTACTGATCCAAATTCAAAACCTGAATGATAAACTTTAAGCCAATTGGGAGCCGAGTGATAAAGTGATTGTTGTGACATAAAGGGTCATTCAATAATTCTTTTATGCATGTGAGCTAATTAATATGATTGGGTGGATGTTTTGCCATTGTACGCCATTGCCGCTGTGGCAAGTTGTTGGTGGACTAGTGCTAACCCAGCAGCTGATTGGGCACTAGTTCACCAACAACTTTCCACAGCAGCAATGGCGTACAATGAAAAACATCCAGCCAATCATATTTTTAGCGCACATGCATCAAAGAATTATTGAATGACCCTTTATGTCACAATAATTACTTTATCACTTGGTTCCTGATTGGCTTAAAGTTTATCATTAAGGTTTTGAATTCAGGTCAGTAACAACTTTATCTAAAAACAGTTAACACTATAATTTTCTAATTCAAATTTAGCTGATCACCAAATTGTTGTTAATATTTTAACAAGGGGCTATGTTTAAGTGCTAAAAATAACCGTGTTCTGGATCTAGATATACAACATAGTAAATATATGATTTTATAGAAATAAGCTGAACATAAAGAATAAAACCAACTATAAGCAAAGAGAACATGAACAATTGAAATTCAAAAAAGATAATATAAATAGAAAATGTTTGGTGACAGGGGTTTATTGGGGTGGGGGAGAGTGATGCTTAGGAGGCAGAATAACGCGGGAGGAAGACGTAGGGGCGGTGCTGGCCTGGGGGGTCTGGGATTGGGTGGGTTGGGCTTGCAGGTTAGGGGTGTTGGTGGCGGGGGTGAAGGCAGGAGAATTTTGCGTGATGGCTGCCATATAACACTTGTTGTATTCCTCATCAGTCATTGGCTGGATGGGCTGGTAAGTGGCAATGGCCCAAGGTGGAAGGCGCTTATCCTTAATTGATTAGTTGCCCATGTTCAAATAGAAAAACATTTGCGCATACAAGTCAGCCACCATCTGGCGGCCAAAGAGAAAATTGTGGTCAAGGACCTCAAGATAGAGCTTGTTGAAAGCCTGAGGGCAGCGCTTCTGTAATGTGGATCCCATGTTGAAGAAGACAACATCAGTCAGATGGACGTCTGCATGGCCGACAGGGTAGACTGAGGCCTGGTGCCCGCGTCCTTAGATGGCCTCAAGGGCAGTGAAGCTACCCTCCATCTGGTGGCTCAAGAAAACCTGGTACTTGGAATTTAAGCCATCCCAGGAGTTGAGTAATCCACTGAGGATTTGGCTGTATGAGTAGCCATTGATGAAATCTGGGTTTGTCTAATATTAGACAAAACCCTTGGCTGAAACAGCCAGAAATGCACCAATAAACGTCCCCTTCTTGACTTTCTTCCTTCTATTCTTGGCAGCGGCTTTTCCTTGCTTGCCAAAATCATCAAAAGCTATTGATAGCTTGTAATAGGAGATGTACATGACATCATCAGTTAGACTAGTCAGGCATCAGACCAGGGTTGATTCAATGGCGGTGTCATACAGGGAATCCTCAGCGCCATCCCATTGGTCACCAGAAAAATTTGTAAGAACCTGTATGGAAGCCACCTTCCCATAAATCCAGAGCTGCACCATGCGCTTGGAGACCCATATGTTATGATGTGCAAGCTGCTTGTGGACCTGGGTCAAGGGAAGCTTGGGATCCTGCTGGAGGAGGTCAAGCATGATTGGGTATGCCTCAGATATTTTTAACTTGGGGGCCTTCTTGGGCTTCTTGGCTGTCCCAATCAGATTCCCCCTGTTCATCAGGTTGTTGAATTCCTGCATGACAGTAGCTTGGGTAAATTGCAACTTGGCGGCAATCTGTTCCCAGGACAGATCCTGTAGATTCAGTGCCACAATTTCCTGAAGAATTTGGGCAGTAATTATTCTGCGTTTGGGGTGCTGGGCTGCAGGAGCTGAAGCCTGATTGGCTGTAGGGGGGCAGGTTGGCTGGTGGCAGGAAGTTGTTCCAAATCAGGGTTGCCATCCTGATTGGTTGGTTGGTGGGCAGCTTGTGAAGGGATGGGTACAGGAGCAGGGGCAGAGCTAGACACTAAGTGACTCTCAAACAAGATAAAGCCATAGGGGTCGGTGGTCACATACAGGTCAGCTTCCTCATTACCCGCCTCAAAGGCTTGGGTGTAAACAGGTGCCTCCACGTTCTGAGCCTTGCCTCCATTGAAGATGGCTTGGCTGGTGCTGGCTTGGCTGCTGGCGCCGTCAAAGATATTGCTGTTAAAAACCATTGTAAAAAGCCTAGGATAAAATCACTAAAAGTAGAAATTTTAAAATTTAATGATTTATTTTTATTCTAATCTCAAGTCCATATTTGGAAGGTTCTCAAAACCATTCCTTACAAATCTGGAGCCATGAAAATGGATAAAATGCCTCTGTTTCTAAATTGGATAGCTGTTGATTGGCTGTTAAACTGTTATTTTTCCATTTTAGGCTGCTCATACTACACATCTTGTGTGAATTCACTTTGTTTTGTGTTTGTGTAATCTTGCTTCTAGATTGCTCAAGTTTTGTTTCACTTTAGATCTTTTGTTGGTGCCTCATATGAATCCTGATTGGATTATAATATACTCCAGAACAGCATCCATCCATTTCACTTATTGTGTCAGTTCATTTTGTTTGTGGTTTGAACTACACCGCTTGATTTTCGATATAATTTTGTATATTGGGCTAGTGAAATTTTGTTTTTTGTTTGACAGTCCATTTATTAACTGAAATTTTATAAATTAATTGAATCCTGAATCTTGCGCAACTTGGATTTTGTTTAAATCTGAAATCATTTTGTTTAAATCTGAGGTATTTTTGGTTGTCGCCATAGCTTTTAAAACTACTGTAGCACAAGCTACCACTGAGGAGGGATTCTTTATTTATAGTGTCACCCACTGTGAAAAGTTTTGCAAGTGGGAGTGAAAACAGGGGATTAGAGATCTCAAAGGTTTAGAGGATGAGAGTGGGAATTGGTTTTTGAGAAGAGGGCCAAACCCTTGTTCTTTTGCAATCTGTTGTTGGCTTGGAAATTCTTGACTGGGGCCAATGAGTTCTTGTGGGCATGAGGTCATGTGGTGGGAAAAACTCAAGGTATTCATAGAATCTATTTTTGTCTTAGAGGGCATGGTTTGGTTGAAGTTTGAACCCAACCATGTGATTTGGGCCTCAATATCATTGGTTTAAGGTAGAATTGTTGCTCAAATTTGAAACTTGGATTTTCCCTTCTTCTGAAGAGCAGGGATTATTCCCTAATTTTTGCCCTTCAACCAGGGACTTTTCTCATTGGTTATGGTTGGTGGGGAATTCCGATTGGCTGTGGAGTGGGGCCTGGGACCCAGGTGGGTGGCTGGCAGCCAGCTGGGACCCAGAGGGCAAGCATGAGTCTGGCTGGCCCTGGCTGGCAGCTGGCTGGGTGCTGGGAGGCTGGAGGAGGTTGCTGGCAGGCGTGGCAGGCGCATGCCCAGATGATAAATTATTCTGGCGTTTATTAAGCTCTGTTTTTTCCTCTGTTTGATTTTTATTTTCCCCAATTAAAGGGGGAAAATCCTTATTGAATTGGGCATTTTTAACAGAAAATTCCTCTATTTTTTCCAACATTTCCCTTCAGTAAGAATCTGGTTTATGTCAGGAATATTCCTGACAATAATATCTAAATATCAGGATTTAACACATACCTACAATATTCTAATATAACATTTACATTTGTGGTGCTTAATTTATTATTGATAATGAAAAATATTCATGCAAATAATTATATGTTACCACATCAAATGTACAACATTGTATTAATTATGGGGAATGTAAATAATTTAAAAAGAATATAGTAGTAATTATGAATTGGAAGATTTAATATCAACTTTTTTAAGTTGTCACAAAGAAAGGTTTTATTTTAGTCATCAAAGGACAAGTAGGGGAGGGAATGTGTGGAATGTACATTGCCATCATCTGTTCCTGTAAAAGGGACGACATCAGAGATAGTGGGGGGAATGGGTGGTGGTTTGAGAGTTAGGGTTAGAAAGCAGGTGGCTTGGTCTTGATGGGGGATGGAGAGGTAGGGTTTATTGACTGGGAAGAGGCAGCAAGAGCTGATTGCTTGAATTGCTCAAGTTTTTCTTAAATCACATATGCAGGCTTGAAAAAACAAATGGATGAGCGTGGGGGAAGGAAAGAGTTTTTTCTGGACTTATCACTATCACTTGCATAGAAGATTATGAGATCTGATAGGTCCTGGACAAGCACAGAAGGGAAAAGCTCATACCCCTTCTCAATTTGGGAGCAGAGTTCATTGTAGATGGCAGGCTTTGAGAGCCTGATAGCAGAACCAAAATTATAGAGACATACATCTTCAAGATGCATGTCAGCGTGGTTGATGGGGTAGGATCAACAGGTATGCCCTGAAGCCCTGATTTCTTGGGTTGCCCATTACTGCTGCTCCATCTCTGCACTCAGTTCAACTGCTACACGGTGTATTGGGTAGCTTACTCCTCCAGCATGTCCTTGAGCTCTTTCTGGTAGGTATACCCATCTGTGGTATTTGATATTGCTGAGTAAAGATTGACACCCAATGGGGAAACTGCCAACAAAACTCCAAAAAATTGATACACTATTGGGCTGCACTTATATATGTCAGATTGGATGCACTTTCCCCCAAAGTCTTGAATACTTGCCAAAATCTTGGCATATGACAAAAAAATGATGTCATTACAAGCCCTCATTGCCCTTCCTTTGATAAAATTAATGATTATTGCATTTTAAGGGTCAATATCCACCAAAGTGGGGCCACTGAGAACCTGATTGGATAAGATTCTGGCGGCAATCATAACTTCATGCATCCACAAATTCACTGTTCTCTTATTAGTGAAAATGCTGTGAAGTCCCAGTTGGAGACAACATGAACCAGGGGCATCTGTGGATCACACTCCATAATAGCCATCATGAGAGGGTGGGCCTTTTCACCTTAAGTTGAAGTACAGGCATCAGTTGGGGTCTTCTTGGGAGGGGGGGCCACAATTGGCGTGAGCTCGCAGGGTTGCAGCCATAGTGGACTTTGCAAAACCCATCACAATTGCAATTTCCCCAAGGGACATAAGCATTCCTCAATTTTCAACCATATTGAGAACAATCTCCAGGGTGATTGATTTTCTTCTGCATCTTGCAGGATGATTGGCTGGAGGAGGAATGTGTCCATCTTGGGAACTGGACAGTGCCATCTGATTGGCTGTTTTAGGATTCTGGGTTCTCTGGGTGACCCCATGGCTCAAATGGCTGGTTCTAGATGCCATTGTTGATACAGGATTTGGGTTGGAAGCTGTCTGTGCATGATGAGAAACAGGGCCATGCTGGAAGTTGCAGGAGAAAGAACACACTCCTGGGTGGGGCTTGCAGAGGGGCCTGCAGGTTGAGAGTGGCCATAGACAGAGGCTTCACAATTAAGAGACCAAGCTTAGCCCTGCATGATTTTTTCAAGGCTAGGGAACAGCTTGCTGACTTGATTATTATTGAAAGAAGACACAATAAAATTTAATTAAAATTTTAAACTCAAAAAGAGGAGTGTATATTTTAGTCAACTTTATTGTTAAGTATGTTAATTTTGTGAATATTATGATCTAAATTTTGGCCGCCCTAAAATGGAATAGGGTGATTTTTGAGATTGCCTGTGATTCCTAAAAGAATCAGCACAAATCCACTCTAAATCCTTTAGCATCCTTTTTGAGAAACCCATAAATTATATTAATTTCAAATTTCTCACAATTATGATTTAAAATTTGATTCTTGGATTTGACAATCTGGCAATTTCAGATTTTTTAAGTTTTACATGATGTCTATGATTTGTTTGAAATACAGGAAATCTCAAATTGTACATTTGAATCCTGCATTTCTGATTCATGTATCCTGCATTTTTTGCTGTTTTTTTTGTCTTTTTTTAGTTGAGTTATCTGCTTAAGGGATTCAAAATTTGCCAATTTAAATAAATCAAAAAAGTCAAATTAAATGGTTGATTTCATTAAATATTTTAATTTTCACTCAGCTAAGTTGCCCGCAAAAGTGAATTGAAATTTGGACCAAGGATTTGCAGTCCAGCATTTTTATGTTCAGGTTCTTAATTTACAGTACAATTATATGCATTTTTTAAAATATATATCATGGAAAAAAAGATGAGCATAGATTTTTTGTGAATATTTTGAATTTTGGGCTTTATGCAACCTTTTTGATTCTAATTAACCCCTTTTTATTGCAGATTTGTAATTCCAAAGATTTTTTAGCCTAGAAACGTTTTTTAAATTTATTCATTAGGAGTTTTTTTTGGGTTTTTTTGGAGTTGAAAAAATCAGAATTTTGAAAACTTGTTTTTCTTAGTTGCAATGCTGTAAATCAAAATGGAGTTTTTACTATAAAATGAGATAGCAAAAAATCAAGATAGTGTATTTCAATATAGCATTTTTTGAGATGGTATGTCTTACCCAAAATTGATATACAATAATGGGATAAAACTATGTTGCACTAGGATAAAACATACAGTAGCTTTCAAACCTATCAAGATAAAAAATTGTTCAGTTCAGAGCAAATTTGTTCAGTCAAAAAATTTCAACTGGAACCAGTGTAAGGTCAATTTACTCAATAAAACTTCCATTTACCTAAGTCCAGGTTACAAAAATAGTCAATTACATAACAAAATTAAAGTCAATTAACGGATCCCAAAAATGAGACAGCAAACAAAAGCAACACATATTCAAAATGAACACTTAACAGCCACATCATGAAGCAATCTACATCAAGTGAGATAATGATCATGTAACAAAAATGATACAAATAGAGAATAAACAAGGTTCAGTCACAAAAGTAATCAGTTCAAACACAAAATAACTCATTTTTGACAATCTTGATGTCAGGGACCCACTTGGAAGGGAAAAAGCTCCCTAGCTGGTGGGCCAAAGCCCCTAAATTCAATCCTGCTATTACCAAGCCAATAGGAACTATGACCATTGCAAGGTGTCCTAGGTGTCCTAGGTAAGCAAATCTTCCAAACATAGAACTGAAACAACCCAGTAGATAGTAACCCACCAAATACATCAAGAGGTAAAAGGAGGCATAAGGTCTAACCAGAGCAGGTTCAGTAGGAGGAGGAGTAAACAAACGTCCATATTGGAATTTACGTCCCCAGTGGCCAGAAGGGTATTTGAACCATCTGTGAGCAAGTGATTCCTTTTGATGGGCGTCATCTGGAGAAGAGTTGTACCAGTCAGTGGTAGGTGTTGGGGTTTCCAAGGTTGATACCACTGGCAAGAAAAAGCTAGAAACCAGGATAGGAATAGAATTCCTCTCATGGCTTCAGAATGTGTTTATCAGAAAATAAAGGAGTAGCAGGTATAGGATAAATCTTTATTGTTGGAACAAAGAGAAATAATGAGAATAGCTCACTTAAATACCCTCCAAATGAAGGCTGGGACATTTAAGTGGTATTTTAGAATATAAGAGGGGATTTTCATGGCCTGGTGATCAAATTAATACCTTTTTCCAAACAATGATGAATGTGAAGTTTAATCATTTGAATAGTAAGGAGGTTGAAGCAGTGGATCCAAGGATAAGCCATTGTGATGTACAAAATTAAGCAGAGACAAGCAAGATAGTTGTTTAAAACCAAGTACAGAGCCTTGTTTAAATATAGGCTCTTTTGATTACAGAGCGGCAAGGTAGAAAGCAGCAGCCAATCAGATTGCAAGCGGTAAGTGACGTTGCTAATTAAGTTAATAACCTTTTTTAAATTCAATTCAAAAGCCAGAGCAAAAGTCAAATGAATAGAATTCATATATAAAGGTAAACTAAGTTGAACATTTAATTCTGTACTAACAATGGGTCCTTCTTTAGGGTTCAGAGTTTGAAACCCGTTGAATTCATTGTTCAAAGAAAAACTGGACCCCATTTATTTGTTGTTGGGTTGGTTTGAGAATATGTTTTTGCCAAATTTTTCAATCAAATTCAAGTAGTCAGGGAAAGATCCCTGACACTTATTATTTTTGGGACTTAAAATAGAAATAGTGGATTTCAGGAGTGAATCCACCAAAATCTACTCAGGGAACCACAGCATTGTTTTCAATGTATGTGCTTTTAAATTTGGCCAGTTATGTTTGAGAAAATGTCTCAAATAAGAGCACTCATTTAAATAAAATTAATACTCTAGAAATATTTTGCTTTTCTGTTTTTAATAGAATTTTAATTGCTTTTTTGTTCACAGTGAGTTTTATAAGTGAAGATAACTTTGATATTTTTGTGAAGCAGTACCAGGAGCAACTCCAAGTTCAGGCTGCTAATCAAGAGAGCACAGCTGCCATGGCCCTCATCTATACCAAACTAAACTTAAGTCACAAGGAGGCTGAGTTGTATTTGTCATCAGGCCCAGCTATGGTTTTGTTTTCCTAAATCTCTTGTGAGTAACCACAAAACCAGGACCAACCCAAGCCTGTTCCACACTTTGAAGACTGAGCAACTGTTTATCCATCCAACCTAATTCAATCATTGCTTGACAATTTGGGGCAATAAAATCAAACCCTGCCTAATCTGGGTCCCATTATGCCCAGTGGGTCCAAAAACAACAACTAGTAACCAATGAGATTTTTGAGGAGATAATGAGCCTCAAACATAGTGGTGTGACATTTGTGGAAATTGTCACCCGCCTACAATTTACTGAGGCAGTGGTAAAACGTGAATTCTGAGCCCTCTTGAAGAAAGGTGGTAAAAAGCTGATCAAGAAGCCAAAGAAGCAGATCAAATCTCAGATCAAAGATGCTTACCCCATCATGCTTGCCCTTCTCCAGCGGGACACCTACCTCCAAATAACTGAGGTCTGTTGCCTACTTGGGCTCTACGACATCTTCATTGCTTGCCACACTGCACAGCTCTGGATGCATGGACTTGTTGTTTGTGTTCTGGTTCTAATAAATTGGCCAACTGATGAGTGAGATGGTGACTCTGGTTCTTCACACAACTCATTAATTAGTGTGCCATTACTCACTGCCTGTCCAGTATTCTTAATGAAGTCATATTTATATCCTATTATAGATTGGCATTACAGGTCCAAGATTATGGAACTTTGGGGGAAAAGAACACCCCCTAGGGCAAAAGAAGGAGAAGAAGGGCACAGTTATTGGTGTATTCCTGGCAGCTTTCTCAAAAGGGGCTGTATTCTACCAAACCACATCCAGTAACACCAATAAATTCATGTAAATGAAATTTCTATCTGACCTGCTTGCTATCTGGAGCTTGGCCAATTCCAGCTTTAAAATATTACTGAGCCACCAAATGGAGTGCGCTGAAGTGGCCTCCAAGAAAATAAAAGCAGACAGCCACAATGGTTCATTTTTCCCTGCTGGGCATGCTGAACTTCACCTGGGTGATGTGTTGTTCTTCAACATTGGAGACATCATCTGTGGGTGCAAACCCACAACCTTCAGCCAGGTGGTTAGTGCGGCTAACAACCTCTCAGTGCTGTTTACCCATCAGAAGATTGCTGACATGTTCACCAAGCTGGACCTGAACACACATGAAAGTAGCCAATTATCTCTTGATCCACAGCTTCCCCCTTGGGAGTTCCCAACATACAAGCCAATTACTGTGATCTCTTAGTGTGAGTATGATGTCATTTATCATCAATTTCTCTTTTCCAGCCAAGGCAACAACACACCTATAGTACCAAACACTGCCTCAGTCCCCAGCCAATCCTCACAGGTGACCAGCACCAACAGCACCAGCCAATCAAGTCCTCCCCCCTCAATTCAGCCTGCCAACTAGTTTGCCCCGCCCAATCCCATTTCCCCAATAAAACTTGCCTGCCCCCAATAATTTTTATTTTTTTAAAATTTATATTGGTTTAATGTTTACAAGTTTTTATAGTTATAATAAATAATTTACATTTAAATACAGTGATGATTGTTTTTTATCATGCCTTAAGTTAAATTTGGCTACTTTAATAATTATTAATTCTATTGTTTTCTATTATAACTTTAATATATTTGAAGCGCTACAATAAAGTGAATTTTAAAAATTCACTTTATTGTAGCGCTTCAAATATATTAAAGTTATAATAGAAAACAATAGAATTAATTAAAATAATCCATCTCATTGCATATATCTCTGTAATATATGATCTACATATGGGTCATTATTTGTTAGATTAATCTGTTTCCTATTAACTGTGCTACTTAAAACTTTAAAATTTTGTTTTAATTTTCTTATCAATTTATTTAAATAATTACAGCAATTTTATCAAAATAAATCTTATTTAATCCTTATAATATAAAAACCTATATTAAATTAATCATTTTCTACTTATAGCTAAATTAAACTGTATTAAAAGCTAGTAACAATCTTATTTCATATACCATTATTTCTTGAAAGCTGATTAGTACAAAATGACATAATTCTAAAAAGAGCAACATAAAAAAACAATAAAAACTGATATGATGCTTTTTGTTGGAAATTAAATTGTTGCCTAAAATCTTAGCTTTTTAAAATATTTAATTTAAAATATAATAATTTTTGAATCACTCTTTTTAAAAAGAGGGCAGATAGCTTTTTTGCATATTTAATAAATATTAAATAATTTTGGATTTTTTTAAAAAAATCTAGTAAAAAGTTAAGAATAAATTACTTATGCTAAATGAGATCACTGAAATTTCAATAAAAGTTCAGTTTTAATTTTAGTTTTAGTTTTAGTTTTTTTAAGTTAGATTTTATAGAAAATATATAATAAGAACTTATAAGAGAGTAAAAGTTTTTCTTTTCAAAATTTTAAGTATTTAATATTAATAAAATAGCTTTATACAACTATTTAATAAAATTATATTTTTATACTGTATGCTAGAGATAATATGTATAAAAAATTTGAACATAAAAAAGAATGTATCAAAATCTTGCTTTATTTAATTAAATTTTATAAAGGTTAAAATTTATTTAAACTAAATGGAAAATAATCTTAGTCATTGTATCTATAAAAATAAGATACAAATTTATTTATACAAGCAAATATTTATATGTGATTAAAAATAACATTTTTATTTTGATAGATTTAAGATATATAAAGTTCATTTTTTAAGAACTGTTAAAGGTTATAATAAACTTAAGTTTATTTAAAAAAAGGTTTTTGAGTTGGTTACTAAAAGTAAGCTAAATAATGATTTATACTTTAAATTTAGTTTATTGATTAAAATATCATACTTTAAGAGTTAATTAGCATATTTTATTTTAAATAATAATTTTATAAGCTTACATTCAAAGCCACTTCAAGATACTAAATCAGTATTAAAATATAAAGTTGCAGCACAGTTCCGAAAGCTGAGATTAAGGGCTTTCTAATGATACTAGTTTGAGCGAGATTAAAGTACTATTTGCGGAAATATCAACAGTTAACCAGAATATAAAAAGGGGTAAATAAACAATGATATCAGACTTCAGGGGTGATATTGATAAATTAAGGAGATCAGTTGGGGGTCAGTTGGAGATTTATGCCTGTAGTGCAAAAGCTCAGCTAACATGGTATTTAAACAGCTCAACTTTACAGAAATTTACTTTACAATCCACACCTTTACTCCTCTCTAATAACTGCACATCTATTTTCAAGCAAGAACTGCCTGAACCAAGCCAAGGAACCCAACCACTATCATTATGAAACCTATCAAGTTTGCACCTCAGATGACACCCTTCTTCTCACTGGGGGCTTCTACTAAGAGAGAAAGAATCTCTATGCTTAAACAAGCATTCCTTTTTACTGCTGGCAGTGATCTTAACAGCTTTGTTGAGCATTTCTTATTAAAAACAGAGTTTGGAAAAAGTACCTTCTTACCTGTCATACAAAATTCTAAGACAGATGATTTCCTTAACAACCTAAAGGAATTGATGTCAGAGTTTCCTGCCAAGCACCTTCCTTCCCTAAGAGCATTGGTTACATCAAGCTACAGTCTGAAAGAGCTTTGGGATTGTGGATTTAAAATGACAAAAAATGAGTATTCATATTCTAAAAAAATAAAAAATGCTAAAAAAGCATCAGTAAATTCAAAAAATAAAAAAGGAAAAAATGATTCAGTAAAAAAAACAAAAAAAAATATTTTAAAAAATATATTAAAAAATTTATTTCCAACTAGCCAATTCACTAAAAAATCCCCTGGATTGATTTATGAAGAATTACAAAAAGAGTTGAGTGAATACTCAACTAAAATAAAATACTCATTATTGAAAACAAAAAGAAATTTATGAAGATATGAAAATAAAAAAACAATATTTCTATTTCACTTTCCACTTTTTATAAGCTTATTCCTAATATTATAATTAACAGCAAAAAGCAAACTGATATGTGTAACATTTGCAACTTAAAAAAGTCATTAGAAATGAAGAAAAAGGATTTGAGTATAAAGAAGTTGTCATTGCCTAAATCTATTAAAGAAAATTTGGAATCTATTGACCTATATGAAAAGTTTTTAAGCATCAAAATAAAGAATATATTAGTGATATAAATAATCTTGATTATAATTCATGTGTTATAGTAATAGACTATAAAGAAAACTTTAAAATAGGTGGGGGTCCTATAGAGACAAATAATTGTTTTTATGAGAAAATACCTATTTCTTTATTAGGATTTGCAATTGCTTTTAAAGAAAATGAGAAAATTAAATATGAGTATCATGACTTTTTATCTGAAATTTTATCTCATGACTCTTTGTTTTCAGGTCAGTGTTTGATAAGTCTGCTTAAAAATAATAAATTTAAGAATATTAAAAATATTAAAGTTTGGACTGATAATGGTAATCATTTCAGATCTTATGAATTCTTATATTATCTTTTTAAAGAGGTACCTAAAATTATAAAAGGAACAATTAAGTTTAATAGATTTGCTGAGTGTCATGGCAAAAGTATTGTTGATGGTCATTTTGGTGTATTATCTAAAATATTTAAACAAAAGGAAAATGAGATGTATATGAAAAATATAAATGATCTCAAAATGGTTTTTGAGAGAGAGGAAGAAAGAAAGGGTCTATATGAGACACTTGTAAATAATTCAGATGTTTCCCAAAAAACCTTTTTTCACATCTATGATAGAAAATCTAGGCCTAAAAAAAGCTGGCTTGAAGTCAAAGCATTTTATGGTAATCTTTCATATTTAATGAAAGATGGTGAGCTGTATGTTTCACCTTTGACATTTGAGGATGTTAAGGAGTACTCCAAAATAAATTATTGTGCAAAGTTCTGCACAGATGACAGAGAAACAAAGAGAGCTGATACTACTAAAGGATTAGTAGGACATGTTCATGAAGTTAGACGCATAACAAAAACTTATATTTCACATAGGGTAAATAGTCTTTTAAATACAATAACTTTTTTTCTAAAAATAACTAAGAAATTAATTATATGAGCCAAAGATAGGGTAATAGCAATTATAGCTTTGGGGCTGCTATTACTCTCCCATGCAACTCATATATTTAATTCTTGGCTTATTAAAATAGAAAAAAGGGTTTTAGCAAAAAATACAGTTAATAGAAATAAGATTTATTTCTATTATTTGTATATTTTACACTCTTAAACTTTTCTTCTGTAAACTAAGCATTATACTAATGTTCAAAAAACATAAGTTTATGACTTGAATGATACCAAAGAAGTTAAAAGGCTTTGAAATGCTTAAGCTGGCACCTTGGCTTAATCTAACAAATAATGACCCATATAGCCCATGAAAGTGGTTATATTTTAATAAATATGTACTTTGGGTCAAATTTAGCATACTGATTCAAGAATAAATTATATTATACTAGGAAAAAACATATAAATGAACAACATATGTTGTTCATGATACTAAGAATTGATTTTTTATGCACTCTGAAATATATGATCTACATATAACCCATTAAAGTGGGTATCTTCTAATAAATATGTGCTTTTGGGTCAAAATTGGCATACTGATTTGAGAAAAAATCATGTTTTACTTGGACAAAACATACACATGACAAAGTATGTTGCTCATGATACCTGTAATGGGTTGGTATATATAAACAATATACAGAATATTTAATCAAATAAATAGTATTACTTAAAGCTAATAAAATTTCATAAAAAAATCAGATGTATTTATTAAATCTCTTTTAGATACAGTAGAATAGATATAGTTTATTGGGATATATTTATTGGTATAAAAGGGGTTGGGGTAATAACAAGGAAAACATGGCAGAATTAGAGGCAATAATAAAGGAATTGGACGCAGCTGTGGCTAAAATCAAGGAGGTCAATCAAAAGGTGAAGGACATGCTAAAGGAGGTGGTGTCAGAAGGCAACAAACTAGACAAACTTACTGTGAAGGCCATGAAGAAGAAGATACCCAATACTACCAACAAACTTGCAGCCAGGCTTCTAAACATACAAAAAGATGTTCTTGCCAATCTACATTTCAAGCCACAGGGGTTCACAACGCAGAGGCGTGGTCAAATAATCCTGATATGTTTAAGCAACTAAAAAATAAAAAGAAACAGAAGACAACAACCAACTAGTGACAAGTCCTGTGAAGCAGCCCCCTTCAAGGGGACAACAGGTAAGGATATAAAAGAAGGTAAAATAAAACATCAAATAAATAAAAATATTATACTAACTTCTTTATTTATATAAGAAACCAAAGGAGTAGTTCACCACCACCTAAAAACCTACATATTGCAAACATTTTACAGCAACTATGTCCCCCACATAGAGCATCAGATGGTACTGCCAGCTCCAAAATGATAAAAAATTAGAAAAAATTACCCTATGGAGCCAGAACAACTTACAGCACTCCAACTAAAGCAAGACAACTCCAAATGGCGGTTCTTGGCTTTGGCTGCGGCCCCCAACCTGCACCTCAACCAGTATGTTTCATATATTGGCTTTTGCAAGCTCTTGTCATGCTTGTCTGGGACTTTGTCCAAACTATGCCATACCAAAACCTACCTGGGATGAAGAGAGGAAAAGAAGAAGTCTTTGCTGTTTCCCAACTGAGCACACACTATCCCATATCCTAAAAAATTTCAAAGAAAAAATAACAAACCTTAGCTATAGTTCTGCTGCCGTCATGCCTGCTGTTGTAGGTGTCCTTAGAGACTTCAGGGCCTCCAGGTGCTCCAACAAGACTGAAATACCAAAAACAATGAAAAAACCTTTGTCATCACGTCCTTTAAAAATAAAATCAGTACCCTATACAATAAATTTTGTGAGTTCTCAGCCCTGTTCACAGGGAAGAGACTTCACTTGATTGTTTACCTAGGTCTTTTTTAATGATGTTGATTAAAGCAGAAGCACACAACTGGTCTGCTGTAATAATAAAGCTGGATGAAGTGCGCCATTTATCAGATGAAAAAATTGCCCCTGTGTTGTTTTTTTAGTAGTATAGGATGCTATTTTCTACAAACACTTAGTCAGAATACTAACTCTTAATACTATACCTGTAGATGGTATAGTGACAGCCTTTGATAGGACAGAAGAATATAAGGATATAATGATAAAACTGGTATTTATTTAGATAGTGCTGCAGTTATATAGTAAGAGGTGGGGGAATTTCCACCAGGGGAATGGTGGCACAGACAGAAGGACTTTCCTAAAAGAGGAGAGTGGAAAGGTACAGTAGAAAGAGCTGCACAAGAGAATGTCTGGTTTCACGTGCCTTGCCTAATGGAGACATGTGGCAATATCTTTTTTGTCCTATTTATAACCTCAGAAGTAAAGCCCACACCTGATGCACATTTGAAAGGCGCTTCAAACACCCATTTTTAAGGCATTTTTAATGTGATTAACCCTGTTAAAACCAGATTGAGATAAAGCAATCACACAATTGTTTTATTGCTCAATTCTTAAGTGGACGGCTTAATGTTTAATCCATTCAGGATCTGCAACATTTCCCTCCACTGGATTAAACAACAGGGTTAAAAATGGCTTGGCATCT
Source organism: Entomophthora muscae (assembly GCA_014839935.2). Lineage (NCBI taxonomy): Eukaryota > Fungi > Entomophthoromycota > Entomophthoromycetes > Entomophthorales > Entomophthoraceae > Entomophthora > Entomophthora muscae. The sequence continues at coordinate 197,407 of QTSX02002280.1, forward strand.
CAAGATACCAACTATGGTGAACAGTCACTCTAAGAGAGTTCTAAGAAGAGCCTTGAAGAAGGTGCAAGTAGTAATTCCCAAGAGACACAAGCATACAAGGCCAGTGGAGGTGGTGAGGGCAACAGAGAAGCAGGTAGTCCTGCATGATGTGGACGGCAGCTATCTGGACTTGGGGGTTCAGCTAGATCAGCTACTGGTGCCTCAGCTGGTCTTAGTGGGTACAGACCCATTATTTGCTGCCTTGTTCCTAGCCTTGAGTGAGCCCAGAGAGGTGACAGGGACTGGTTTGAAAAAGGGTAACAGCATCCATTGGCAGTTCTCCATGCAAGCGGCAGAAGAATACTTGTAGGCTCAGTTGAAGGGGTTTTGATTCAATGGTTAAGTGCTCTCAGTCTTGCAACAGGGGACAGTATCCAGCATAGTGAAGTCCGTTCTTTGCGCTTGGGCAGCACCCGGGGTTACAGAGGCTCAACCAGTCAGTTTGAAAATCTCTGATAACTTTGAACAGCGTCTTTGGCAAGCCTTCCAGGAAGTGTTGAAGTTGTACATGGTGGAGGGTACTGCTCATCTGGTGCCAATGGTGATGGCTGGCAACCTTGTTCTTCAAGGGACCAACCACTGTGATACTAAGTGTGAGGAGAACATGGGAGTCTTCCTTGAGTGGGCCTTATCTGTGTTCTACAGGGTGGGTGATCAGGTCCCAGTAGAGTATGTCCTTTGTGAGGGTCTCCTGTGGGACTGTATCTTCTTGGGGGTCTCCTTTCCTGTGGACATTGGTGTCAATCACATGTCTTGTTTGGTGGGGTTT
>QTSX02002280.1:198224-213533 GCA_014839935.2 Entomophthora muscae
GATTCTTGACCAGCCGCAAGGATATAATGTTCCCAGGAGCACCTGTATCCAGTATGGCCCAGATGTGAGTTTTGTTCACTACCAGGTTGATATAGATACAATCCTGGCGGTCCTCTTTGATCTCCAAAATCTTGGAGACCTGGTGTATGATCAGTCCCTTGAACTTCTCCAGGAAGGTAGCCATGGCAGCTCCTACAGCTGGGCTTGCTTCCTTGAGGAATTATATTGGTGCCAAGGCGTTTACTGTACAGAGCAGCTTGGCCAGTTGTTCAGTGCTGTCCTCCTCATGGGTGACTTCAACACCTGGTTGAGCCAGTTGTTTGACATAGGTTAAGGATACTGTTCTCTAAGCTATTTGGGGGATAACTGCCTCAGGGCATAGTGTAGTCTGATGAGCTTGAGTGTTAACAGTGAGAACTAAATGTAGGAGGTCCTCTTGAACTCCTTCAGATTCAGCATCCTTTTTTATTGGTTGGGAGTCAAAGTCAATCAGAGAGGGTTCATCCTTAGGGTTTGCCTCAGAGAATGATAAAGCAGCAGTCCTCTGAGCAGGTTTGTTGGGGGCAGCGGTATGGGGGAAATGAGGGTGTCAAAATTACAAAGGCAGCCAAGGATTTCTCCCTGTCCTGGCTGCTTAGTAGTTTTTGACTGTTCCTCATTGTCCTCCTCAATATCAGTATCCTTGGAGTAGTCTTCCTCAGTGTCCTCCATGCCTACATGTTGGACCTTTTGTGCGGAGTTCTTACATTCCCAAGAGAAGTGGCCAGCCATACTGCATTTGAAGCAAGTACAGGGAGCGTTGTTGGCTGGAGCAGGCCTGACCTTGTCAGAAGGCTTGGGCATCTCCATAGCCACACAGGGTCTATACCCAACTTTCTGACGGGGGCAACCTTCAGGGAGAGGGACTTTGAACTCCTCCTTGTAGGTGTGTAGGAGACAAATCAGGTCTGACACAGTTCAAGCATTGTAAATACCCAACTTAAGAGCCAGAGATAGTTCCTGGTTGACATGTACAGCATTAAGGAGTGCAGACTTCACATTGATAAACTGCACAGCACTCATAGACAACAGGGGTTGGGCCTCAAGGTAGAACCTGGAAGTGAAATCTTCTAGGGTTTCCCCCACCCTTATTTTGATGTCAGCAAAGTCCATCTTACAACTGAGAAGTGCTTCTTGGCTACCAAATTCTTCTGTCAAGGCTCTGGAGATGTTGAGAAAAAGTCCAGCCATTCTCAGGGAGACATGGCACAATAATGGTTTGAGTCTCAGCATCCAGACAGTTGATGATTTTGGAATCCCTCATGGCGTTTTCAGCGCCATACATGGAGTTCTGGTATAGGTTTAAGAACATGGCCACATTACTCTTGCAGTCAAACTTGGGTAGATTGACAGGATTGAAGTTGTTGGAGCCATTTTGGAGGAGAGCAGGCGTGATGATCACTGGGGAGCAAGTGAGACAGGAACAGCTAAGGGTAGAGGCAGCAAACCTAGCCTCAGATACATATCAACAATTTTCCTCTTGTTGCGCTTCACATTTTCCTTCTCTGTCCTGAGCAGCCCCAGAAGCTTCAGGAGTATCTAAGACGTCATCCTAAGACTCCAACACTGGCTCTAATACTTGTACAGCGTTGGGGGCCAACCAATTGTGATCATTATTGATTCTGTAGCTATGATAGAACTTGGGACTGGAGGACCTTTGTGGACTGTGGAGACTCTTGGAGTTAAGGGACATAGCCTGTAAGTTAACGGCTATAATCTTACTGTCCATCCTATCCAATTGTCTCTGTAAGGCGTCCAGAAGAAGTTGTTTCTTTTCTATCTCATCTTGATAGACCTTGTTCTCTTGACAGGTGATATCCAAGTTGTCTTCCAGAGAGGTAATGCACTTCTCATGGGTGGTAAGCTCAGCTTAGAGCAAGGCTATCACCTCCTTGTCCTTCCTGGCTTGGGTCTGGCTATCAGCTCTATCATGCAATTGACAAAGTTTGAGACAATCATGAAGCTCTGACACAGTGTGATAGACATCAAACAGAAAGGCAAGATCAGCACTTTGTTGGACCAGTTCCACTTGCATCTTTGTGTAGTGATCAAAGAGTTCAAGGACGTCACATCCAAGAAGGTGGCTGGAGGGGGAGTTGTCTGTAGTGGTAGGTGTGGGGTTGAATGAGGGAATGGTGGCAAGGCAACATCTCAAGACTTCCACCTCATGAGTCAGGCTTTGAACCATGGGGCCAGTCTCAAGCACATGGTTTGTAACCACACTAATCCAATTGGCATTTACACACTGGTGGGTGAGGGTCTGTACCATATGCACTGGAACTAGCTTGGCTATTCCCTTCTCAATGGCGTCAACCCAGTGAAACATGGTATTCTGGGTGTTGGTAACTTCAGCAAGGTACTGGTTAACACTGGTAAAAGTGTTGCCAAGCTCAGAGTAAAGGACCTGGAGAAACGTCTGTTGGTTAGATACCAGTATCCTCTGTTCATGCACTAGGCTTTGGATGCAACCCAGGTGCATTTGGCTATGACATACAGCAGGATGGGTGAACTGTTGTAAATAGTCCTTGATATGTTTGATGGTGTGGAGGTCATGACAGAGTTGGTCAGGGTTGACCTGAGAGAGGTTCTGGAAACAAACCAAGGATTTTTCAGCAGAAGGTTGCTGAAGAGCAAGATGCTCAGAGCAATCACCATTTTCAGCAGCACCAGAGTCCATATCATGGATGGCACTACAGATAACGTGCTCAGAGGGGGAAGAGTTGGCGTCCATTTCCAAGGGGCAGGGGCTTACAAGAGTAGTGATTGACCAAAGACAATGGCTTGGGGACGTTGGTGTTTGGCATGAAGTGACTGAGGGTGGGCAGGCCATAGGGAGCGCCTGCTCTTTCCCCAGCATGGGCATTGGCAGCAGTGAAGGCCAGTGCCTGGTGATAGGGGGAAGCAGTGGCAGAAGGTTCAGCCAGAGGCATTCCTCCCTCCTCATAAACAGATTTGTGGGGTGGGGGCTGGTGGTGTGAAAAGACATGAGCACCAATGTTGTATTTGTAGCAGTAAAGGGTACTATTTCTACAAATAGTTAGTCATAATCCTAACTCTTAATACTATACCTGTAGATGGTACAGTGACAGTCTTTGATAGGACAGAAGAATATAAGGATATAATGACAAAACTGGTATTTATTTAGATAGTGCTGCAGTTATATAGTAAGAGGCAGGGGAATTTCCACCAGGGGAATGATGGCACAGACAGAAGGACTTTCCTAAGGGAGGAGAGTGGAAAGGTACAGTAGAAAGAGCCACACAAGAGAATGACCAGTTTCATGCACCTTGCCTAATGGAGGCAAGTGGCAATATCTTTGTTGTCCTATTTATAACCTTGTAAGTAAAGCCCACACCTGATGTGCATTTGAAAGGCGCTTTGAACACCTGTTTTTAAGGCATTTTTAAAGTAATTAACCCTGCTAAAACCAGGTTGAGATAAAGCAATCACGTGATTGTTTTTTTGCTTGATCCCTAAGTGGAAAACTTAATGTCTAATCCATTCAGGATCTGCAACACCCTGGATACAGCTCAATAGAGCACATTATTCAGGATTCAGTTATTCTTGCTGCCACATATGAGATGGCAGCTCCACTGGAAAAAATCCTCCTGGCCAATTGTATCACAATGCTCCTGTATTCAAGCTGCTACAATCTATATAGTACAGGAGCAATGTCAACATACACTTTGGAAATAGAAATTTCTAGTTTATTTCAACAACAAGTCCTGTAATTCCACCACTTACACCCCCAATAAAGCTCTAAACCTAAATTAAAATTTTAAATTTCTTATATAAACTTCTTTAAAATCTACTCTAATCAAATCATCGGTATTCAACAAATAAATACACACTAAAAAATAAATATTTCTGTATATTCATTCAAGCATCCTTCTTGATTTGTTAATTTTTATTACACATGTCAGTATATAATTAGAATCATATAAAAAACGTAAAAAAACTAATCCAAATAAAATCATAATAAAAAATATAAATATTTTGTGTTATTCATACATTCCTTCATTCATTCATTCAATTGGCTTTACTTTGTTAATTTTTATCTACCTAACAGTATACACACGGAATCAAAAAAATAAAGTCAAAATAAATTAAACTAAATAAAAACAAATATTAAAAATAAAATGCAAAAAACATTTAGAACAGAAAAGCCTTTAATCAATTGGCTGTTTGGAGAGGCATACGGGAGAAACAAATCTGTGTGGCCATAGAATTTGGTCACAGTTTCAGCTGGGAGGGTATGGACACCAACCTGCAGCATATTAAACAAGTCCTTGGGCCCAGATGGTGCCTCTTTTTGACTACTTGTTTTAGCCACCCAAAGACCTCCCTCAATTGGGTTGAGGAATGGCAAATAGGAGGGTAGGAAGAGAAGGCAGAAATCAGATGTGGACAATTGTTAAGAGGCAATTTCAACACCAGGCTCAATCACTTGGAATTCTGCAAGAGCTTCTGCTACCTTGTGGAGTCTGACATTATCTAGCACAATGACATTGGTGAAGCCCGGGCTTGTGCGCCTCAGGTGCTCCTGAACCAATTGGAGAAGTTCCAGAAAGGTCCCACTATTGAAGAACCCTTGATCATCTGGTAGAGCTCAATATCAAGGTTACCAAGAAGGGCTACCATCAAGTAGGCAACAGAAGGGACAGCCACACACCAGGACATACCCATAATTGTTGTGCATTGACAACACAAAAGAGGACTTGTCAATGTAAAAGAATTTGACAGTCCTCTTCTCCTTGAGAGCAGTAAATGCCTTGGTGTATTTTTGGTGATAGACGTTGTTGTCTGAGCTATTCTGATTGTATGGAGATACCCCAAGTTTCTTCCAGGAGAATTGTAATTTCTTGACCGCGTGGTAGCAAGTGGAAACCAAAGCCTGGTTCCCAAAAGCAGACTCAACCTTTGACTGAATATTTTCTGGTTCAAGATGGCAGTTCTGCTTGATCTACTATCAGATTGCCCACAGGTGTTCCTTGACCAATAGGATAAGCTTGCATTTGGATTTCTCCAAAAGGAGGACAACACCTGTTTTCAGGTAGGTTTTGCAGAGCCTATAGGTAGATTTTCCTGAGATACTGACAATGGCTGCAGCCTTCTTATAGTCAGTTGTTTCTTCCATGAGTCTCTTAAAGGTCTTGCAGGTGGCATCAGGGATGACATGGTACTTGGTCTTTTTGGCAGTAGGGATTGACAGTACAGGATTAAGCACAACACAGGGCATGGGCACTTGGCTGTAGAATGCAGCAACCTTTTTCAGCACCTTCTGTCCTTTAGTTGTTTGGAAATACTGGGGCAGCTTGTCCTTTTCCCCCCCCTCGATTTTCCTTTACAATGGGCCCTATATTTGGTTCTAAAAAAAGCCAACCCTCCCCCCAAGAGTGGCCAAAACACCATCATTGCAGTGGGAAGGGCCCTACCCCCAGGGCACCCCCCCCCTTTTTTTTTTTTTTTCACTTTTTTGTTGTTGTTGTTGTTGTATTTTTTTGGGTCAGTTTCTGGACCCTGGGATTTATGCTCCATGCCCTTGCACTCTGTTTCCCTTGAGAAGGTTATGTCATTGCAACCTCACTATTTAAAACTCCTCTGTCTCCTTTCTGAGTAGGCACTTGTGTTGCACTAACTCTGTTCTTTGACCCTTAGGGGCAACTGCAACTGCAACTGTGGTGCACAACGGGTCCATTGTTACTCTGTTGTTTTGAAGCTTCCATTTTGATATGAAAGTAAAATAAAATTAGAAAAGTTTAACTATATAATTTATTTATTATAATTTTTATCACTCCATATACACTTAGTTAGCCTAAAAAAAAAAAAAAGCCGCCCTACTTTCTCCACCAACCCACCTACTTTTTTTCCATCCCTTCTTTTTTTAAAAAAATATGTTTTTGGGATAAAAAATTACCCTTTATTTTGTTGACCCCCCCAAAAAAAAAAACTTCCTCATCTTTTTTTCCTTTTTTTTCCTAGTAGCATGAAAGCTAGTAGTCACTACTGTTTATTTCCAAATTAGATTTTTAGATTTCTATATTATTTATTTTTGGTTGTAAATGTGCACTGTTGATCATGAGTTTGGATAAATTTGATATTCTTATTGATTCTAATCCCAAAACAGACACCCAGAATATTTATTTTCTTTTTGTATTCTATATTAGATTCTTAATTAGGATGATCTGGTAACAGTATTATAGATTCATTCACCCGTTTTGATATTTGATGTTTACGCTGTCTGTTTCAGTTGCTATTGAGGCTTGTTGTAAAGACCCAACAATTGGGGGAGTATCATAGCAAGGTACAGTCCCAAGTTTGCAACTTGGAACCCAGTGAGCGCTGTTATGATGGGGTAAACCGTCATTACCCATCAAAACACTTTAGTGTGGAAATTAAATTGGCCAAAATTACTGGCAAAATACATAAGTACATAGTACACCATGGTGTAGATGGCTATGGACTGAGTTGATTGGGGAAAACCAGTGTGGGACAGGAGTACTGATTGGAGGAGTTGAGCTGCGCTGGCTCCTTATAAAAGTATTCATTGGTAGGGTCTTTAAATGGCCCATGTGGTTGATAGTGTTAGTGGCCCCCAATCCCGAGGCAGGCCATGAGGACAGCCAAGAAGATAAGGTGGTTCATCTCCTTTAGTCCTGGGGAAGGGTTGACAAAGATTAGTGTCTTGACTTCTTGTGGTTTAAAGTCTGTTTTGATTTATGTGATACTATTGATGGGTAATTTCACTCAATGATAGCACAAACTATCATCAAGTTAAATGGCTTTATTATATAATATCAGCCTGGATGAGACATGAATAGCAAAAAAACATTGAACAGGAAACCCCAAAAACTTGGTGTTCTCTGGAATTCCCTTTTGGGAATGGGATTGGAGGAGGTTTGCAGCTAATGAATTGTTAATCCATGTTTTGCATTGATTTGGTGAATATTTGGATGCTTTCATGCATCCAAATTCAGTGTCTGCAGCTACTACATTAATTGTTTGGAAGGGCTGCTTGTCAACCCCATCCAAATCTGGTAGATTCTAAATTTGGGCAGCAGTTCCCCCAAATTGGGTATTAGAGAAATTGCCTTTTTTGGTTTCCTGTTTTGGTAATTTCCTCATTCAGCAGGGGTGGACAGCCCTGCTGTGGGGGCGTGCTGCCTGCCACTGGCTGTCTGGTTGGCAGGGGCAAGCTGCCAGGCTGGGCGTGCAGCCGGCAGGCGCCTAGCGGTCAGCCGCGCGGCCCGTGGTCAGCCTATAAAAACCAAAAGTTAAAGATTTAGAATTTCTAAATTCTTTTTCTTCAACTTTGTTTTGCAGCAGTTTCCCCAATCAGAGGGAAATGCTGCAAATATTCTTCAGGGGTTTTTGATGGAATAATGATAGCAATTTTGTCTTTTGACAAATTGTTGTCAGGAATATTCCTGACACTTGTTGTTGGATCAAGTTTGTAACTTTTATGACTGAGTTTCATGTGTTCACAAAAAATATAGTAAACATAGTAGATGTGTTCTGTGACCAAAACTCATGTGTTCTAGTGTTTGATACACTTGTTGTTGAATTGTTAAGCATTTGTCCCTAGTTTGAATAGGTTATTGTATGACTGGACATATTTTCCAAATAGCCTTTTCCATGGAATTATCTTCTATTTAGATCTATCAAGTTGAAATTTGTTTTGTGACTGAACCCATGGGTTCTAAACTGACTAATATACATTTATCTCAACAGGTTTGAAAACTACTGTACTAAGTTATGAATAAACTATGCTGTACTGAGCAAAATTGTGTCATTTAGAATACCCAAAGTGGGTTGATGATATTCAAAAACTATATGGAATATAACATAACCCCTGAAATTGAGTAACTTTTTTAATATATTTGTGTTCTGGCATATAATTGGTATACTAAGTTAAAAACAAATTATGTTGTGCTGGGACAAAGCATGTCATTTAAAATACCCAAAGTGAATTGATATGTATAAACAGTATACAGAATACTAATTTGAATTAAATATTATGTACTTAAAGTTAATAAGAATTAAAAAACTTGTTGTAAAGTAGTTTTAAAAGCTTTTGCTGACAAGAGAAAATAATTCAGATTTAAACGAAATGAACTCAGATTTAAATGAAATTGAAATGAACCCAAATATATTGTAAATTAATATAAATTCCCTGATTTTCAATTTTTTAGACTGAGATTTTTTGTTTATCTCAACAGGCTTGAAAATTACTGTAACTGTGCAATTTAGTGGAGTTATCAAAAGGAGGGGAAATAGATTAGACTAGATAATCATTTAATTATAATGAAGGTGCTATATAGCTTGTAATGTGGCTTTCAAAGGAGAATTATCTTCATAGCAGAGGTGCTATTATTGAGCCAGATTGATTATGCTCCCCTCATTTAGTGGCTATTAACCACAAGATCTTAGCTGGTGGACTCAACTTGATATGGCTTGACTTTGGTTTAATGTGGGTCAAGTCACAGCCTTTTCTAAGGAGAGTTGAAGTCTTCCTAGGGGCTGCCTACCGGTTCAACTCAGTCCTTTTTAACGCTTACCATTGCCAATTTTTGACAATTCACTGAAAAATCAAGGTTCAAGTTAAAAAACTCTCATATCTTTATTAAGTTTCTTAGAAAAAGCTTTTTTAATTTGGAGACCTCAAGAATGTTTAATGGTTTAATAAATATTGTTTTATTTTTATTGCTTTTGATGAGTTTTAAACATTGGCTTTATTTTTATTTGTGGGCCATTTGGATTTATCATATAGTCAGCTGTCTCTGTTAGTGGCTGTTTTTTGAGTGATTGTAGCATTTGGAAATTGTTAGGCAGGTATATGACGTCATAAGTATCATTTGTATATCCGAATATAGATTAAACCTGCATAATCACCAAACCCGAAATCTAGATCAATATCAATTTTGTAGACTTTGTTGAGCCGAAAATTTGGGCATAGATTGAGAGTTTGTCGCTAGTTGAAGCAGTGACAAAACTACTCCTAGTCAAGTTCTATTTCTCCAACTCAACTACGCAAATGTCTGGACCACCAAGCAAAGACGACACTCCCGAGCAAGTTGCGGCCAAGCTAAGTCTACCCTTAACCTAGGCGCCCCCACTTTTGTTCCCAATGCCAAAGCAAAGGAGTTTGTCCCCCAGTTGGCTTCCTAAACCTGCAGCTGCCAAGCCAGGTAAGCTGCAAGATTTATTTCAATTTTCCGGATTCTCTTCTCAGTTTCTTCTACCCCAGCCAAAACTCGTAAGAATTTTAAAGTATCCCTTTTTTCCAAAATTAGTTTCGATTGGATCCTCTCCAGCCAAGTCAGGTTTGACTTTTTATCAAAAGTTTCGGTCTATTTTTACTAGTCTCGAGTGGTTCCACTCCTCCTGTGACCATCTCCCTGTCGCCGAAAAAAAACCCAGCGAAAAAGCCGCGGAAGAACCTAAATCAACCGCAGCTCCTAAAGCGCCAACTGAGACTAAAGCTCAAAACAAAAAATCCGCTAATCAGCACCAAAGGCTGCTGTTTGCCCCAGTTGCAACCAATGAAGCTGTCATAGAAGAGATTGAAGCTGATGATAAAGTCACTGAGGAATTCTTGAGTGAGGTCTATAAAGAACATGTTAATGTTATTTTCCTTGGGCACGTTGGTTAGTTATTTAGTTTACTATCACTTGCTTACCCTATTTGAGATGCCGGAAAGTCCACCATGAGGAGGAAATATCCTTGTAAGCTGAATTATTGAATTTAACTCAAAGTTCAAGGTTTCTTACAGAGGATATTTTGACAAGCGTACCAGAGAAAAATATGAGCGTGAAGCTAAAGAAGCTGGCCGTGTATCCTGGTATTTATCCTGGGCTCTTGATTTGAATAGCGAAGAGCGGTGCTAAAGTAATAAGATACTTTTCTTCTCTCTAACTTTTAGGGAAAAACGGTTGAGTGCGGTCGTGCATATTTTGAAACCAAAACCAGGAAATACACTGTCCTTGACGCCCCCGGGCATAAAAATTATGTGCCAAGTATGCTTGGTGGTGCTTCTCAAGCTGATGTTGGCGTCTTGGTATTTTTTCTTCCATACCTTTTTTATAATAGTTAAGGTTATTTCGGCACGTCGTGGAGAGTTTGAAACAGGCTTTGAGCGTGGTGGCCAAACACGGGAGCATGCCGTTTTGGCTAAAACAGCCGGTGTCAACAAGCTATTTATTGCAATTAACAAAATGGACGATCCAACTGTGAACTGGGACAAAGAACGGTATGAAACTTGATTCTTAGAGCCTAATCTTTTAGCTATGACGAGATCGTCGATAAGCTTACTCCTTTCTTGAAAGGCACTGGCCTCAACCCCAAGACAGGTTTGTTTGCTTGCTTGACAGAAATTGATTTTTTAGATCTTGTTTTCTTGCCTGTTTCTGGTTATACTGGAGCCAATCTTAAAGATAGACTCACCCCAGATGTTTGCAGCTACTACGAGTAAAAGAATCATTTGTCAAGTTTCTAATATTGCTGCAGTGGTCCTTCTCTCCTTGAGCTTCTTGACGGCATGAAGACCATTGAACGCAAATCAACGCTCTCTTATGATCCCTATCATCGAAAAATTCCCAAGGTACCCTTTTCTGAAGCTTTTTCTCATTTCAGAAGGACATGGGAACTGTGGTGATTGGAAAAATAGAGTCTGGTCATGTCAAAAAGGGCCAGAACATCCTTGTTATGCCCAACTCTCGCAAGGTTGAGGTCACAGCTATTTGGTCCGAAGAGGAAGAGGTCGAGATGGCAGTCTCAGGCGATAACATCCGCCTTCGCCTTAATGGCATAGATGAGAAGGTAATGATGTTTTTGCTGCTCTGACATGTAGGATATCATGCCTGGATTTATCTTGTGTGGAATCAAAAAACCAGTCAAAGTCAAGACTCTTCGAAGCACAACTCGTGATTTTGAGACCAAAAATATCATCTGTGCTGGTTATGGCGCTGTCATGCATCTTCATTCCATCACTGAAGAAGTATCTCTTAATGGGAGATGTAATGCTATATTTCTCACAACTAGAAACTCCTTCATCTTATCGACAAAAAACTGGTCGTCGCTCAAAAGAGGCCACCTCCCTTTATCAAAAAAGGACAGAAGGTGATTGTTGAACTCGAGTCCACAGGTGTTATCTGTATGGAACCCTTTTCAGAATATCCTCAATTAGGGCGCTTTTACTCTGCGTGACGAAGGTATTTAACACAATCTTCTAAATTTAAATTTTTAGGCAAAACTGTTGCCATTGAAAAAATCACAAAGGTCAGAGAAACAGCTCCCTAGACGTCAACAAATTCAGTAAAGCATTTTTTTTGCCATTATTATTTGATTTAGTTGTAAAAATGAAAAGTAGAATATGTTTATGTTGTGTTTGAATATAAGCAATCTAATTGCTGTTTTCCCCAGAAATTTTAAACCTTTTTATCCACCTGTCTTAATTTTGTTTATTGAACAATGATTATGCTTCGGTTTGCAAGGCTCTAAAGAATAAGGTGGAGAATCTTTATACTAAAACATTTGAGGTTTGTGTTAGCAACAGGTTAGCCTTCAGGGATAACAAGGTTAGTTATATTTGAATTTTTGTTGTACCTCCGAAGAAAGTAATTGAGTACAGTAGTTTTCAAACCTGTTGAGATAACTGTAAATTGTTCAGTTCAGAACACAGGTTCAGTCAACAAATTTCAACTGGAACCAGTTGAAGGTCAATTTACTCAATAAAACTCCATTTCCCAAGTCTGGGTTACAAAAATAGTCAATTACATAACAAAATTAAAGTCAATTACAGGATCCCAAAAATGAGACAGCAAGCAAAAGCAAGACATATTCAAAATGAACACTTACCAGCCACATCATGAAGCAATCTACATCAAGTGAGATAATGATTGTGTAACAAAAATGATACAAATAGAGAACGAACAAGGTTCAGTCACAAAAGTAATAAGTTCAAACACAAAACAACTCATGTTTTGACAATCTTGATTATTTTTGGGACTCAAAATAGAAATAGTGATTTCAGGAGTGAATCCACTAAAATCTATTCAAGGAACCACAGCATTGTTTTCAATGTATGTGCTTTTAAATTTGGCCAGTTATGTCTGAGAGAATGTCTCAAACCAGAACACCCATTTAAATAAAATTAATACTCTAGAAATATTTTGCTTTTCTATTTTTAATAGAATTTTAATTGCTTTTTGTTCACAGTGAGTTTGATAAGTGAAGATAACTTTGATATTTTTGTGAAGCAGTACCAGAGCAACGGGAAGCTCAGACTGCTAATCAAGAGAGCGCAACTGCCATGGCCCCCATCTATACCCAACTAAACTTAAGTCACAATGAGGCTGAGTTGTATTTCATATCAGGCCCAGCTATGGTTTTGTTTTCCTAAATCTCTTGTGAGGAACCCCAAGACTAAGCACAACCTGAGCCTGTACCACACTTTGAAGACTGAGCAACCACAACACCATCCAACCTAATTCAACCATTGCCTGACAATTTGGCTCAATCAGAGCAAGCCCTGCCTAATCTGGATACTGGTATGCCAAGTGGGCCCCAAAAACGACAACTATTAACCAATGAGATTTTTGAGGAGATTATGAGCCTCAATCAAAGTTGCATGGTATTTGCAGAAGTTGCCACCTGCCTGGAATTCACCAAGGCAGTGGTTGGATGTAAATTATGAGCTCTCATGAAGAGAGAGGGCACCAAGCTTACCAAAAAGCTAAAGAAGCAGATAGATTCCCATATCAAGAACACCTATCCTAATATGCTTGACCTTCTCCAGCGGGGACCACTACCTCCAAATGACTTTGGTCCATTGCTCACTTGGGCTCCAGGGCATATTCATTGCCAGCCGCACAGCGCAGCTCTGGATGCGTGGGCTTGTAGTCAGTGTTCTGATTCTGATCAATTGGCCAGCTGATGAGTCAGATGATGGATCTGATTTGCCCTATGACCCTGTGATTGGTGCCACATCACCCGCTGCCTGTCCTCTATTTTGGAAAATGTCATATTTATATCCTAATATAAATTGTCATTGAAAGTCCATGATTATGGTACTATGAGTGAAAAGAATACTCCCAAGGGCAAAAAGAAGGAACCAGAGGGGATTGTGGCTGGTGCATTCCTTGAAGTTTCCCCAAAAGGGACTATATTTTACCAAACCACAACCGGTTACACCAATGGGTACCGGTACAGGAAATTCTTCTCTGACCTGCTTGCCACCTGGAGCTTGGACAATTCCAGCTTTAAAATATTCCTGAGCCACCAAATGGAGTGCACTAAAGTGGCCTCTAGGAAATACAAGCATACAGCCACAATGTCTCATTTTTCCCTGCTGGGCATGCTGAACTTCACCTGGGTGATGTGTTGTTCTTTCAACATTGGAGACATCATCTGTGGGTGAAACCCACAACCTTCAGCCAGGTGGTTAGTGCAGCTAACAACCCCTCAGTACTGTTTCCCCATCAGAAGATTCCTGACATGTTACCAAGATGGACCTGAACACCCATGAGAGTAGCCAATTATCTCTTGATCTACAGCTGCCCCCTTGGGGAGTTCCCAGCATACAAGCCAATTACTGTTATCCCTGAGTGTGAGTATGATGACATGTACCATCAATTTCTCCAATCCAGCCAAGGCAACAACACAACTATGGTACCAAACACTGCCTCAGTCCCCAGCCAACCCTCCCAGTTGACCAAAGGCCCAACCTCCCACCACAATCTAGTTCTCCTCCCACAACCCAGCCTGCCAATAGTTTTCTCCTTCACTCCCACATTTTGCTAATTCAAACTTGCTCCCAAACAGTCTTTTAATTATAAAATCTATATTAATTTAACTTTTTAGGTATTTTTTATTTGATAAAATATTACATTTTAATTATAGTGATGATTGATTTTAATTAAGTCACAATTTTAAAGCAAATGATTTAATATTTTAAAAAATATTTCTTTTAAAAAATTCAATCCTTGTGTAGAGCTAAAATCAAGAAAAATTTAAGAAACTACAAGTACAAAGGACCAGCCAATCATAATTTGCATTAATTTTTGTTGCCTGATGATTGGCTTAGACAAGACACGCCTCTGCTATTGAACCCAGTTTAAATTAATAAATTGAGCCTTTTTTGGTAAAAAAACCTGCCTGTGCTTGCCAATTGGTACACCAACTTGCGGGCGATCTACACCAATCACTGGCTTCTCTGGTGCTAGATTGACCACAAGTTGGTGTACCAATTGGCAAACACGGGCAGTTTTTTTACCAACAGGCTCAATTTACTAATTTAAACTGGGTGCAATAACAGAGGCATGTCTTGTCTAAACCAATCATCAAGGGCAACAAAAATAAATGCAAACTATGATTGGCTGGTCCTTTGTACTTGTAGTTTCTTAAATTCACTTGATTGTAGCGCTGCACAAAGATTAAATTTATAATATATAAATATCACACAAAATAGTCTAACAAACAAATAATCCACTTCACCACATATGCCATCTGAAATATATGGTTTACATATAACCCCTTAAAGTGATTAAAGTTTTTAATAAAGTAATGTTCCAGCTTATAATTAGTATTCTAAGTTAAGAACAAATTTATGTTTACTGAGACAAAGCATGTCATTTAGAATACCCAAAGTGAATCAATATATACAACAATATACATAATATTAATATAAATTCAATATTATGTACTTAAAGTTAATAAAAATCTCATAATTATATTTAATGATACATTTATTCAGTCTTATTAAAATTAAAAGCATAAATTTTTTTTGGAATGGTTTTTATTAATATAAATGGGGCTGGGAAGCACCAGAAAATCATGGGGGAGATTAGAAGCATTGATCAAATATTTGGACACAGTGGTGGCCAAGATTATAGAGATTAATAAAAAAAGGTGAAGGAAAAGCTTAAGGGAGGTGGTACCAGAAAGTGATAAATTAAATTAAAATTAAAGTGAATGCATTAAAAAATAACATACCTAATACAATAGAAAAAACTTGGGCGTTAGGGCTCCTTAACATTTAGAACAATGTTATTAAATACCTGCAGTTTAAGCCACAGGAGTTCACAATGGCAGAGGTGTGGGCAAAGAATCCAGTGATATTGAGCAACTAAAAAAAAAGAAATCCAACACAAGATATCCAGCAACCTTCAAGTGAGAAGACACATGAAGCAGCCCCGTTAAGGGGGCAACGGAGAGTATATAAAAGAAAGGTAAGAAAAAAATAATAATAAATACTAACATTTTTCTTTACTA
>QTSX02002281.1:0-22633 GCA_014839935.2 Entomophthora muscae
ACTCGTGGTGGCTGGGGCCTGTGGGGTTCCTGTCCACCAGTCCCCAAGTGTTTCCTGGATTGTAGCCAGGGACTGTCTGGAAGGGGTTTTCATTCTCTAGCAAGGGGAAATAATTCTCAGAAATATGTATAGGGGTCTCTATGGGCTTTTATTCACTCTCAGAATGAAGACCTCCTTAGAAACCTTCTGGTATATGGCCTGGGGAGTCAAGGAAACAATATGGATTTGCCAATACTTAGAGTCCTCCAACAATATTTTGAACTCCTTGCACTTGGTCTTGGACTTCTGCGCCTTAGTCTTGGATGTCTGCTCCTTAGACTTGGACTCTGGCACCTTAAACTTGGACTCCAGCGCCACTCTTAGGATCCAGCTTCTTATTCTTGGGCTCCTGATCTGTTATCTTGGGTTTTATCAGTCCAACCAAGCTCCTGCCGGTGATCAAAAGGCTTCCAAAACCTCTTGGCAGAAACTCAGAAGACCTGGGAAAGACCTCCAAAAGACCCTCCAAAGACCTTTTAAAAGATCCAGTAACTTTCCTGTCAGCCACCTTCTTATAGTGTTCTTTTCCCAACGGTTCTGCCTTCAAAATGGCTTTCTTCATAAACTTAAACCATTGCTGCTCACTTTTTCCTATAATAACTTAAGCTTACATACTTACTTTCTCAAAAGCTTAAAGTATTAATTCACTATTTCCTTGCTTATACTTTAAGCTTTTGGCTTCCAACCAATTGTTTTCATCAGGAAACCTGCCAGAACTCAACCAATGAATTCAGAGCGCGGAAATAGACCATTTCTGAAGTTCCACCGGGATCCAACTATGAAAATAATTTCCACAGCTCAAACCGCTCAAATCAACAACTCTTTGCGCACCAAAACGTTAACCAGTCCATTATTCCGGCACCATTTCTTTCTACATTCAACCTAAACCCATTTAAATAGTAGAATACTATTTAAATTGTTCTTTCTGGACCTCTTCAACGTTTTCCCCATATATTTACAAATATAGTAAAATGCAAGGAAAAGTCCCACCAAAACAACTTTGTATCCCACTCTCATAGCAACATACCTTTGTCTATCCTGGGAACTTAATAAATAAATATCTTACCCACACTTCTATCCACATTCCTTCTTGATTTTAATACTAAACCAAGGCAAAATCTTCCACATCTTCCCACTTTGGCAAATCAATTTGGCAAAATATTGGCTCATTTCTCTGGACTACCAGTTCTTCACCATCATATTGAGATCTTTCAGCCAGCTCATATTCCAGCTCTTCAGCTTAACCAGAAATCAGTCTATTAACTTCATTGGTCCTCTGGCTACTCCTGCAACACAATCTTCTGGTCCCTTGGCCAACCTGCATCATGATCAGCTAGTCCTGCATCATAATCTTCTTGTCCTTCCACTTATCCTCAATCAGTTCCTTAACAAATCCTCACTAGGAACCTTCTTTTTTCCTTCTACACACTGAACCATATTGGTTCCCACAATTCAATATGAATTAACAGTCCGTCAACTAGCCTTCACTGTGACCAAATAGTCCCTCTTGCTAGTCTTCTCTGCTAATTCTGTGAACCACCTCAGTTCTTTATCTCAGTCCCCATTACCAGAACTTGTAGACCCAGGCATGAGTCTACATTGAACTGGCGTTTGACTGGGCCCTTGCAAGTGGCAATCCACTTAGGCCATTCAACCATAGATCAATGTCTATGTGTTGTCTTTACTCACCCAGGTGGTGAAGTCTGGGCTTTCAGTTGCAAAGTAATCAGCTTTACTTCCCAGAGGCCTGATCACATCAAGTTCTGCAGCTTGCTTCCCTGAGCAAACTGGCTTGGTGACACCTCTGAGCAAATCTATGCCCTCCAATGCTCACTTTGGGTTTCCCCAAAGCTCCCATAGGGGCATAAACAAGGACACCCTACCAGTCTGTTAGGTAGGGTGCTTGCTCACAGACCTCCTGTAAGTGTATTAGGGTACATAGAGCTCTCAAAGCTCTTCCCCTCCCTGGCAGCCTGTGTTACCCGCCAGGGGTCCAAAACCTACTCCCCCCAGACAGACAAAGTTCCCTGCTTGCTATTTCAGTCTTCACCCTTCCGCAGCCACAGTTCCCTGCTAGGTGAAGAACTATAGCCCAAAGCAGCCAATATCTTCTGCTGGGTGGAGGCAACATCTGCCTCTGGTAGTCCTTTGTTACCTACCAGCCAGGCCTTACTTACCCTAGTAGACCATGTTACCTACTAGGCTCACCCTACTTACCCCTAGTAGCCCCATGTTACCTACTAGGCTCACCTTCAACAAACAACCAAACTCTTGCTTGGCCAACACTAGCCCCGCCTGCAAACCACAAACATGTGGATCATCACAGGGCCGTTTGGTACCAGTTAGTCAGATCTGACTTCCCTTGTGCAACTGGTCTTCTATGTTGCGCAACTCCCAGTTGGCCTGGGCCCAAATGCTGGTGATCTTGGCTCATGTGCACCAGCGCCTGGACAATGCCCGCTATACAATCTCCACCCATGAGTGCCCAGTGATCACTATTCAGCACCCTACCAACTTTCAGGCCTCTCCTCCTGCTATGTCTTCTGCTCATCAGTGTAGAGGTGCCCCCAACACAAGGGATCAAAATCCAATGAGCCTGTCTTTTCCTTTTCTTGCAATAAACTTTCTTTTGCTTAACCTCTTTTTTATTGTTTCTATTATTTTTTAGTTCTTATTTTTTATCAAATTAAGTTTTTAATTATTATAGTTATCTTCTAAATTTAGTACTTATAGAAATATTATTGATTAGCGGAGTTTGTATGTTGGGGATTTAAATCTTGCGCCGCCGCGGCACTAAATATAAAAGTAAGGCACCGCCGCAGCATAAAAGATGTTTGCAAGGCGGTGCAGCGGCACCCAAGACTTTCCCAAGTTGGCGCCACCACACTTAAAGCTGGGTAGTTTTACAATTGAATTTGCGGAGTTTTGGTAACCTTATTTTGATAACAGACTTTTTATTTTGATTAGAGATAGTGTTTTTGTGATGCCGTTTTTTGTGATGGCGTATTTTAGGGTATTTATTAAATGTTTTTATACCCAAAAAATCTTATTTGAATAGCACTGTTTTTATTTTGATTTGAGATAGCATTTTCGTGATGCAGTTTTTTGAGATGCTGCATTAGAAACCAATATGTAAAAATAACTATTTAATAATTTTTATTAATTTTTTTACTTTGCTGATGTAAATCCCGATACCATCTTGAAATTTTTTTGAGATGGCGTCTTTTGAGATGTCATTTTCAAGATAGTGTATTGCACCTTATCTTAATATGGTCATTCCCTTACTCTAGCTTCAGAAACTATGAACTTTGTGCTCTAACTCATTGCATCGTTCTGGTATCAAATTTGGTCTTTATTTGGGGTTGAATTCTACATTTAGTTTATTACAAAGAACTCCTAAACTACTTGGCCATGACAAAATGTATACTGATTATATTCTTATAATAAAATGAATTTTACAAATTCAAAGCAAAAATCAATGGGGCTGTAGATTGGGTTTTAAATAAATAGTCTACAGCATGTATAAGTAAAATTTATTGGTTTAACTTAAAATAAGAAGGCAATGAATGCCAATCGCGGTGACGTCATATATCTGCTTGCAGGAAGAAAGAGAAACTAAGGCGAAAAGAAAATCGAATTATGACATTACCTAATAACATCACGTTGAGCTAAGATTTTGGTCACGCAGATTAAAAAATTGGTTCATTTAGCGTTTTCGTTTTATGGTGAAATTAAAAGGCTCTCCCATCAAGGATCTAACCTTTCACCAAATCAAAAAGGGTGATAATTGATTTTGCTTTCGTGCCTTCCAGCCAAAGAATGTAGCAACCTTGGGGGTTGTGGCTAGGGCTGTGGCGTCCCACCCCCGGACAAAGATCTTCTTTTTTCCGGCATTCTGGAAGTTCGGATTTGAAACCAGCTTTAAATAGAAAATATATTACCTTCCACATTTTTAGAGACTTCGGACGTAATTCGGGTTTTGTCCGGGGGTGGGACGCCGCAGCCCTAGTTGTGGCAGGCCACCTCGGACGCCTACCGATCGTGCTCAGCACAGCCAAAGATGACACTACATATTTAATCATAATAAATCTATTTTATTGACACCGAATTCAGAAACTAGCTGGAGGTGGTCCAACACAACCCTAAATCCCCATATTAGGTTGGACATAACCAAAATTCTATCTTGTAGATTTCTTTTGCACGCTCACTCAACTTAACCAATATTTCTACTTAGTTGACTTTACATTATGGGACTGGTTGACTATAGCGATGATGAATCTCCTAGCTCCTCGCCGCTTAACAATGCTACTACAAAAACGAAAATCCAAGGCGTGAAATCTGAACAAAACACTTTTATAGATAAGAATTCATCAGACAGTAACAAGAGCGCAGGTGAATTTTCTTTGGAAAATAATTTTTTGCTATTAAACTTAACTTACATTTTTTCACTAAGCTCAATCATTTATTTGGATTAAAAGGCTCCATCTTTGAGCTCTCAACTTATTATTACTTAATCCATATTTGATTTTAATTATGTTCTTTAGCACAGCCCTCCCAGCTGATACTGAAAGCTTCCACTGAAGGATTAAAACCGCCTCAGAACTCTATCCAACTCGAACCTCAAATCAGCACGCCACCCCATTTCCAAACTAAAACAGCTGAAAGAAATAGAATCTCCAGTATTAGAAGCTTTAGCCGAGTCCAAGGCCCAGCCCAAGCTGACTTTCGAAGAAATTCGGACCAAAAGGCTTCAACTCTTAATGCCAGAAGCTTGGCCTGGCTGCCCATCATGGGAGCTGCCACCTGAGCCTGAGACCGAAATTAATCCTGAACTACAGGCCAAGGTAGCTGGGCTCCAAGCTATCCTTGAACGTGGAATACAATTTAATCAAAGGCTTCGAGCCAACCAGAGCTTCCGCAATCCTCACATCTACGATAAACTTGTTGAATTTCTGGATTTAGATGAGTTTGGCACTAATTTCCCCAAATCTTGGTATGACCCGTCAGCATTCCCCTCTGCTATTCGAGGTTCACGTCTCACTGAAGCTCAAAAGGCTGCCGCAAAAGCCAAAGCAGCGGCTCAAGCTACAAATCCCCGCTCAAACATTACATTTGTTTCTGCCCAGGCTCCTTCAGAAATAGCCTCGTCTGCTATTAAGCGTGTTATGTCCTCTATTGAAAATTCCGCGCCATTAACCAAGTATCCAGGTAATATTATATTCTCCTTGAGCTTACTTTTTCTTAGAATCAAGACGTCGGAAGACTAAATGGGACTTGCCCCCGTCAGCATCTTGACTTCTCAAATATTGCATTTTATCGGATCACATTGCTTTCGCATACAGAGGTTGTATGTTGTTATTGACTTTAGATTATATGTTGTAGGTGTATAATGTTCATTTGCCAAGTTTTTGGTATTTGGTAATCATCTCTAGTTGAGCCTCACACAAGCACTTTGCTTTAAGGTGATTAATTTTCTTATAAAGCCTTTTCAGTCATTAACATCACAAAAATGTGTAACCTGCAATTCTAAAACTTCAATTCGATGGCCTTTAGAAGTGTTCACCATAGTCTATTTTGATAAATTAACATATCTAGCTTCATCCAATTTCCTAGATTTTATTGCAAACAAAAGTAAATCTTTTCACAGAATTAACAAAATCACAAGAAGTCAAATTCTTTGCATTGTAAATCAAAATAATAAATCGAGCTAGCCGCTAGAGCATAGCCACCCAAAAATTTTATTAACTGCTAGAACATGACAAGAAATGCCACACTGACTATATAACTGTAAGCATTTTAGAGCAAATGTAGAGTTTATAAATAAAATTTGGGAGTTAGGTTTAAACATGCCACCAAAATCAACTGAGGTAAAGATTTTTAACTTCAAACTATTAGATCAAGTGCGAATGGGTTGGTTTTCATCTCAATTAATAATAGTCTGTTCAATACAGTAGTTTTCAAAGCTATGGTGCTAAGCAAAAATAACTCATCTGTAAACAAAATAAATTAGATGAGAACAAAATTAAAAACCAATTAATTTATATTGGTTTTCTTTAGATTTGGGTTCATCTCTATTTTTCTCTGAGATGTGGTGATTTTGTTTACATCTGAGTTGGTTTCATTTACAGACGAGCTCATTTGCTTAAATCTTGGTTTTTTGCTTAGCACCATAGCTTTGAAAACTACTGCAATTCTTTTTAAAAGTCCCTAATGTATCAATATACTAACATATCATCTGATACAATAAAAAGAGTATGGACAGTAGAAACCACTCCAAAATCTTAAAAGGCAAAAAATTCAATACAGTAGTTTTAAAAGCTATGGCAACAACCAAAAATACCTCAGATTTAAACAAAATGATTTCAGATTTGAACGAAATCCAAGTTGCGTGAGATTCAGGATTCAATTAATTTAAAAAATTTGGTTAATAAATGAACTGTCAAACAAAAAACAAAATTTCACTAGCCCATTGTCGTAACTGTGCTGTTTTAGCAGAGTTACAAGGGGAAAAATATTTAGAAACTAGATAATAATCTTTATTGAGAGATAGTGATTATATAGTCATTGTGAATCAAGGATAACAGAACATGATTGTGTTGATCATACAGTTAGATGGTGAAGGGGGTGGCTTGATCCTGGTAATGATTCAAGCGCCAAAACAAGGTATCCACCATAAGGGATCATTGTTTGTTCATGTTGTTAGATTTGGCAATTTGAGTTGACTTCCTAGTCTGGCTTCAAGTGGCCAGGTAATTGGATTGTGGGTCACAAAACCACTTGCTCAGAACCTTGCTGGCAGGTCAAGCCTGCTGTTGCCACACCATTATACAAAATTATAGCAAATATCAAGTGGCATTGTTTAAACCACAAACAAAATGAACTGACGCAACAAGTGAGATGAATAGATGCTGTTCTGGAGTATATTATAATCCAATCAGGATTTATATGAGGCACCAACAGAAATAATAAAATGAAACAAAATTTGAGCAATCTAGAAGCAAGATTCCACAAGCATGAAATGAAGTCACACAAGATGTGTAGTATGGGCAGCTTAAAATAGAAGTTTAACAGTTTAACAGCCAATCAACAGCTATCCAATTTAGGAACAGAGGCATTTTATTAATTTTCATGGCTCCTGATTTGTGTAAAATGGTTTTGAGAACCTTCCAATTATGGACTTGAGATTACAATAAAATAAATCAAAAAATTTTAAACTTCTGCTTTTAGTGATTTTATCATAGGTTTTGTTTCAAGATAGTTTTCAACAGCAACAAAATTTTCAACAGCGCTAGTAGCCAAGCCAGCAGCAGCCAAGCCAGCTTCAATGAAGGCAAGGCTCAGAATGTGGAGGCACCTGTTTACACCCAAGCCTTTGAGGCAGTTAACAAGGAAGCTGACCTGTACCTGACCCCAGACCCATATGGCTTTGACTTGTTCAGTAGTCACTTAGTGTCTAGCTCTGCCCCCGCTCCTGTACCCACCCCTGCATAAGCTGTCTGTCAATCAACCAATCAGGATGGCAACCTTGATTCAGAACAACTTCCCGCCATCAGTCAACCTGAAATTCCCTCAGCCAATCAGGCTTCAGCTCCTGCGGCCCAGTGCCCCAAACACAGAATAATTACTGCTCAGATTCTTCAGGAAACTGTGGCGCTGAACTTACAGGGTCTGTCCTGGGATCATATTGCTGACCAATTGAAATTTACCTGGGCCATCATAATATGGGAATTCAACAACTTAATGAATAAGGGAAACCTGATTGGGACAGTCAAGAAGCCAAAGAAGGCCCCCAAGTCCCAAATCACAGAGGCCTACCCAATCATACTTGATCTCTTGCAGCAGGGCCCCAAGCTTCCCCTGACCCAGGTCTGCAAGAAACTTTTGCACCATGAAATTTGGGTGTCTGAGTGCATGGTGCAGCTCTGGATGCACGGAAAGGTAGCTTTAGTCAGAGTACTGATCAATGTTTGGGGCAACCAATGGGATGGTACTGAGGATTCCCCATATGATCCCACCATTTAATACATCCTAGTGTAAATGCCTGATGAGTTTGTCCAATGACATCATTTTCATCTCCTATTATAAGCTATTGATAGCTTTTGATGATTTTGGTGAGCAAGGAAAAGCTGCCGCCAAGAATAAAAGGAAGAAGGTCAAGAAGGGGAGGTTCATTGGTGAATTTCTTGCTGTTTCAGCAAAGGGTTTTGTCTACTATTGGAGAAGCCCTGATTTCACTAATGGATACAAGTATGGTCACATCCTTGGTGGATTGCTCAACTCCTGGGATGGCTCAAATTCCAAGCACCTGGTTTTCTTGAGCCACCAGATGGAGGGTAGCTCCACCACCCTCAAGACCATCCAGCAGCGCGGGCACCAGGCCTCAGTCTACCCTGCTGGCCATGCAGACATTCATCTGGGTGATGTTGTCTTCTTCAACATCAGAGACACAGTACAGGAGCACCACCCTCAGGCTTTCAATGACCTCTATCTTGGGGTCCTTGACCACAATTCTCTCTTTGGTCACCAAATGGTGGCTGACTTGTTTGCGCAGATGGTTTTCCATGTGAATATGGGCAACCAATCACAGAAAGACAAGTGCCTCCCACCCTGTGCCATAGCATTTATCAGTCAATTGAGCCAATGATAGACGAGGAATATAACAAGCATTATATGGCGGCCATCACACACAATCCTCCTACCCCTACCTCCGCCACCACTACCCCCCACCTTCCAGCCCCACCCACTCAATCCCAGACCTCACAGGCCAGAACCTTCTCAACGCCTTCCTTCCCACACTATTCTTCCCACTAGGCATCACTCTTCCCCGCCCCCAATAAACCCCCTGTTGTCAAACATTTTCTATTTATATTATCTATTTTTTTAATTTCAATTGTTCATGTTCTCTTTGTTTATAGTTGGTTTTATTCTTTATGTTCAGTTTATTTCTATAAAATCATATATTTACTATTCTGTGTATCTAGATCCAGAACACAGTTATTTTTAGCACCCAAACACAACCCCCTGTGAAAATATTAATAAAAATTTGGTGATTATCAAAATTTGAATTAGAAAATTATAGGTTAATTGTGTTTAGATAAAGTTGTTACTGATCTGAATTCAAAACCTTAATGATAAACTTTAAGCCAATCAGAAGCCAAGTGATAAAGTGATTGTTGTGACATAAAGAGTCATTCAATAGTTTTTTGGTGCATGTGCACTAATTAATATGATTGGAGTAAATGCACCAAAGAATTATTGAATGACCCTTATGTCACAACAATCACTTTATCACTTGGCTCCTGATTGGCTTAAAGTTTATCATTAAGGTTTTGAATTCAGATCAGTAACAACTTTATCTAAACACAATTAACCTATAATTTTCTAGTTTAAATTTAGCTGATCATCAAATTGTTGTTATCATTTTCACAAGGGGCTGTGTAAAGAGCTAAAAATAATATGGCAATTATGGAAGCAATGCCAACACAAAGAAAACAACACATATTAAGATAAGCGTAAAACATATACACAATGGGTAAAAAGATGTGATATTGTAGTAAATGGGAAAACAAACAGGGATAAATAAAGAGGCAATAATATCATAATAACACATAATTTATTGGGGTTAAAGCTATAAAAACACATGAAAAGGTTAGTAAAAAATCAATCAGAGAATTGGAGAAGCTGCTTAAAGACCTTGGCCTTGCAATTGCAAAGATCAAAGGTATCAATCACAAAGTCAAAGCAAAGATGAAGTATGTTGTTCTTACATGGGACAAAATCAACAAGGTGTCTGCCAAGGCACTTAGGCCAGGATGCTAGATACCCCTGAATAAACAATTGAGTGTCTTCTTAACGTTTAAAAAACTGTGGTTGAGGGCCTCCAGTTCAAGTCATTTGCCCTCTCTGCGCCATCTGTCTGGGTTGAAAACCCTGAGATGTATGTATATCTCAAGCCATAAAAGCTCACCAAGAAAGAGAACACTGAATTGCCAGCGCATTTTTTTACGCCAAGAATGGCTAAGCCTGCTGAAGCCACTGGCAAAAAGGAAACATGTGGGTAACCTAATAATCAAAATTAATAAAAAATTTAAAATACTTACCTGTTTTTTATAAAACATAGGCCGCAAAATCTTCCAGGTTCTGATCCCCTTTGTCCCTGCCACATTCTATGCCAACTACGCCAATCATATGGCAAGACAGCTGTTTCTATCCCCCCTGTCTTGCACAAGCTGGAGGACTGTGTCCATGATATCTTTCTGATGTCCTGGGAGGCGTTAGCTGGGCTGACACATGACAAGGGGGCATCTGAGTGGGCAGTTACTGCCTACAAGAATGCCCAACTTGTCTGCCTTGACCTGGCGGTCCTCAGTGGAGTTTACTGTGTAATTTTCTATTGAGCTTTTTTGGGATGTCCTGGAGAACTCCCATTCAAGAATATACCAGAGATGGGCCAGGACCATGCAGCTTCTTGCTTCTGCTTCCCAGTGGAGCACACTCTCTCTTACCTTCTTGAGAACTTTGGCTGTGCAGTAGGAAAATTGGCTGTTGCAGATGCAACAGCCATAAAGAAAACCAAGATCCTCCTTTTCCAACTTCAGGTTGGCCTGGAGCGCTGAAAATACAGGGGTCCCTCCAGCAATGGAGCTCACATTTTCCACGACCAAGCACAAGAAGAATATTAGTAATGTGTATAATAAACTCTGTGAGTTTACAGAAACCTTTGCTGGACAAAGGCTTCATCTTGTTGTTTACCTCAGGTATCTCTTCTACTTTGGAATGGGCGCCAGCGTGGAGAAACTGGATGGGGTCCTTCTAGGAATTGACAAGGCCAGGATCTCCCTGGATGGGAATAAGGTCCCCCTGGGTACAACTTGGTTGACTATGTGATCCAGGACGCCCTGGTCCTGGCAGAAATCTATGGGTTTGCAGCCCCGCTGTGGGGCTCCTGGTCACCAGTCCCCAAAGTGTGTCCTAGGTTGTAGCCAGGGACTGGCTTGGAGGAGTCGTCATTCCCCAACAGTGGTGAATGGTTAGTGAGGAGATTATACTTGGCTTGCATAAGGGCAAACTCCTCCAGTATCTTCCCAATCACTAAGCAAGCATCTTCACCGTACGCTTGCACTTCAGCAGACGCTAACCCTTCTGTAGGCCGATACCAATCCTGTAATAGTCTCACAAACTCTCCCCCAATGAACTCTATTCCTCTATTTGTCATTTCCAAATACCTTGTCACCTTCTCCCACTCCTATTGGGCAGATTTACTAGAGGCAAACTTCCTGCATCCTAGGCAATAGGACTCCTCATCCCCTGGGCTAGGATAGAAAATATGGGGTAATTAACTCATGGGACTTATATTCTCTCTTTACACAGAAAATTTGGATAGGGGTCACAATAGGCGCTTTATTCACAGTCAGAAGGAAGATCCTCTTAGAAACCTTCTGTTATATAGTCTTGGGATAGGGGATAATAAAGGGGTTGTGCCACTACTTGGAGTCCTTTAACAATCTCTTGAAATCCTTGTACTTGGTCTTGGGCTCTTGCGCTTTGGTCTTGGGCTTCTACACCTTGGCTGTGGACTCCTGTGTTCTAATCTTAGGCTTCTGCGGTCTGTTCTAGCTCTGGCTTTCTATCCTTGGTCTTTTGCTCCTTCTGTAGCTTCTGTGGCCTTTGTAATCTACTTGATCCAGTCCCTGAAGAGTCTCAGATAGCTCTCCCTTTTATAGCCCCTTGTTTCAGACCAAAAACCTCTCTTAGAACTCTGATTCTTCAAAGCTTAAACTATCCTGTTTTCCTTCTCCTATAATATATTAAACCTTTAAACTTACTTCAGCCAATGAAAGCCCTGAATTTTCTGCTTTTGCTCCTCATTTTTTTTAGGCTTTAACTCTTAAGTTAAAGCCCTCAAAACACTGATCAAATAAACTTCAGCTTACAGCCAATCATACACCTTGATTCAACAGTTTTGCCAAAAAGGTTTCCCCAGATGACCCGTCCTTGACCCTGGTTCAAACCCAAGGCTGTCTCGCTCCTGGTAAACAACTGCTCCATGTTTTGAACGGTTTCACCGCAATTCCCGTCACGTTTCCCTGGCAAATCTTGAGCGCTTCCACATATGTTTTACTTAGGCAAATTTTGACCCTTTGATTTTTCAACGTTTCTCTGTGCTTCTCTCAACATTTTGCAACTTTGAACCTGCCTGCTGCTCATCCTTTTGTTTTTCCTAGTTGTTCTTGGCAAAATTTGCTCTTTTGCCCTTACAGTTTCTCCGTTCTTCTTCCAGCTTCTTTCTGGCCTATTTCCTCCTCACTCCTTCTTTTTTAAAATAACATATAGTTCTAACAAACTAAATGTTATTTTTCCTTCTATTTCTTTTTTATTATATAATTTTTAATCCTTTTTTAATAATAATCAGGTAGTATTAAATTATTCTTTAACTGCTTCTTTTTATCTGAATTTCTTCTCAAAAGTTACTAAAACCAGCTCTTCCAGCTTCTGCATCCTGTCCAGCTAGTTCATCCTCTCAGCTCTTCAGTCCTTCAGCACCACTTCTGATTCTTTGGCCATCCTGCTCTATGATCAGCTAGTCCTGCATCATAATCTTCTTGTCCTTCCACTTATCCTCAATCAGTTCCTTAACAAATCCTCACTAGGAACCTTCTTTGTTCCTTCTACACACTGAACCATCTTGGTTCATTCCATTCAATCTGAATTAACAGTCCGTCAACTAGCCTTCACTGTGACCAAACAGTCCATCTTGCTAGTTTTCTCTGTTAATTTTGTGAACCACCTTGGTTCTTTATCTCAGCCCCCATTATCAGAACCTGTAGACCCAGGCATGATTCTACATTGAACTGGCGTTTGACTGGGCCCTTGCAAGTAGCAGTCCACTTAGGCCATTCAACCATAGATCAATATCTATGTGTTGTCTTTACTCACCCAGGTGGTGAAGTCTGGGCTTTCAGTTGCAAAATAATCAGCTTTACTTCCCAGAGGCCTGATCACATCAGTTCTGCAGCTTGCTTCCCTGAGCAAACTGGCTTGGTGACACCTCTGAGAAAATCTATGCCCTCTAATGCTCACTTTGGGTTTCCCAAAAGCTCCCATAGGGGTATAAACAAGGACACCCTACCAGTCTGTTAGGTAGGGTGCTTGCTCACAGACCTCCTGTAAGTGTATTAGGGTACGTGGAGCCCTCAGAGCTCTTCCCCTCTCTGGCAACCTGTGTTACCCACCAGGGGTCCAAAACCTACTCCCCCCAGACAGACAAAGTTCCCTGCTTGCTATTTCAGTCTTCACCCTTTTGCAGCCACAGTTTCCTACAGGGTGAAGCACTATAGCCCCAAAGCAGCCAATATCTTCTACTGGGTGGAGGCAACATCTGCCCCTGGTTGTTCTATGTTACCTACCAGGCAGGCCTTACTTACCCTAGTAGACCATGTTACTTACTAGGCTCACCTTACTTACCCCTAGCAGCCCTGTGTTACCTACTAGTTTACAGAGTCACCAGCTAACTGCACATTGTCACTCTTCAGCATATTGTCTTTATTTGAAGCCAAATCAGCCCTTGCCTGCAAAACAGCAGATGTGGATCATCACACCCGCCCAAGAAGCTGTTGCTTCACTCCCACCTGACCCTACTCCTTTCACCAGCAGGCAGGAGTATTTTAATCAGGGTGTATCCACTGTCTATAGTGTGGCGGTGGAGGTTGTACACCACTTCTATTGCCAGGTGGGTACATACCAAAGAACCCATTACAGGCGCCCTTAAAAATCTATTTCCTAATAAATATATTTACATTTTAGATTATTTTTATTTATAATAATTTTTACAATTTTTATTTTAGCAAACAACTTTTACAAAATAAATCCTGGAGAAAGTTTTCATAAAAGCATAATAATATGTTTAAATAAAATATACTTCTAATTTGTACATTATACATTTCATTTTTAATTTAATTTTTATATTTATTTGATAAAAGTGATATAAATATATTTGCATAATCCAGTATCAAGTGTTTGGGATAGCCTCAGATGCTATAATAAAAAAAATATAAAATAAATAAATAAAAAAATAAATAACAAACCTTCATTTATGGTCCCGCTGAATGTGATTGTGGGCTTAGAAGCTTCTAAATATAAAATGATGATTAATAAATCCTAAATAATAAATTAGAGAATATAAAAAATTAGACACACTAAGCCTTTAATTGATTGGCTGTTTGGCAAGGCACGCAGGGATGAACAAATCAGTTTGGCCATAGAATTTGGCCACAGTCTCAGCTGGGAGGGTGTGGATCCCGGCCTGTAGGAAATTAAAGAGGCCTCAGTCCCATTTGGGGTCCCTTGCTTGATGACTTGCTTGAGCCACCCAAAGACTTCCTCAATGGGATTTAGGAAGGGCAAATAGGCGGGGAGAAAGAGAAGGGGCAAATTTGCCATGGCCAATTGCTGGGGGCCCACTGCAATGCTGGTGTTGATTTATGGAAATTCTTCAAGAATATCTGCCATCTTATGGAGACCAACGTTATCCAGCACAATAACATTGGTGAAGCCTGGGCTTATGAGCCTCAGGTGCTCCTGGACCAATCAGAGGAATTATAGAAAGATACAGCTATTGTGAGAACCCAATATCATTTGATACAGCTCAATCCCCTTTGGAATGAGGAGAGCTGCCATTGAATAGGCTATGGCGCAGACTGCAGCACATCAAGCTACCCCGTCATTGGAGCCTTTTGGGACATACCCATATGCATTCTGCATAGATGAGGCAAATGCTGATTCATCAATGTAATGGAATTTGACTGTCCCTTTGGCTTTGAGGGCAGTGTTATAACTGTGCTTTTTTAGCAGAGTTACAAGGGGAAAAATATTTAGAAACTAGATGATATTCTTTATTGAGAGGTAATGATTATATAGTTAATGTGAGTTGTTGATAACAGGAACATGATAGTGTTAATCACACGGTGAAATGGTGAAGGGGGTGGCTTGATCCTGGTAATGAGTCAAGCACCAAAACAAGGTGTCCACTGTAGAGGATCATCATTTGTTCATGTTGTTGGATTTGGAAATTTGAGTTGACTTCCTAGTCTGGCTTTAAGTGACAGGGTAATTGGATTGCAGGTCACAAAACCGCTACTTGAAACCTTGCTGGCGGGTCAAGCCTGCTGTTTTGACACCCCCCCAGCTGAAGGTTGGCCTCCTCTGGGGGCAGGTTGTCAGGGAGGTTGTTGGGAGCCTGGGCGCCATACTGAATTAACTGTTGTTCTGTGGCGGGCAGGTGTCAGGATTTCCTGACATAAACCAGATTCTTACTGAAGGGAAATATTGGAAAAGAATAGAGGGATTTTCTGTTAAAAATGCCCAATTCAATAAGGATTTCCCCCTTTAATTAGGGAAAATAAAAATCAAACAAAGGGAAAAAACATAACTTAATAAACACCGGAATAATTTATCATCAGGGCAGGCACCCGCCACGCCCGCCAGCACCCTCTGCCAGCCCCCTGCCAACAAGGCCCCAGCCAGCCAGCTGCTTGCCCACCCAGCCGCCAGCAGGCCTGCCGCCAGTCTTCAGCCACCTGCTTGCCCTCTGGGTCCCAGTTGGCTGCCACCCACCCACCCAGGCCCAGGCCCTACTCCACAGCCAATCAAAAACCCCCATAAATGACAGCCAATCAGAAAAATCTCTGGTTGCAGGGAAAATATTCCTAAAGAAAGCCTGCCCTCCAGAAGAAGGGGAAATTAAGGTTTCAGACTTCAAAAACTATTCCTGCCCAACAGAAGAAAGCCAAGTCCAAGTTTTACATGTGAGCAATAATTCTCCCATAACCAATGGGTTTCTGATCCCCAGATCACAAGGTTAAGTCTAGACTCCAACCAAACCATGTTCCCCAAGACAAAAATAGATCTTGAAAATCTCATGAATTGCCACCACCACATGACCCCATGCCCAGGAAAGATCATTGGCCCCAGTCAAGAATGGCCAAAACCCCAACAGATAACAGAAGAACAAGAGTTTGGCCATCTTCCCAAAAACCAATTGTCATTCCTATCTTCTAAGCTTTTGGGATCCCCCATCTCCTGCTTTCCACCCCCATTTGCAAATCTTTGCACAGAGGGAAGCACCATAAATAAAGGATCCCTCCTCATTAATAGCTTGTGTTATTATTGAGTTTAATAACATCAATAAAGCAAATCTTACTTAACACCTTAAGTCTACTTTAATTAGTTTGCCCCAGCCAACAACCTACAATCCAAGGAAGATGAATCACCTCATCTTCACAGCTGTACTCACAGATTGCCTTGGGATTGGAGGATATCAACAGGGATCAGAGTTCTTTGGACCTTTGCCCAAAGGATTAGGACAAGACTACTACCATGATCTGGGACAGCTCAACTCTTCCTACACTGGTTCCTGGACTCCCCTGGTATCCCTGCACTCTACCCTGTCCATTGTGGTGTATACCTCCATGTACTACATGCTGACCTACTTTGCGGGGAGCTTTGGGAGATACAATATTCATGCTAAGGTCTTCTGGTGGTTGATGACTGTCTACCCAATTTTCACTGTGTTGACTGGCTTCCAACTCGCTAACCTCCTACCATACCTTGCCCAAGTAGTACCTACTATGTCTGGGTATTACAGCAGGATAGTCTTGTGTTGTTTTTGTCTTGCTTTGCAGGGT
Source organism: Entomophthora muscae (assembly GCA_014839935.2). Lineage (NCBI taxonomy): Eukaryota > Fungi > Entomophthoromycota > Entomophthoromycetes > Entomophthorales > Entomophthoraceae > Entomophthora > Entomophthora muscae. Next base: position 16,722 of record QTSX02002281.1, read on the forward strand.
CTCAGGAAATCATGGTGGAGGACCTTGTCTTGTTTGCGCTTCCTGAGTCCTTGTACAAGGTAAGTGTTATTTTTGTTTACCTTCAGGATGATTACCGGGCCTACTTTCTCGGGTTTTAGTTTGCTTTTATCAACGTTTATGACCCAAACTTTGTCCCAACTTCATGTCTATCTTGGATGGGGACAAAGGTTTTTTGCAGACGTTCATTTTCCTTTTATGTTTATTTGCTATTGGCCTCTATAACTCAAGGGTCTGAGTGCAGGGAGACTTCACTTGGGATTTCCTGTTTGGGTCCTGTTAATGCTTGGATGATATTTGGCTGTGTACCGTATAACAACTCAAAAGGGCTCTTTCTGGCGGATCTGTTCACTTGGTTTTGGCACACAAGTAGTGCAGTCAATGGCTGCTTATACCAGTCTTCAGGTCTCCCAGCAGTGACTTTGGCCAAGGCTTGCACAAGGCTGCCATTTAGCCGCTCCACACGTCCATTGGCCTGAGGATTATAAGGTGTTGTTACCATGTGCTGGACCCCATTCTTAGTGAGGTATGCATTGGCATCTTCAGAGGCCAATTCCTTGCCTCCGTTGGTTATCAGGAGTTATGGCTTTCCAAACTTGCTGATGATTTATTCTCTATGAACCGCACCACATCATTGCCTATGTGTGTTTTTACTGCTTGTGCCACTAGCCATTGAGTGGCAAAGTCTATTGCAGTGATGATGTACTTCTTGTAATTGTGTTTTCCTGGCATGAGGCCCACAATGTCTAGGGCTCACACCTTGAAGGTCAGTTGCGTGTGGATGGGTAGTACTGACTTAGGCAGAGTTTTGCTTTTTGAAAACTTTTCACATACTTAGTATTGGTCCAAGACTTCCTGAACGTCTCAGTATAGGGTTAGCCACCATGCTTTGTGTTTAATGAATTTGTAGAGGTTGCAACTTTTTGTATGCCCTAGGTCTCTATGGTAATGTAGGATAGTGTCAAATTGCTGATTTGTGGGAATATAAGGAATGGTGGTTCCGTGGGACATTTTTTGATGTAAGGTTCCATACACATCTTCAAATAAGGGCTCGTTCTTAATGACTGTTCCTTTGTTATGTCTTTAGTGCCAGGGGGAAGCATTTGTCCTTTGTCTGAAGTATCAAGAGGGGCCAGTCTGGGTCAAGACCATTCTCTCCTCTTGTGGCTTGGACGTACAGGCGCAAGAGTGTGTCTGCCATGGCAAGTTCTGGACCAGGCTTGTACTGTATGAGCATATTGAATCTCTCCAGGAGTTCCATCCAGTGGGCCTGATGGCGGGATAGATTTGCTTGGGTTTTGAAATATATGAACAACTTGTGGTCAGTCAACGCTATGAATTCTTCCTGCTGTTCTAGATAACAATGCCATTTGACTAGGAAGTGTACAATTGCCAACAACTATTTGTCATGTATAGGGTATTGGTACTCACTGTCTGCCAGTTTGCGTGACTTGTAGGCTAAAGGAAGGAAGTCAACATTATTGTTTTTAATTTGTAGTACTCCCCCAATGGATGTGTCTGAGGCATCTGTTTTCATTTGGTACTCCCCATTGTGTTTGGTGTACTGTAGGATAGGTGCTGTTGTGAGTTTTTCCTTGAGATGCCTAAAGCAAAGGTCTTGTTGAGGGGTTCATACAAACTTGGACTTGGCGCCAGTTATGGAGGATAGGGGTGCAGTCAGGACGCTGCAATCAGGTATGAATTAACGTACATAGGCAACCATTCCTAAGAATGTGCAAAGTTTCAACTTGTCTTTGAGTGGTGGCATTTTGCAGATGGCTTGGATCTTCTGGCTGTCAGGGTTGATGCCGTCTTTTGAGACTATATGTCCAAGGAAGGGCAACTGTTTGCAGAAGAACTGGCATTTGGAGGGCTTGGCTAGCAGCTTATGTTGTGCCAGGGTGGCAAAAACTGCCTCCAGGTCCTTGTGGTGCTGCTCTACCAAGGGACTATAGACAATAATGTTGTCTAGGTAGACTAGAGCATGCTTGCTAATATGAGGGGAAAACACCTTGTTCATGAAGGTCAAAAAGGTTGACGGGGCGTTTTTCATATCAAAATTGAGTACCACACACTTTTATGAGCCCTACTTAGTTTGGAAGGCCATTTTGGGGATATCTTCCTCTTTGATACGGATATGATTGTAGCCTGCAGTTAGGTTAATCTTGGAGAAGACTGTGGCGCTGCCCAGGGCATTGAAGAGGTTGTCAATGAGCGGCAGTGGGTAAAAATTCTTGATGGTAACTTCATTTAGGGCTTGGTAATCTGTGACTAGGCTCAGAGTACCATACTTATTGGCCACAAAGGATACAGTGGCCCCAAAAGGAGACTGTGAGGGGCCAATAAGTCCTTTCTCCTACGCCTCTTTGAGGTAAGCACGTAGGGTGTCATCTTTTTTTGGGGTCAGACAATAGATGGGTTACAACTTAGGTACAGCTCCCTTAAGTTGAATGAAATGCTGGATATGCTTTTCCGGAGGCAACCCAGATAGAGCCTTCTTGAAGATTTCTGGATGGTGGGTTACAATTTTGCAATATTGAGGAGTAGTGGTGTCCTGGTGGTCTTTGAAATGTATGATCTTGTACTGACAGGAGTCCCAGTCAATTGCCTTGAGGGTCTCCTTCCTGTCCAGGGTCTCCGTGATGCGTACAAAGACGTGGTTGCATAGGAGTTGATCCACTGAGTCAGGGTAGATCTGATGGTTGACACCTTTGTGTTTGATGGTCAATACAAAAGTTGCCCAGTCTACGAGGGGGCTGTTTTTTTGCAGCCATTCCAGACCCAGTACAATGTCAAACTTTGGAAAGTCAATGACGGGTCCTTGGATGGTGGAGTGCAGGTTCTCAAGCATGACAGAGAAGGGGACAGTTTCCCTTGTTACAGCAATGTGGTGTTCATCAGCTAAAACCATGTTTTTAATCTGCAAAGGATTATTGATTAACTTGAACTTGTCCACAAAGCTGCTGTTGACTAAGGTTTGGTCTGCGCCTGAGTCCAGGAGTGCCAAGCCTGTATAACTGCAAAAGTGTAAAGGATAAGACATCAGTTTATTAGGATTTCTGGCAATGATGTAAAGTGCCAGGTCCTCCAAGGGTACTTGGATCATTAGGCATTGGTCCACATCATTGGGTTAGTACTTGTTGTTGGGCAAGCCGGGGATTGTGCAGGGAGAGCTTGGCTTGCTTAGTGCTATTCCCAGGCTTTTCCCTTATCTTGGTTGTCTTGTGTGTTAATGACACAGAAATGGGTGTGGTTTGACTGGCCGTTGTTCCTATTTCCATTCCCATTTGAACCCACAGGTTTGTGGTTTGAGTTGTTGTTACTATTCCCAGGGGTGGTTGATTGGAGCGCCCAGTTGGGTGAGAGTCCTTGGGCCTTTCTTGTTTTCCAGTCTGCCTCTTGTGGAGAGTGTTAGACATTTTTTCTGCTTTCTCCGCTTCACAATACAGACTTTGTAGATTGGTCACTTGGTCCAGGTTCACATGTCTTATTACATACAACTTGAGTTTTCATAGTACACAAGATGTGTAGCTGGGGTATCAAAGGCCATGTTGGAGGGGGCACGTAGTTGGAGTTCCTTGTAAGCGTGGGTGAGCTCCTTTACAGTGCCTGTCTGAGTTAGGTTCTTTACTTGGCGTATGGTAATAAGTGTGGTGTCCTTTAGCACAAATCTTGCCAAGAAGTCCTGTTTGAAGGTGTCCCAATCCTTCTCAGTGTGTTCTTCATGCCACTTGTTGCACCAAGTTCCAGCATCATGAGTTAGTTGGATGGAGATTTCTGCAATCCAAAATTGCTGCAGACATTTCATTTGAACCAGCTTGCTTTGGGAAGATTGGATCTATGCTGCAGTGTTGTTGTTGTTAGCCCCAGAAAAGGATTCCAGGGCAGTGCTCCAAAGTTTTTGGGCTACGTAGGCTGGCATGGTGTTTTCATCAGTTATACAAGGTATAGTGGAGAGAGTCTGGAAGGACCTTTGTACTGAAAGGACATTGAACACAGGGAGTGGTATCACCATGTTCTGGTAGAGGACAAAACCATCAGGTATCTTGGTACCAGGTGTTTATGGTGTCCAGTCTGCTGGGAGGCTAGACACAATTTTATCAAGGATTTGTTGACTGCGGCAAGTACGGGCAACAGGCGGAATTTTGGGGAATAAAGTAAGATGGAGAACCTACCTGTGCTACAAATGTTGTAACTGTGCTGTTTTAGCAAAGTTACAAGGGGAAAATATTTAGAAACTATATAATATTATTTATTGAGAGATAATGATTATATAGTTAAAGTGAGTCATGGATAACAGGAACATGATAGTGTTAATCACATGGTGGGTAGATGAAGGGAGTGGCTTGATCCTGGTAATGAGTCAAGCGCCAAAACAAGGTGTCCACTGTAGAGGATCATCATTTGTTCATGTTGTTGAATTTGAAAAATTTGAGTCAACTTCCTAGTCTAGCTTTGAGTGATAGGGTAATTAGATTGCAGGTCACAAACCCGCTTACTCAGAACTTTGCTAGCAGGTTGAGCCTGCTGTTTTGACAGCAGTGTATGCCTCTGCATATTTTTCTGGGTCTCAACATTGGTTGGGCTATTCTGATTGTACAGAGATACCTTGAGCTTTTTCCAGGAAAAGTACATTCCCTTCACAAGATGGTAGTAAAAGAAAATTGAGGTCTCAACCCCAAAAGTAGATTTGACCATGGCCTGTATATTTTCTAGTTTAGATTGATAGTCCTGGGTTATCTACTGGCAGATTGCCCATTTGTGCTCCTTGGTGAGCATAGTGGAAACACGCAAAGATTCTCTGTGGCAAGGACTTGGCCAATCTCAATGAAGGTGTTGAATGTCTTGGAAGCGTACTTGAAATCCACTCCAACAAGGGCCACAGCTGCCTTGTAGTCACCAGATTCCCGCATAAGCCTGAGCAGGATGATGCGCTTTATGTCAGGAATATGCTTCTGAGCGGGCTTTGTGGTTCAGACAAGCCAGGATCCTGATTGATGACAGGCTTGCAAAGCATGAGTACCTTGTTGTAGAAGACTGCAACTTTCTTTAACACCAGCTGTCCCTCATCAGTTCAGTAGAACTCAGGCTCCTTGTCCTCTTCCTGGTTGCCATCACTGACGTAAGGCTTGTAGTTAGTGTCAAGCACAGGCTTAATCTTCTCCATCATGGCTGACGGGACTGACTCTTGGCAGTACATAGCGTTAAACACATAGAAAGTAAGTTCTAACTCCTTGTTTCTAACTTTTTTGGTAGTGGTGACCTTGGTGAGCTTCCAGGTAAGCTTGGAGACCCAAGGGTTGATGATCTTCACCCTAGCAGCTTGTTCTCCTTGAACAAGCTGTGTCAGTGCAGCGTCACTATTGAACTCTCCTCTCCTATCTCCTTCCTGAGTAGGCAATTGTGTTGCACTAACTCTATATTCTTTGACCTGCAGGGGCAACCACAACTGAGGCGCACAACAGGTGCAATTTTGCTCTGTTGTTGTGTTCCTTCCATTTTGAAAATTTAATAAAATACTAAAAATTTCAATTAAGTCACTCCTTACTTTTAATTTTTGCTTTTATCTGAATATGGATATTCAATTAAAGTTTTCCCCACCCAATATCCCAATTATAGATTTTTTTATTTTTCAATTAGTTGTTTTTGGTTTTACCACACCTATTTTAGAATACCTGAAATAATTTTCACCTGTTTTCCCAGATTTTATGCCAAATTAAGCACCCAACACAATATTTTTAAAATTTATGTCTTGGATTGTGTGTCTTATTTTAGATACCTTGGTATTATTCTTGACTACAATCCATTGCACACAACATTTGAGTGATTTTGTTTACATGGTGAGTTGCTAATGTGTTTTGGTTTTGGGTTGAGTTTTGAATCACTATGCTTGA
>QTSX02002281.1:22643-211883 GCA_014839935.2 Entomophthora muscae
TGTAAATCAATGTATTTTGGATAGTATTTTGAATAGTTTTTTTGTGTGTGAGCACTTCTTTTCTGTGTTGACTCATTTTTCCCATTAACACCATAATCCCTGTTAAAAGAGTGTATATTTTAACCTGATAGTTGGAATTTGCTTAAATATAAAATCATTTTGTTTAAATCTGAGGTATTTTTGGTTATCACCATAGCTTTTAAAGCTACTGTAAGTTATTTTTAAAAAATTAGGATTGATTCCCTTGAAAAGGTTTGAGTCACACAAGAAGATATGTGATTCAAACTTGGTCCACCAAAGACCCAAATTTTAGATATAAAGTTGAGCCTGACAGCTGAAACACCATGGTTGATGACTCCCAACTAAGTTGATGAATTTGTTTATCTCTGGAATTTTGTCTCCCCTAGAATATCAGGATTGATAATTATTTCCCCCCCAGAAACCTGGGCCCAAGAGTGGGATTAAAACCCTGACTCTGGATTTATGCAGCTGCTGGCCTCATGGACCAAGGGCCCTCCTGCCCGTGTTTTCCTGAGACCAAACCTCTGCAAGATAAAGCCCCTGCTAAGTCCCAAAGTCAGAATATCAGCGCAGGTTTGTCTATAGTGATGCCCAAGGAGGAGCTTCTCATGTTGCCTAATGAAGGCAGAGTAAGCTCCTTTATGAACTTCATGAACTTGAGGTCCTCTTGGATAATCAATCAGATCCAATTGCCAAAGGGAAACACAGGCTTTAGGCCCAACCCCATGACCACAGCCCAAAATCAAGAAGATCAAGTAAACAATTTGGACATTCTGACCAATAAGAGAACACCCATGTGACGGATCCAGGAAATCCATGCTTGCTTCTTCATTATCCTGGTCTGACTCTTTTACAGTTTGACAGGGAATCTTTTATGTAAGCTTCAATGAGCTTGGATTCCAGGCAAGCAATCTTGGCGTTAAACTTGTTGCCATCTAATGATCACTTCCACGTTTTTTGCTTCCCATAGTCTTAGCTGCAGACCATCTCTTTTATTTCATGGTAGTCTTCTTTCAATCAAGAGCCAAAAAAACAAAACATAAAAACATTGAGGGTAAAGCAACCATCATCACACATAAGTATCATTTTTTATTAATTATTATCTTGTTTCCATTATATACCAATCAGGGTACATTTGGCTGAAAACCCCTCTGGTTCTGGAATCACACCTGGATTCCTATCACATGGTTTATGATATAATGGTGTCATTCAATAAAGATCTTTACCAAAAAGATCTTCACACTCTTAACCTATAAGAATGTGCCCTAATACATTCCAGAATCACCTGATTCCTTCTGCAGAAATGTATTGCTTTGGCTTGAAGCATTCTGGACTTCCGGCACCAAAACCCTGTGGAATATATGTATTCCTGATCCAAGCTATTATTGTTCCAACTGGGAACCAGCTGATTAATCCTGAATGCATAGACACCATTGTCTACATTTAGCTGTTTTTTTACATTTAATGGTTTTTTGCGTTAAAAACCCATTAAAACGCTTCAAAACTCAAACCAGGCGCCACTGCAGTACCCAGGAACTTTCCCAGGCGCTGCCCCAGCGCCTGAAACATTCACTGGGCGGCGCCTTGGCGCTTTATAAATCAATTAGGCGGCGCAGTGGCGCTTTTAACCTAATTAATTCACCAAGACGGCGCTTTTAAACCACAATTTGAGGGTTTACTTTTAGCTAACCTTAACCAAACTTCTTGACACAGTCAAGGCAATCAAACAATATAGTTAAATCCTCATTAATTATATTCCCAGAATATATTAATTAACCTTCCCAGTTAATTAGACAGTTTGAAGACAACAAGTCTTTACTTGACACAGTCAAGTCCATTTTGGCCCTATGATTAAATCCTCATTAATCATATTCAAGGGTATCAACTAATTAACCTTCCCAGTTAATAAAGTACGTTTGAGACACCTAGCCTCATAATCTGAATTGTTCAGATTATTTATTACAACCCTCAATTAGTACAGCCTAATTGATTTCTGGGTATCAATTAACCTCTATGGTTAATTAGACGGTTTGAGACACCTAGTCTCATAATCTGAATTGTTCAGATTATTCATTTTGGCCCTCAATTAGTACAGGCTAATTGATTCCTGGATAATCCATTACTACGCTGTAAAATCTCTCCAAAGCCAATCCTATTGTTTTGAATTTCAACCTATGAAATTCATCACAATTCAACCTCTTTGTGAAACCACAGCCCAATGTGACTGTAGTACAGTCACAACCCAGCTGAGGTACAATTTTGCTGCTCCTGCACCTGGGCCTCCTGGCCACCCGTCTGCATTTTTCCCAATATTTTGATGAAGCCCTTATGTAAAATACTAAGTTTGGAGGTGGGATGCTATATATGCCTATATATTCTGCACTTAAACCTAATTGCCATTTTTGAATAAAGGTTATGTTATTTTGGCTTACCCAGCTACTGCCTTATTTTTTATTTGCCATCTATCAATTCAGTACAAGATCTCCTGGTCCTCCTGCCCCTCTGCCTTCAGATTTCTGTCCTCCAGGTATCTCCTTTGGCCCCATCTACTTCACAGATTATCCTCTGAAGCCTGAATATAAGGACTACATCCAGAGAAAATACTTGAACTAGATCCTTTGGCCTGCATACAACATGCAGTTTGATACAACTGTCAAGGCCTGTGGATATTCTCAACACCCAAATTGTTTAGAGGAAAATTCAACTATCTCCCTGCTTACAACCTCCATATGAAACTGCCTGTGACCCCCAAGCCTATGCCTGCCTCCTCACCCAACCTCCCAACTGATCACACAGTCAAGATATTTGGAATTGTTTATATCACCCTCACAGGGGTGATTGACACTATAATCCTGGCCGCCAGCCCATGGTCCTGGGTGGGGAAGTCCTTCTCCTATCTTTTTAAATTAGCTCCTCTCTTGTGGTGGGCTCTACCTGTAAAAAACCTGGCCAAAATTAACCCAGAAAACAACAGGCTGGCCGCCCAAGACTGGATCCCTGACATTATGGCAATCTTCTTTAAACCTGGTACCCTGAGCCCCAAGATTTTGTTATTCCTTGGGGCATCTTGTATGCTTTTTTATTGATAATCACTTATTACACCTATAAGATGACTGTGAACCTGATCTCTTCCATGTGAAAGAATGTGAACTCAAATGACCCAAAGAACACCCAACACTGCCGCTGCTGATGCAACTAAGATTCCCTCTTCCCAAGTGCAAAATGTGTTTGTAAACTAATCCCTCCCAAAGGTAGAGATGCCCCAGATGGGAAATCTTACACTCAAGGAAGCTCAAAGCGCCATGCCAGTCCTCTGCCTGCATTTCCAAACCAACGCCCTCTCCTATGCCAGTGACACCAAGAAGGTACTTGGGGTTGCTTTTATGCTCTTGGGAAATGCCATAGACTGGTTCAGCAAGGCCACAGCAGAAGACGTAGAATTCTGCTTGGACTATGCCAAGTTTGAGGCAGAGTTAATGGCCACAGGGGAGGATTGCAACACTAGATATTACACCCTGAACTCCCTGCTAGAAATACAACAAGATTCCTGAACCATGCAAGTGTATATTGACAAATTCCTCAAACTGAAAGCCCACACTCAACTTGAGGTCAAACTGACAGCCATCATATTCTGTTGGAGGTGAGCTCAGCCATGAAGGACCTTCTGAAACACCACCCTCCCACTCTTGGCTTGAACAAACTGATTCCCCTGTGCAAGGGCCTCAGCATGAACCAAGAGAACGCCAGTACAGCCTAGCACCGCCAGACCCAAGCCCCCACACCCAACAGAGCGGGGATTGTCCCCTGAGGAGCTTCAAAGACACTATAGAGAAGGACTCTGCTTCCACTGCCAAAAAGCAGGACACTTGACCAGAGCCTGCCCTAAGAAAAACTCTGCCCCCATTTATTTGGCCCAAATAAACGCTTCCTCCCAGTCTTACAAGTTTATCCTAGTATCAGTCAATGTCAAAGGAACACTCCAAAGACTGAAGGCGTTCATTGACACTGGAGCAGATGAGAGCTTCATTAATGCTGGCCTAGCCCAAGAGCTAGGCCTGTCTGCATCTTAGAACTGCCTTCATATCATCATTGGAAATAGTACAAAGGATAAGGGGCACAAATGCAAACAAGAACTGCATCTGGATATAGGAAATAATACATACCCGCTGTCTCTCATCCTGCTGAAAGGCCAACCACACCCCATCATCCTGAGAGATTCCTGGTCCAACAGACACGGTCTCATCCTCAACTATCAAGAACAGAATGTGACCTTGGGAGATAAAAGAAGCCTTGACACTGTACCCTTTTGCACCAACCCAGAGGAATTTACCCAATGACTTATGACCATACAAGTAGGACCTAGTGTGGGAGTCCTACCTGCTTCTCTAGAAAGATGAAACCACGTTTTCAGCAAGGAAGCAGCAACCTGTTTTACTTAACACACAAATTATGACCACACCATTGACCTCTTGCCCGGCACTGAGCCCAAACATGGCCCCATTTATAGCTGCAATCACAAAGAGCAGTTGGCACTGAAAGCATACATCAAAGACATATCCAAGAAAAGCTTCATCTGTGTGTCCAAGATCCCTTGCTTGTCACCAATGCTGTTCATGGGCAAGAAGAACAGTGGTATGCACCTGTGTGTTAACTACCAAAAGCTAAACAATATAACCATAAAGAACCGCTATCCCATTTCTAAGCTGATGACTTGTTTGATGTGCTGACAGGCGCTGTGGGGTTCCTGTCCACCAGTCCCCAAAGTGTGTCCTGTGTCATAGCCAGGGACTGGCTGGAAGGGATTGTCATTCTCTATTAAGGGTAAATGTATCTCAGAAATTATCTATAGGGGCTGAAATGGGCTTTTATTCACTCTCAGAAGGAAGATCCCCTTAGAAACATTCTGGTATATGGCCCAGGGGGTCAAGGAAACAATATGGGTTTGCCAATACTTGTAGTCCTCCAACAATATCTTGGATTCCTTGTACTTGGTACTGGACTCCTGCACTTTAGTCTTGGACTTCTGCTCCTTAAACTTAGACTCCTGCACCTTAGAATTAGACTCCTGCGCCGCGCTTAGGACTTAGCTCCTTATTTCAAGCTCCAGCTCCTTAATTGTGACTGTACAACAGTCACTGTTAAGTGTTTAGCCAAATAAATACTCCTAGATATAAAGTTGCTCTGTTTTTGCTGTTTGTTTTATGTAGATAGGTTTGGTTGGAATTCTTCAGATAAAGATTCCCAAGTCTTAGTATCTATATTTAATAAAAGAACAGAAGGTTGTTTTGTTAGTTAGGCCGTACTAACCGACAAAATTAAGGCAAGATTGGCTGAATCAATCTTGGAGACTAGGCGTCTCAAAAAAATTTAATTACCCGGGAATATTAATTAATAGATATATGGGAATATAATTAATGAGGATTTAATTATATTGGTTAATTGCCTTGACTGTGTCAAGAAGTTTGGTTAAGGTTAATCAAAAGCAAACCCCCAAATTTTGGGTTAAAAGCGCCACTTTGGCAAATTTATTAGGTTAGAAGCGCCTCTGCGCTGCCTAATTGATTTGAGAAGCGCTAAGGCGCCGCTGGGGAAAATTGCTGGGCGCTGCAGTGGCACCTGGTTCAAGTTTCAAAGCATTTTAATGGGTTAGTAGAACACAAAAAAACCATTAAATGTAACAATACCTGAATAAAGGCAACAATGCCTAGGAATTCAGGTTTGATCAGCTGGTTCCCAGTTGGAATATCAATAGCTGAGCTTTGGGATGTGTAAGCCACAGGGTTTTGGCGCCAGGAGCTGGGGAAGCTCCATGCTGAATTGGTACATTGGGATGAATGGAGTCAGGTGACTTCTTCCCATTTTAGGTTGGTTCTCATAGGTTGAGAAATATTGGTGATCTTTTAGGTAAAGATCTAGGTTTGGATGACTCAAATGTCATAGAACACGTGATATGAATCATAGGTTGATTCAGGAACCAGAGGGATTTTCAGCCAAATATTCCCTGAATGGTATATAGCAAAAACAGCTAAATTTAAATAAAGATATATTGTTGATTTTGACCCTTTCCCCTCAACTTCTTTTTTATTATCATGTCTTCTTTATTACTATTTGAAAGAGAAAAATTTGGAGTGCTTTGTGTCAAGGCCGCTGCTGCAATAAAAGAAGTTCTTACCAGCTTGCTTGAGGAGGCTTAGACAAGTCTGGAGGTCTCTAAGATTGCACCTGATGAGTCTTTGGTAGAAGTGAAAGCAGCTTTTGAAGAACTATACTCCAACTATTTTTTCAGAGAAGGAACCCTAGCACAAGGAAATCAAGTTTATGCATGAGAATCCTGGAACTTGATGTTAGGGTTTGATAAAATTTTGCAGCAAGTAAAAGACAGGCCAATTGTGAACTTGAGGCATTAAGAGTAAGGGAGGAAAAGAGTGTCAAAATTATGGCTCATTGGAGAGATTAAAATAAAGCATTGTCTCACAAAATTGCCTCCCTGGAGGAAAAGATCCTCAAAGCTTTATCACAGAAAGGTACTGGTAACAAGAGTCAAGGGAAAGATAACAGTAAGTTTGACTGGTTAGAACTGGATCTGTCACATTAATCTTGAGCTTCAGCTCTCTTTTTAGCTCTAGTGGCCTTGGTATTCCACTTGTATCAGTCCAACCAATCTTCTGCTGGCAATCAAAAGGCTTCCAAAAACCTCTTGGCAGAAACTCCAAAAGACCTGTAAAGGCTCTGTAAAAGACCCAGAAAGACCCTGTAATTTTTCAGCTATCTTCCTTCTTATAGTGTCCTTTTCCCAATGGTTCTGTCTTCAGAATGGCTTTCTTCAAAAGCTTAAACCATTGCCCCTCACTTTTTTCTATAATAACTTAAGCTTACATACTTACTTTCTCAAAAGCTTAAAGTATTAATTCACTATTTCCTTGCTTATACTTTAATCTTTTGGCTTCCAACCAATCATATTCATCAGGAAAACTTCCAGAACTCAACCAATGAATACAGAGCACAAATTTGGACTATTTTTAAAGTTTCACTGGGATCCAAATAGAAATTATTTCCACTGCTCAAACTGCTCAAAGCAACAACTTTTTGCACACCAAAGCGTTAACTGGCTTACTATTCCATCATCAGTATTCCCTGCATTCAACCTTTATCTATCCTAGGAAATTTGTTTTCCCACCTCAGCAAATCAATTTGGAAAATCTTGGCTCATTACTCTGGACCACCAGTTCTTCACCATCATCTTCTGGTCCTTCAGTCAGCTCCTGTATCATGATCAGCTAATCCTGCATCATGATCTTTCAGTCCTTCAGCTTATCCTCACTAAGAACCACCTTGGTTCTATCTGCACAATGAACCCTTTTGGTTCCAAACTTTAATATGAACCAGCATTCCCTCAACTAGTCTTCACTGTGATCAAACAGTCCTTCTTACTAGTCTTCTCTGATGATTCTGTGAACCACATTGGTTCTTTATCTCATTCCCTGTTACCAGAACCTGTAGATCCAGGCATGAGTCTACATTAAACTGGCGTTTGACTGGTCCCTCACAAGTGGCAATCAATTTAGGTCATCCAACCATAGATTAATTAAGTCTATTCTGTTGTTTTTACTCACCCAGGTGGTCAAGTCTGGGCTTTCAGTTTCAAAGTAATCAGCTTTACTTCCCAGAGGCCTGATCACACCAAGTTCTGAAGCTGCTTCCCTGAGCAACTGCCTTGGTGACACCTCTGAGCATATCTATGCCCTCCAATGCTCACTTTGGTATCTCCCCAAAGCTCCCATAGGGACATAGATGAGGACACCCTACCAGTCTGTTAGGTAGGATGCTTGCTCACAGACCTCCTGTAAGCATATCAGGGTACGTAGAGCCATCAGAGCTCTTCCCCTCCCTGGAAGCCTGCACTATCCGCCAGGGGTCCAAAACTCACAGCCCTGGTAGGCAAGTCCCCTATCATGCTGACATACACTTCTTCCCTGGCAGCCTGCATTACCCATCAGGGTCTAAGCATCTTCCAGCCTGAGTAGCACATGCTACTCATCAGGCTGGAACACCCCTCACCCCAAGCAGCTAAAGTTCCCTGCTGAGCTATTTTATTCCTCATCCCTAGCAGCCACATTCCCTGCTGGGGGAGGACCTCTAGCCCACAGCAGCCAATATCTCCTTCTGGGTGGAGACAACATCTTCCCCTAGTAGTCTTTACACTTACTAGCTAGGCCTTACCTTCCCTAGTAGCTATCATTCCCTACTAGGCCTCCACCTTCAATAAACAACCAAACTTTTAGTTGGCCAAAATTAGCCCTGCCTGCAAACTACCAAACATGTGGACCGTCACAGGCGTCCAGGTATACTCCAATATTGACCTCAGAGATGTGTTCAACCAAATTCAAATCAAAGAAGGCAACAAGTATAAAATGGCATATAAGACCAGGTATGAACTCTATACATACCTGGTGATGTCATTTGAATTATGTAACACCCCTGGAACCTTCCAGTGCATGATTAATACAGTCCTGGACAAATACCTTAACCAGTTCTGTGTGGCATACCTCAACAACATCCTCATCTATAGCAAGACCCTTGAAGAGCACCTACTCCACCTGGACCTAATCCTGAGCAAACTCTCACAAGCCAACTTACACGCAAAGCTCAAGAAATGTGAATTCTTCCAACCAGAGGTGGAATTCCTGGGCTATGTGGTGAAGACTGGAGGATTTGCAATGGCCCAGGATAAGGTGGACGCCATAACCTCTTGGCCTATCCCCACATACCGTAAAGATGTCAGAATCTTCCTGGGGTTAGCAAACTATTGTAGGGACTTCATAAAAAACTTTCCTCTATTATGCTGCCATTGACCAGGCTCTGCTTAGATAAGGTCCAGTTTGTCTGGACTGATGAATGCACCTTTGTGTTTGAAACCCTGAAGAAGGCCTTCACATATGCCCTTGTCTTTGCCATGACAGACCTGTCTAACCCTTTTGTGCTCAAGACAGATGGTCTGACTTTGCAGTGGGTGGGGTCCTTCTTCAGGAGGGAGGGGATAGTATGCTCCATCCTGTAGCCTATTACTCCAAGAAGATGCTAACTGCTGAGGAAAACTACCTGATATATGATAAGGAGATGCTAGCTATAATGAAGACCCTTAATCATTGGCGCTGGTACCTATGTGGCGCTAAATTTCCAGTAAAGGTCCTGAAAGACCACAAGAACTTAGTTTACTTCTTCAAGCTGCGCCAGCTCAACCAACAGCAAGCAAGATGTGACTTAGAACTGGCCAACTACACCTTGACCATAGACTACAAGCCAGGAAAGGTGAACATAGTACCCAACACCCTAAGTAGAAGAGCTGATCTGGTGCCTACCCACATAGAAACTTGCAACCACAACACCCAAGTTCTCCTGGACCCAGTGAGCATAGGTGTTCCAAAAATAACAAGTTTGAAACCCTGGGCAGGAATCAAACTACTCCTAGCCACCAGGCGGGGCTAGAAGGCAGGGGGAAATTTGCCTGCACCTGGATTTTTGCTTTTCAAAGCAAATTCAGGTGCAGGAACCATTCCTGCCCTGGTGGCAGCTGTGGGGCCCTTTCTGGGCCCCAAAAGCTATGCCCAAGCCTTGGTGGGTTTGGATGGGCCTGGGCAGGCTAATTTTAGCTGCCCAGTAAACCCAGTTCAAGCCCACCTTCCATTAAGTAATCTGGGGTCCCCAATTAAGGGCCCCTTTTTTAATCAAGTTTCTTTGCCTCAATAATGCCTGTCAAGCCAGTCCAAAAATGGTGTTTAAATTGGGAAAAACCCCATAACCTCAGAATCCAAACCTGCCAGGATCAATGGCCAGCCAAGCCAAAATGGACCACCAAAAAGCCAAACAACTGTTCCTGAAAACCCCAAAAATGACCATGAAGCAGCCAACCAAACAGCAGAACCTGAGATACCAAGCCCTGTCACACAGATAGCACCAGAAAAAATGCCCAGAGGCACTTGCATGTGAGTAAGTATATAAATCAGAAGCACTTGAAAAATTTCTGTATCATTATCCTTACCAAATAAAGTTGTTATGAACCTTTAGTTCACCTATCTGTTTCCATCTATTTTTGATACTCTTCCATCTGCATACACCCAAGAGTCAGCACCCATCCACTGGGATAGATAGCCAAACTCCAGTTGATATAATCAAAGCCTTTGACTACTACTGTCCGGCCAACGCTCTATTTGTCCCTGTGCATTTCACTGAGTATCCCACAAATACTGATCACAAACCCTGAACCTTGGAAGACTTGCAGTGGTACACTTTCCCAAACGCCCCAAAGAACCCTACCAAATTGTCTGTGACATCAAAGCGGTCACCATTTACCCTTTGATCTTCAACAGGAAATACAACAATCTTGCTGCCTACCTGGTCCCCATGGAACCACCCCCAACACCCAAACAGACCATCTTGAACCCCCCCACTTCTGATGCCATAGCCAAAGTAATCAATTCCTGGGAGTGCTTTACCTGGCGCTCAAAAGATTGATTGACTCTGCCTTGCCAGTGGCTGGGCCCTGGGCTGTGACTGGTAAGGCCCTTTCCTACCTGGTAAAGTTAGGTCCTGTTATCTGATGGGCCATGCCAGTACCTGCTTTGACTCCTCCCTCACTTGCTGGAGCTCCACGGTACTCCAGGTATCCTGACACTAGGCATCCACCTGGGATTGATGAAAATCAGAGCCAGCAATCCAGAAGTACTAAAGGCCTAAACACTTGACAAATTCACCAAAATCATGATCTCTGACCTCTCTAAATCCTTGGATAGCGCCCACTACCAAAAGGCTAATCATTGAAAGGAACAACTCTAATGCTTCATAACAGAATATTTGTACCAGAAGGAAACATCAGAAACAATATCTTGAGAGACTACCACAATTTCAAGATGGTTGGACACCCAGGGAGACTCAAGACCCTCCAGAGCATCAGAAGAAACTTTGCTTTGCCAAAAATGGACCAAGAAGTAAGCATGTACTTGAAGGGATGTGAGACCTGTGAACGGACCAAGACTCGCAGAATTAAAACTGAAGGGCTGCTAAGACCCTTGGAAATACTGTTTAGACCTGGGGATCTGTTTCCATGGACTACATTATGAAACTGTCCACATCCCTCTCCTTTAATGCAATCCTGGTCATGGTAGACTGCTTCACCAAGATGACATACTTTGCACCAACCACTGCCCATTGCACAGAAGCAGAGACAGCTTAACACTTTCATGACCACATCCTCACTCAACACAGAACACCTGAGAAAATCATCACATACAGAGGACCCCAATTCACTTCAAACTACTTGAAACAGGTGATTAAAGACTTGGGAATCAAGCGCTGTGTATCTACCTCTTACCACCCACAGACAGACGGCCAAACTAAAAGAGTGAACCAGATTCTTGAACAATACCTTCGATTCTATGCCAACACTGATCAGGATAATTAGGCCAAAATGCTCCCTGTGGCCCAGTTTGCCTACAACAGTAAAGACCACGCCTTCACTGGTATGTCCCTGTTCAAAGCTAACTATGGGTTTGATCCCACCTGGGTCCCCAAGATTGGCTAGAAGGAAACTAACACCACGGGGTGCTCCTGGATTAAACAGATCCACAACACACACAAAACATGCTCAACCAACCTGAAATGTTCAGTGCAAACATAAAAAGCCTTTGCCAACCGCAAACAAACCCCAGGCTAATGCTTGCAAGTTGGAGATGAAGTATCCTGGAATGTACCCCTACTTGTGCTCTGTAGGAAATTAGCTCACAGAAGAATTGGCCCCCACAAGATCACCAAACTAGTTGGAGAGGTTGCCTTCAAACTGGACCTACCCTCCTCCTGGAAGATTCATGATGTGTTTCACCGCTCCCTGTTGTTTAAAAAGGATGGGAACTTGCTCCTCCACCAACGGCTCAAGACAGCCCCACCACCCATCCAGACAGTCTGCTCCAAGGAATATGAAGTCAAATACATATACAGCGACAGAACCCACTTCCAAAAACCCCAATACTAAGTCAAATAGAAAGAATACCCACTAGAGGAAAGTACTTGGGAACCGCTGAGCAACCTGGCTAATGCCCAAGAAGCTGTCCAACTCTATCTTAACAAAAATAACCAGAAGGGAGAACTCTTGGGGAAAGAAGGAGATGGTGTCAGTATTGACAATTCTTTCCCCCTGGAAACCCAGGCCCAGGAGCATGAATCAAACCCTGACCCTGGATTCTTGTGGGCCACCAGCCCCATGGACCAAAAGCCTGCCTGCCTGCCTGCCTGCCTGTGTTTTCCTGAGACCAAGCCTCCGCAAGCTGAAGCCCCTGATAAGTCCCAAAGCCAGAATACCAGAGAAGATTTGAATATAGTGATGCCCAAGGAGGAGCTTCTCAAATTTCCAAATGAAGGCAGAGAAAGCTCCTCTGTGAATTTCATGAACTTGAAGTCCTCTTGGGTAACCAATCAGATCCAATTGCCAAAGGAAAACACAGGCTTTAGGCCCAACCCTGTGACCATAGCCCAAAATCAAGAAAATCAAGTGACCAATTTGGACATTCTGACCAATAAGAGAACACCCAGCTGAGGTGCCATTTTGCCGCTCCTGCACCTGGGCCTCCTGGCCACCTGTCTGCATTTTCCCCAATATTTTGATGAAGCCCTTATGGAAAATACTAAGTTTAGAGGCAAGATGCTATATATTCCTATAGATTCTGCACTTAAACCTAATTGCCATTTTTGAATAAAGGTTATGTTATTTTGGCTTACACAGCTACTGCCTTATTTTGTATTTGCCATCTACCAATTCAGTACAAGATTTCCTGGTCCTCCTGCCCCTCTGCCTGCAAATTTCTGTCCTCCAGGTGTTCCCTTTGGCCCCATCCACTTCACAGATTATCCTTTGAAGCCTGAATATAAGGACTACATCCAGATAAAATACTTGAACTAGATCCTTTGGCCTGCATACAATATGCAGTTTGATACAACTGTCAAGGCCTGTAGATATTCTCAACACCCAAATTGTTTAGAGGAAAATTCAACTACCTCCCTGCTTACAACCTCCATATGCAACTGCCCGTGTCACCCAAGCCTATGCCTGCCTCCTCACCCAAACTCCCAACTGATCACACAGGAAAGCTATTCAGGATTGTTTGCATCCCCCTCACAGGGGTAATTGAAACTATAATCCCTGCCGCCAGCCCGTGGTCCTGGGTGGGGAAGTCCTTCTCCTACCTTTTTAAATTAGCTCCTCTCTTGTGGTGGGCTCTACCCACAAAAAACTTGGCCCAACTAACCCAGAAAACAACAGGCTGGCCACCCAAGACTGGATCCCTGACATAGAAGCACAGTTCTTCTAAAAGCCTCATTCAAAGTATATAAATTATTTTTTCTAAAATAAAGCCATTATCCAATCTTAATCTTTATTTCCCATTTCCTGCAACTCTGCTAAAAGAGCATAGTTAAACATTAATACACTGGTAATTTCTCCCATTCTACCTTGTTGTTGACAAGATTTCCAACTCTCTTTGCACACATTGCAAAAGACAAATTCACACAAAGATCAGTCAGATAATCTCATGGGCTGATTAATCTACACTACAGGATTTGACACCCTGGAAGTGCTTTAACTGTGCTGTATTATCAGAGTTACAAGGGGGAAATATTTCTAGAACTAGATAATTATCTTTATTGAGATGTTGGGATTATATAGCTGGGGCAGATCATTATAAAAGGAACCAGATTGTGAAAATCAGTCAATTGTATAAGACAGGGGATGGCTTGATCCTTATAATGAGTCAAGCACCAAATCAAGCTGTCCACCAAGTAGGGATTGTCACTGTGTCTTGTTGCCTTGTTTTTAAATTTGAGTTGACTTCTGCAAGATGTAAGGTCCTGCCCATAAGGGTGCAAAATTATAAACTAAAGCATGTAGAGCATTAGGATTTAGATTCAGAAGGTATAAAAAGGTAGGATCTGTCTGTAATATGATTTTACATAATCCTGCTAAGAACTTATACTGGGTTACAAAAGGAGTAATAGAGTTTAAGAACCCTAACCAAAGAAGATAAAACAAGGTATTTAATGGTGAGCAATTATTTACTAAGGGAATGTCAATATTGGGATACTCTCCATCAGCAAACTGGTACATATAACTATTAAAAGATTCCTTAAGGGAAAATAATGGATACAACAAGCTTAAAGAATTACTGTTTTACAAATTCCATTTATTCAAGAGTAGAAAGGCAAAACTTAAAATGAATTAATAAAAATGTATAAATTTCTAAAAATTAAGACCTCAAGTTAAAAATTGATAAAGGATTGAAAGGTAGAAATCACTTAGAATTTTGGCTTAAAGCCTACTCTTCATAAGCTCTTTATTTATAGAAAAATCTCTGTCAGTTGGGAGTGATAGGCAAAGGAGGAAAAAGCCAAGGACAGAAGAAAAACTGGAGAAGTTTGGGACACCTGGAGAAGAAAAGAGGGAAACAGAAACTCAGTAGGAGAAGATCTGCAACTTGAAGCTGGGGGGAGCAGCAACAACATAACCAGGAGTTTCAAAAAGTGAGTGAAAATTAAAGTTTTCTAACTTTAAAGGAGAGAATATATAGATAATTGAATAGCTGAAAGTAAAAGACAACAACAATAATGCCAATTGGAACGTGATTTGACATAAACAAGGTAAATCACTTTAAAATACTTAAATATTAATTCAAAATTCCAATATTAAAAAATACAGAAAGATTAAACCAAGCGTAAACAATAAAGTATGATAATTCAAAGAGCCTGCTCTTTGGGGCAGGGCATGACAATTTAGCTTCAGGTCATAGGAGAGTTGGTTTGAGTGGCACAGGGTCTCATGTGTGAGACCTTTCTGGGGGACAACCCTGCTGTTTGACACACACTAGCTGAAGGTTGGCTTCCTCTACTGGAAGGACTGCAGGAAGGTTGTCAGGGGCGCAGGCTCCATATTCAACCAGCTACTTCTCAGTTGTTGGTATGATGGTATTGCACTGCTTCTGGAGGGCTTTGTATGAACAAAGCCTGTTGTGGTGTAGGGCCTCATCCTTTTTTCTTTTGTCCAAGCCTTGCACCAGATAAGTATTATTGCCATTTACCTTTATAACAATGACATGTCCTAATTTCTTGGGTTTTGTTGCAACATCTTTGATTACTCCCTCTTGGGGAATTAACGCCCCAAGTAGTTCACTGAATGAGTCTTCAAACGGCCCACCAACTAATCATTAAGTTGGTGGCACCACTATCATATGACCATCTATTATAGGGATCACTCAATCTAGCTCCTAAGAGGAACACAACTTTAGTAAGCCTTGTGACTTAAGAGGAACATTACTCAGATAAGCCCCATGACTATCATGACTTACATGGACGGCATGTGGCTTCCCATGATACTATATATTATCCTATATTCTTATCCAAGAAATTATCATTCTTTTCTTAAACTTCCCCTTTATCTTCTTTATTATAATTCCCAGAAGTATAAATTTGACAGTGGTAGCACAGGTAGGTTATCCATACCTACCCAGCTCAAAGGAGAAATTCCTCCTAAGAAAAGGACCCAAACAATGGTACTCCCTAACGGCTGGAGAGACTACAAAGAAGGACAAGAAGTCCCTGCAGGCCTTGTTATCTACACCAACGTCCTTGTGCCTATTAAACAGTACAACACTCTCAAAGCCCAAAAACTGTTACCCACAGCCCCAGCTACAACAGAACCACAGCAACCTGAAATACCTAACATTGTATTCCAACGCCTATGTTCAGCAGAAATTGGGGCTTTTTCAGGGCTACATTGGGAAAACGCCAACCTATGGATCAATAGCACACAAAGCAAGTTTAACCAAGTAGGCTACCCCCACAGACTCTGGGCCAGTGAAGTCTCTCTTTGTGTCACAGGAGCCACCTCTTGTTTTGTAAGTGAGTGTCTCAAACAACACACTGATCAAAATGAAAGCTGGGACATGTTTAAAACCACCTTTCTTGAAAAATTTGCCATGAAAGATTCTGATGTAATAATCATGACTGAACCTTGAACCTTCAAAATGACAGGAACAATTGAGGACTACATCACAGCATACAAAGGCTTATGTTACCAAGCTTTCAGCACCATCAACTTTGACAAGCCAGGACCTTGATTGGACTTCTACAACAGCCTCCCCACACATATCAGGCGCCAGTTTGACATGACCTGCTGTAAGAATCTTGAAGATGTATTCTTGGAAGGAAAACTTGCAGCACAGAAGTCTGACAACTTACACGCAACAAATAAACGCAAGGAGAGTCCCACAGCCAAGAAGGACCCTCAATCAAACAAGCAAAATAACTGAGTCAACCACACTCAACCTTGAAACGGGAATTGTACTGCCCAAGCCAACCAGGCAAGCACCAAAGATACCAACAAGGAGGGAACAGCTCAGGGGAGTGCCTAGGCAAGCCGCCCTCCCCCAACTCACAAGACTTGTACAGGGACCAAGATGTGGACTCAATCACCATGATTGAAGTACCCTCCAGCAATCCTCTACTGTTTGCCGCCCAAACTGGAAATAAACTCCTCACTTATCCTTTCCGCTTTTGCAGATATCAGGGCAAAGCACTATTAGACACTGGAGCAGATCAATCCCTCATCAAAAAGAGCTTCACAGACCTCATGAAGTTGCCTACCACTTAAAGTAGCGTCAATAGGGTCATCATGGCAGACAACCAAAGCACACCAGTCACCCAAGAGGCAAAACCTTTTTGCGCCCAAATTAGAGACTTACAAACTACACTCAGTAGCCCTATTATACCAATCCCCAAGTATGATGTTATACTTGGCCTGGATTGGATGAGAAAGACCAAACCTCAGATTGACTGGGATAGCGCTACCCTCACCATACAGCGGGGTGAGGTGCATCACTATGTTTACCCAACTCATCTTGGCACACTTATGAAAGACCACATGTTTGTGATAATCATGGAAACAGAAGAGGAAACTGACCTTAGCAAAATCAATCAAAACACCTGTATGTACAAGGTTATCCATTTCAAAAATACAGAAACCAGACACAAGAACAACTACATCAGAGACCAGCTAGTTAGTGAATTCCCCTCTGTATTCCAAGAGACACTACCTGGGTTACCCCCTGATTGGGGTATACAACACAAAATTGACCTAAAAGGGAGTGTACCTAAAGCACAACCTATCTACTGCTTCACACCATAAGAAGACAACACCCTAAAAGCTTACCACAATGAGGCCCTTGAGAAAGGACTCATACAACCATCAAAGTTGCCCTTTGGCACCACTGTCTTCTTTGTAGCCAAGAAAGACAGTGTACTCTGCCTAGTCACAGACTACAGAGCACTTGATGAGGTCAAAATTAAGAACAGGTATCCCCTGCCCCTGATTGATGACCTTTTTGACGCCCTGGGGGGGTCCCAGATCTTCACAAAAATCAATTTGACAGCAGGCTACCATCAAATTTTTGTAAAGCCTGAGGACATTCCAAAGACCGCATTTAGAACTAAATAAAGATCCTTTGAATTTGCTGTTCTCAATTTTAGTATGATCAATGCCCCCAGCACCTTCATGACCTTCATGAACAAGGTCTTCAAAGAACATATCAGAAAACAGACAATCATCTATCTGGAAAACATCATCATCTACGGCCCAAACCTCAAACAGCACTGGGAAGATGTCTGCCTGGTTCTCTGCACCCTTGAAGAGAACCAATTGGTTTCAAAACCGTCAAAGTGTGAATTCTTTTTGGCTGAACTCCCCTTCTTGGCCACATTATCAGCAAGGACAGGATCAAACCAGACCCAGAGAAAATACGCGCCATAACCAAAATGCCAGCTCCCAGAAACAATAGTGAACTCTGCACCTTCCTAGGCATGGTAGCCTATGTCAGAAGGTTCATCCCTGACTGGGGCGCTCTGCAAGCCCCCCTGTCAGCCATTGCAGGCAAAACAACTAAGTTTGTATGGACTCTGTTACAAGATCAACATTTCTGCCAGTTAAAAGAACAAATGGTTACTGCTCCCATCCTTCAATACCCAAGTTGTAAAGAGATATACAAACTGAAAACTGACGCCTTTGACTGTGCCATAGGAGGAGTACTCTGCATCCAAACAGCAGAGAAAGACTTCCTCCCTGTGAAGTACAAGTCAATAAAATTATCTGACGGTGAACAAAGGTTCCCCATCCATGACAAGGAATTGATGGCCATTGTACACTGCCTTCTAAAGTAACAATGCTATCTGGAAGGAGCTCAGACGTTCAAAGTGCTTACTGACCACAAATCCCTAGTGTTCTTCAAAACACAAAAACACCTATCAAGGAGACAAGCCAAATGGATGAGCCTCATACAGAGATATCTCATGTAAATTGAATACAAACCAGGCAAAGAAATGCTTACCACAGATGTCCTATCAAGGCTATACAGCAAGCATGTCCTCTGCGCTGATGGCACCCCAAATGGCCCATGTTAATCATGGAGAATCTCCAGGAAGGATTCCCACCTGGAACCCCAATGGTCATCCAAGAGAAAGTCCTTAAGAACAAACATCTGTTCAAAAACGTATATGGTACCTTGCACCAAGTACTTCCAAATGGTGACACCATATCTTACGTCCTGTTAACACAAAAGATTGACACAATCCTCAATATCACAGAGACCTGGGATACACCTGTATCAGTAACTTGCACAAATATCTCAAGACACGCTAATGGTGGCCCAACATGCTAGACAATATCAGATAGGTACTAGAGCAATGCAAAGTCTGTGAAAAGTACGCCCAAACCAAAGCACCACCCAAGTCAGTAGTACCTGTATCCACCACACAACTCTTCAAGGTATGGTCATTGGATATTGTGGGACCAATGCCTGAAAAAAACAAGGGCAAGAAGTACATAATATCATCTATCAACTATGCAACCAGATGGTCTGTAGCACAAGCTACAAAAGAACATAAAGGCAATGATGTGAGACAATTTATTGGGAAAGAAATCATAGCCAAGTTTGGGAAACCTGACCTCCTGATCACAGACAGTGGCACCAAACTTAAGGCCATTGACACCAATATCTATCTCACCAATAATGGAATAAAACACATCACAGACAGCCCATACCACCCTCAGGCAAATGGACAAGTAGAATGACTAAACAGCTTGCTTGTAGAAGCTCTCAGTAAGTTATCTGCTAACAATCCAAAGGCCTGGGTTGATATGTTGCCAACAGCACTCATGTTCTGTAGAATACAAGTCAACTGCAACACAGGCAAAAGCCCTTACAAACTTATCTATGGACAAAAGCCCACTCTTGTTAGTACAACCACAGGACCACAATTACCTCTGCCCAAAAGGGTGCCAGACAACAGTGACCCCAACATATAACACGCTAGAAAAGACCAAGAAGACATGAAACTCAAACGGGTTGAGAGAGAAGCAATTCCACTATAGCAGGAAAGATTCCAAGTTCGGGATAAAATCTGGGTTGTCAACCACAATCAGCATAAGTTGGAACCAGAGTTACGTGGACCAGGCATTTTCATGGAAGTCAAGCCCAACAATACCTACCTCATCAAAGGAATTGGGGCCCAAACTGAACTAAAACATATGCACTATGACTGACTCTGCCTATGTAAGACAAGAACAGCCCAGTGCCAATCCAGACTGCCTGTTCCCAATGCCAAACTAGATCAATATCAAGCTTGCCTTCCCAACACACTCAAGAAAATCCCCAAGACTCTGCCTTCTAGCACCCCAGGGGAAGATGTCACAACATCTTTTATTACTCCCTCTTGGGGAATTAACGCCCCAAGTAGTTCACTGAATGAGTCACCAAACGGCCCACTGACTAATCATTAAGTTGGTGGCACCACTATCATATGACCATCTATTACAAGGATCACTCAATCCAGCTCCTAAGCAGAAAACAACTTGAGTAAGCCTCATGACTTAAGAGGAACATTACTCAGATAAGCCCTGTGACCATTATGATTTACATGGACGGCATGTGGCTTCCCATGATTCTATATTTTATCCTATATTTATATCCAATAAAGTATCATTCTCTTCTTAAACTTCCCCTTTATTTTGTTTATAATACTTCCCAGAAGTATAAACTCAACAGTTGTAATTTACTTTTGTCTGTATTCATTACCTAGACCTTGTCACCAACTTCATGTCTGTCTTTCAGAGCAACAAACATATTGTGTAGTTGTTTTTCCTCTCTATCTGCTTGACTATTGTTAGTATGGAGTATCTGGGGGCCTTATCTGTGTGGAACCTTGCTTATTATTACCAGTTTTGGCCCTGTGAGGGCTTGAACAATGTTTGGCTGTGTGCCATGCACTAATTCAAAAGGGCTCTTCTCAGTGGATCTGTTCACTTTGGTACAGCACACAAGGGGGGTGTTTGCTAACTGTTTGGGCCAATCCTGATATTTTCTTGCCGTGAGTTTGACAAGGGCTTGCACTAAGCTTATGTTTAATTGCTTGAATCTGCCGTTAACCTGTGAGTGGTAAGGTGTTGTCACTTTGTGCTTTGCGCCCTGCTTGATGAGGTATACATTGGTGTCCTGGGAGGTTAATTCCTGGCCTCCATCTTTAATCAACAATACTGGATTTCCAAACTTTCTGATAATTCTTTTCCTATGAATCTGTGCATGTTGTTGCCAGTGTGGGCTTTGACAGCCTGCACTACTGGCCATTGTGTGGCAAAGTCAATAGCAATGATCATATATTTCTTGTTGTTGCCTTTTCCTGGCATTAGACCTACAATGTCTAGTGCTGATACCTTGAAATACAACTTTGTTAAGATAGATAGTACTGACTTGAGAGTGTATTGCTTTTTGGAAAACTTCTTACAAACCTTACATATCTCAAGTACTTCTTATATGTCTCTATATAAGATAGGTCACTATACTTTTTGCTTCAATAATTCATATAGGTTCTTGCTCTTGGTGTGTCCAAGATCTCAGTGGTAGTGTAAGATTGTGTTCACTCTTTTATGTGTAGGCACATAGGAAATGGTTATCTTGTCTGACATTTTATGGTATAGCATTATGTAGAAGTCAGTGAATAAGTGCTTCTTCTTGAGGACACTATCCCTTTTTATATTGATTGTACCCAGGTGTAAGCCTTTGTCCTTGGTTTGTAACACCAGAAGCAGCCAGTCAGGCTCTAGTTAGTTTTGTCTTCTTGATGCTTGAGGTAAAAGTGTCATTTAACTAGGCAATGGACAATGACAAGGAATTCTTTATCATTAATGAGGTAACAAGACTTGCTGTCTATCATCTTGCGGCATTTGTATGCAACCAATATAATTCCCTGGAGTCTGGCTTGATTTGGAGTATGTCTCCTATGGAGGCATCCAATGCAGCAGTCTCCATCTGATAGTCCTCCTATCTCCTAGGGTACTGGAGGATGGGGCTGATACTAACTTTTCTTTGGGGTTGTAAGGAATTACCTTCCTTACACAAAGGAAAAATTACCAGATCAATCAAACATTATTCAGGATAATCATAGTTTTGGAAAATAATTAAAAATTTTAATGCTGTCTCAAAAACAGCTATCATAAATAATTTAATTAACAAAAGCAATTCAAAACCGTTTTTGAATTTCTTAAACAAAGCAATTCTTGAAACTCAAAGATAAAAGCAAAGCAAGAGCAAAAAACTAGATTTTCATATAAACTCTAGTTCAAATACAGTTCATCAGGCCCAGATCAAGTCCGCTGTCAACAATAAGCACGTTAAATTAAATAACAATGAGCTCCAGAGACATAATCTAGCAAAACCAACCAATAAGAACATTAATGAATGCATAACAGAATCCAAACTACCACCAGGGGCACTAAACAGCCAATTAGACCAACAAAATGTCTCAATCAAGAGTAATAACATTCATCCCAGCCTAGCAATCACCCCAGCCCAAACCAAGAACCCAAAAGCCAATTCCAATGCAGAAATTAATCCTGCCTCTACTTGCATTTCAGGCTGCAGCCTGCTGCAGTCCTTTAAGGCAATACTTCATAACCAAATCTTGTATCAGCCTCTGGTAAAACAGCTTGTCAATTCCCACTTTTCCCTTAGTATTTAAGCTGAGCATTCTCTCCTGAGCAAATTTCTCTAAAAATTTTATTCCTGTCTACACTCCAATAAATCTATATTTTCAAACTTCTAAAACTTGATTAGTAGATAAATTAGGTCCCCTCTACAACAGCATGAAGCTCATTCTTCTGATATGGGCTTTATTTGTGTTAATTGGTTATGGCCAGGAAAACATGAGCTTTGAAACTCCTGAACCAACTCCCACTGATAAAACTGAAGAATGCATTTGGTATTGTTTTGGTTCATGTTGTTGTCATGCCCCCTATGTTGAAACTGCTTGATTCCCTCCTATTATTTACCCCCAGACGCCATGGTTGGTCCTGGGCTATACTAGCATTTACTACTTTTTAAACCACTACATGCCCTTTTTTGAGAAGA
This sequence comes from Entomophthora muscae, assembly GCA_014839935.2. Taxonomy (NCBI): domain Eukaryota; kingdom Fungi; phylum Entomophthoromycota; class Entomophthoromycetes; order Entomophthorales; family Entomophthoraceae; genus Entomophthora; species Entomophthora muscae. Next base: position 45,155 of record QTSX02002281.1, read on the forward strand.
TTCAGATTGCTAGAACATCTACTACATATGCTGATTATTGGGATTCCAGTCATAACCACTCTAGTCAAATTTAACTTGAGAGCTCTCCTCCATTTCACTGGGGGGAACTTCCCAAATGAGTGGATCCCTGACAGAAGGCGCAGCTCCTTGTAGGTTCTTGTTAATTCCTTCACTGTACCAGTTTGCATCAAGATCTTCACTTGGTTGGTAATAATGAGTGCAGTATCCTTCATCATAAACGTAGCCAAGAAGCCTTGCTTGAAGGTCTCCCAGTCCTTCTCTGTATGATCATTGTGTCATTTGTTGCACCAAGTACCTGTGTCATGGATCAGAAAAATGGAGATCTCTGTGATCCAGAAGCAAGTTAACACTCTATTTGTGTCAGCTTGTTCTGGGCAGATTGGATCCACATTATGGCATTGTTGTTGTTAGCTCCTGCAAACAGTTCCAAGGAAGTTCTGCAGATTTGCTGAGCTATGTGGCCAGGTATGATACTCTTGCTGTTGGTTTGAGGTATGGAGGATGGAGCCTGAAAGAACCCTTGTGCTGACAAGGCATTGAAAGCAAGAAAAAGGGATTAGCATGTTTTTGTAAAGTACATGTCCTTCTGGTATATCAGTTCCTGGGGCGTATGGCGTCTAATCCAACAGGAGCCCAGACATGATTCTTTTGTATATTTTTTAACCGCAGCAGGTACAGGAAGCAGGAGGAATTTTGAAGGAAAAGGTATGATGGGGAACTTACCCATGCTACCAATGTTGTAACTGTGCTGTATTAGCATATTTACACAGGGGAAAATGATTGAAAACTAGATAGTTATCTTTATTGAGATCTTGGAATTATATAGCTGAGGTGAATCATTATAAAAGAAACAAGATTGTGATGATCAACTAGTTGGATTAAGCAGGGGGTGGTATGACCCTTGTAATGAGTGAAGCGCCAAATTGAGCTGTCTGCCAAGCTGGTTTTTGTCACTGGTTCTTGTTGCGGGATTTAGTAATTTGAGTTGACTTCTGCATTTGGTTTCAGGGCATGGGGGAGTTGGTTTGAGTGGCACAGGGTCTTATGTGTGGAACTTTTCTGGGGGTTCAACCCTTCTGTTTCAACAATATGTTTTATATTGGTGCTTGATTTGTTTGTTATGTCTCATTGTAAATAGCAATGGGTATTTAACCTTTAATGTTGCTAAAGCTATCTAGTACCATCATTGCTTTGTTTAGTGTACAGCTTGAGTTCACTCTTGCCTGACTTTGATTTTTTATCTCAACAGCTGTGAAAAGCACATCATATTTATTAAGCTATAGAATATAGATTACTTTAAAGAGAAAAGGAGAAACAAGATCTATTGTATTTTGATGAATGTGGCACTCATTCAAGACTTCATAACACATCTCTCTTTCACTTGATTGGTTTATGACACAGATTTCACACAAAATCAATATTTAATGGAGTCACTTTTGTGGGCTGGAGGCACCTTATATAGGTCAACTTCTCTATTTAAAAGAGTGGTTCTGTGCATTATTTTAATACAAAGTGGGGATTTTCCTTGGTGCAGAATTTACCCCTTGTATAAAAAACTCAGAGTGGATAAAATGGAAGATTGGGCTGAATAACATCTAGTTTTGCAACAGATTCTCAATTTGGAAATTTTGATCTCAGTTTTTTCTGATTTGCGCTTGAAATCTAACACCCTTGTTGCAATCCTACAACTAATATGTTTCCCCCAAAAAAAGCCTACAGCTAATAATTTGTAATTTTAATTTTGTGCTTTTATGAAGGAAGGAATAGGTACTATTTTATCCTTATTGCAAATGGCCGCTTGTTGGGAGCTTTTTAACCTTGAATTCTTTTTGTGTCACCTAAACAGTTTAAAGGTTGGTGCTAATATGATAGAAAATTTGATTACACATTGAATATTTGATATCAGACAATTATGTCAACATCATTATTTAAACTCAAGCACATTGAAACAAACCTCACCTTATTATTCTTTGAATATTATATATTTGTAATTCATCATTACAAAATTTTGGAGGTTACACCTTACATTGGAACTCTTGTGTTGTTTGATTGGTTTGATTTGTAGAAATGTCTACACCCTTCCACTCCTCTGCCAATCTGCCTGGCATACCTCCCACCACTGTTGTTGCACCTTCCAAGTCACCAGCTGTCTTCAAATTTTGGGCTTCCCAATCTATTGGCAATTTTAATGGTGATGGGTTTAGAACTTGGCTCTACTCCCTCAAGGATTATTGTGACACCTTCAACTTTCCTGATGCAACTTGCCTCAAGGAAGTTGGCTCCAAACTCCGTGATGATGCTTGGATCTGGCATCAAGACATGCTTTTTGACACTTGGGAAGATTGGGAAGTAGAAGCAAAAAGAGATTCATTGGTTATGAACCTGACCCCTGTCACCTCTTGAATTAAGTGAAGATAAACCAATTCACTTCCCTTCAGCCTTTCATTGTTAATTTTCAAGAGTACGCCAACAAAGTAATAGTACAGCAAACTAAGGGCTTCTCAGGAGCTGAAGCAAGCTTATCATCATCAACTTCCATAGTCTGGTTAGTATCCCCACTTTCAAAACGCTCTCACACCTGCATATGCAGGACTCATTTGCAAGGCCAATCCATCAACATTGGAAGAAGCTTATAATCTAGTGCGTGAGAATTATGCCACTTATGTGGAAAAAGAGCAGGATGAAGAAGCCAAGGCCACTTCAAAATGGAACCCCTTTGTTGGAGAAGCCAAAAAGAAGAAATCATCTTTAATGGAAGCATTGGAAGCAAAAATCAAGGAAATTCAGGACTGTTTTGAAGCTATTTATCTTGCCCATGAACAACCAGCCAGAAGCACTAACTACAGACACATGAACACTGCCCCCTTCTCTGGTATCTGTTACAATTGCAATGAGCAAGGGCACAAATCCAAAAGATGCACTGCACCCTGCTATATCTGCAAAGGCACTGACCACAGTAACTACGCTTGCCCCCATTGCATCCGCAGCAATGCGCAGAAACCCATTGCAGTCATGATGGCAGAACAGTTTTATCAAACTGAGAAGCGCCCCCTCTCCATACCTGAGGGTGAATCTCCTTTGAATAAAAAGACCAATTCTGATTATATTATTGGCAATGATTGCTTTGAGTTCTGCTCTCTTGATTAAGCCTAGAAACATAAGATCCCAAGCACCATCCCCAGACCATGACCATACACCCCCACCTCTAAAACATCATGAAAGTGAGGACAACCCATCCCCAGAGGAACACCCCAACCCACAAGCCCAGAAGAATACATTGTTGAACACCCTGAAATGGAGAGCATAGTAGTAACTCAACCACTACCCCAGCAAATACACCCTCTCCCCAACCACAGTCTGTCGTCCACAGCTGCTGGAACCCTGAACATTCAAACCCATTCTTCCCTCTGGAAGAACTCCTTTATTTTAAAGACCCAATCATTGCAAATTCTGATCCAAGATACAAAATTGTCACAGTTGAATCTTTGCCAGAATCATCTATCAGCAAGAAGTAAGGAGACTACAGACATGTGATTGACCTGTAAATTGAAGAATCAAATTCCACTTGCAAGTTGAACCAATCAACTTGTGAACATGATGGTAGCATGGTAATGAATTATGACTCAACATCATCATACCAACAAACACAGGGAGACCCAACACACCAATAGGATTACAATGTGGAATAGACTGTTTATGAAAACAGCCCTATGGACATATCCTACGCCAGCAGCCCTAAGGAAATGATTAACCAACCAATCATTGATAATGATTACCTAAATAATCCTATGGATATATCCATACTTGGAAGCCCAGAAATATTTGCCAATACGCCAATGAATGAGTTCAACACACCAATGTAATACCGTGTAACAATTGATGACATAATTTAAACAAAGAAGAAGAATAACAATGTAAGTGATAACGTCAACACACATACAGTACCTAGTATCAAAGTCAACAATCTGTAATCACACCAACCAAAAAAAAGGATTATTGGATATTCAAGGAATATCCATGGATCAACTGTTTGAACAAACAAAAGTGACAATGTCCTTGGCAGATCTTCTCTGCAAAAGTCCAAAGTTGAGATAGAAAGCTCACAAAACTGTGTCATTGTCAATTCCTATGAAAAAAGAAGAATTATACCTAGATGGTACGGGAGCCCCTAGAGCAGAAACATCAGTAAACAATTGCATGACCCATGTCATCTTAGATGGTGGAGCCTACAGCAATTTAATAACTGCAAAATTCCTTGAGAGCTTACCTAACGTAATAATTACTTCATCAGACATCATCTTCTTGATGGCTGATGGCAGTGAGAAGTACAGCCTTGGGAAAGCAGTGGGACTGAAATTGTGGATTGGTGGAGCAGAACTATCAATTGATGCAGCCATATTTGATCATCACAAATATATGTTGCACTAGGAAGAGAAACAATGACACAACTTGGGATCACAACTGTGATTATTGGGGAGCAGGTTAAGAGGAAATAAAACCAAGCTCTCAACCACAATAAAATCGCGGTTTCAGCAACAAGAAAAAGATTGCTGCCAACAATTCCTGGGAGGCCAAAGGGGAGAAGGAATCAACTGAACACCAAAAGCAACAGGCAAAACCAGAAGGCCAAATTAAACTAACAAATTTTGAACTTTATTAGAGTATAGAATGATGAAAAAAGGTCTTTTACAACTCTTGCCTTCATTTAAGGGATGTGATAGGATTGGGGTGGTAGATTAAATGTCACAAAAAAATTGACCAATGATATGAGCGGATACAAATGAATTTCTTGAGGCAGGAAAATCTTGACAAATTTTGAACGGACATAGTCAAAAGGAAAGCTGAACCAACTAAAATTAGGAATATGCTTTGGATGCAATTACCACTGCTCCCAGCTGCTCTTGCACATAATATTTAACCAGAGGTGTCTCTTGGGTGGGTTAAGTGGAGGCATCTTCTGAATAATTCCAAAATATTAAATTGATGGCTTTTCTTGGGCTTTTTCAGTAACCTTTTAGATAAATATTCAAACATAATTTGGTAGAAATTCCCAAGCATTTGGCAGGAATTGAAGTGGAGGCCCAAGGGGGAGGCGTAACTTTACAAAAACACAGTACATTGGTAACAAGTGGACAATTAAACACAACAACCAAAAGGTCCAACTCCACATCACGTTTGATAGCCCCCAAATCACCAAACTTCTGTGCAAACCAATTGAAACCAACATCAACAAAAATGAATGGTTAACCAACAACCAAAGGGAAAAACTAATAGAAGTTGTTAGCCAATTTTTTTAAAAGCATTGTCAGAGATTGTGATGACTTACCTGAAGCATCCAGTTTCAAACACAAAATCAACACAAAAGATGCAAAGCCTATAGTATCAAAGTTCTATAGACTATTGCATTCAAAGGAAGAATTTGTGAAGAAAGAGATTAGTAGACTACTGAAGCAAGGCTTGATAAAACCTAGTGTGTTGTCTTGGGCCTCACCTCTGGTAGTAGTACCAAAGAAGGGCGGTAAACAAAGGATGTGTGTTAATTATATTCCCCTAAACAAAGTTACTTCCTGTGATAATTACCCACTACCTAGGATCTCAGATATTCTAGCATCATTCAGTGAAGCAAATTGGTTTTCAAATGTCAAACTTTTCAGCAGATTCCACCAAATCTTAGTGCAAAAAGAAGACTAACCCAAAACAGCATTTGTCACTAAATGGGGCCAATATGAGTATACTAGAATGCCATTTGGGTTGAAAGGAGCACCACATACCTTTCAAAGAATTATGAATGAAGTGTTTGCCATCCTCATTAGGAAATTTGTTACAGTATATCTAGACAATATAACCATATATTTGACAACATTTGAAAAACACTTGGAACACCTAAAAACTTGTTTAGAATGCATCAAACAAGCTAACCTGAGTGTCAATGCAAAGAAGTCCATCCTGGCAGTCCAAAAGCTTAACTTACTGGGACATGTGGTAGGCACTACAGGATAACATCCAGACCCAGACAAAGTCAAAGCCATAACAGGATGGCCAAAATCCTACTAATACAACACAAGTTAGATCTTTCCTAGGAGCTGTGGGATATTATTACCAATTCATACCTAATTATAGCAATGTTGCAGCACCACTCTTAACCAGACACACAAAGACAAAGTTCAATTGGGGAGAAATCAAAGACAATGCATTCAAGAAATTGAAATCAGCAATCACATTGGAATCAATACTTATCTATCCAGACTTCTCCAAGAATTTCCACATATTCTCAGATACCTGCAAGGACGCCATTGGCGCAGTAGTCTGTCAAGACATGGACAGAACCTACAAACCTATCAAATTCATGTCAAAGAAATTCATAGCCGCAGAATACCATTATTGCATATATGACAAGGAAGTACTAGTGGTAGTTAGAGCCCTAGACAAGTTTTGTTATTACATATTAGGATACCTACTTACCATCCACACCAATAACGTTGCCTTGGAGTTCATCACTGACAACTTGAGCACCAACTCCAGAAGAATTTGCTGGTTCATAAACCTAATTGATTATGATTTCAAAATACAACACATACCTGGTAAGCAAAACATAGTTGCAGACGGTCTATCAAGGCAGTTCTCTCTGCTCACAGAAATGATGGACCATGAGGACAACCTCCAGAAGTTCAAGGAAGTATCAACATTGAAGGCCACTCCAAAATTCATTGCAGACTTCACCAACTTTATTAAGAACTGTGCAAAGTTCACAATAATTGACAACAAAATATTTAGAAAAACAAACAATGGACTAAAATTAATACCTGAAAAGAACAAAAGAAAAGACGTATTAAAGGAAGCACACGAGGGAGCAGGACACTTTGGGAGAGACGCCACTCTAGAAAGATTAAAAGCAACATACTGGTGGCCTGGGATGTATGTAGAGACTGTACAACATATCAAAAAGTGCCAAACCTGCCAACGGTTTAGCAAAAGAGTGGAACACACAAAACCAATCATACCTATAGTTACCGTGGGAATGTTCAACTTGTGGGGCATTGACTTTATGGGACCGTTACTAACATCTAAACAAGGGAATAAGTATATATTAGTAGCCACAGAGTATTACTTGCGCTGGCCAGTAGCCATGGCTTACCTGGACAACACAGCATCAACAACTGCGGAATTTCTATACAAAGAAATCATAACACAATATGGGCCACCAAAGGCGTTACTCTCAGACCAGGGAACCCACTTCAGAAATCAGCTAATAGCCAACCTAATGGAAAAATTTAGACTTAAACACAGATTCACAACAGCTTACAACCCATGTTGTAATGGAATTACCAAAAAGTCCAACAAACATTGATTGAAACCTTGTAGAAAACCACACAATACCAACCAAGCACCTGGGAAGATGCTTTACCTGCAGCCTTGTGGCACTACCGGACAAAGACACACACAACAACCAAAGTGACACCATTTGAAGTCATGTATGGGGTAAAAGCACCCACAATCAGACCCAAGATGGTAACAGAACAAGAAGACACAGAGAACAACAGACACAAAATAAAAACAAAAGCCAAAGAAAACATAAATAAAAAAAGCTTACCTAATCACAATCAAACGGTAAGGAAAGGAGAACAAGATACCATCGTTCAGACTGGGCCAAAGCGTACTTAAACTCAAAAAAAATATTTCTGAGTTGCATTTGAAGAAGTTTATAACTAAATGGGTGTGACAGATCCAGGAAATTCATGCTTGCTTCTTCATTATCCCGGTCTGGCTCTTTTACAGTTTGATGGGGAATCCTTTATGTGAGCTTTGATGAGCTTGGATTCCAGGCAAGCAATCTTGGTGTTAAACTTGTTGCCATCTGGTGATCACTTTCACGTTTTTTGCTTCCCATAGTCTTAGCTGCAGACCATCTCTTTCATTCCATGGTAGTCTTATTTTGGTTAAAAGCCAAAAACACAAAGCATAAAAAGATTGAGGGGAAAGCAACCATTGTCACACATAAGTATCATTTTTTATTAATTATTATAATGATTCCATTATATACCAATTGGGGTACATTCAGCTGAAAACCCCTCTGGTTCAGTAATCATACCTGGATTCCTATCACATGGTTTATGACATAATGGCGCCATTCAATCCAGATCTTTACTAAAAAATCTTCATACTCTTAACCTATAAGAATGTGCCATAATACATTCCAGAATCACCTGATTCCTTCCATGGAAATGTATCACTTTGGCTTGAAGCATTCCAGACTTCTGGCTCCAAACCCCTGTGAAATATACATATTCCTGATCCAAGCTATCCTTGTTCTAACTGGGAACCAGCTGATCAATCCTGAATGTATATGTCAGGCACCCACCCGCTAGAGAGTAACCTCCCTAGCTGGTGAATGATTGCCAAAGGATTCAATCCTGTCAACAGGGATCCCACAGGTAAGGAGATCATTCCCAGGTAGAATCATTCTCCAAGGAGCTGGTACCTGCCTATTAGGGGATTAAAACGCCCCAAGAAGAAGTATGCTCCTAGATAGCACAATAGAAAGACCAAAGCCAATGGACAGAACACTTGAGGCTTGTTCACCTGGGTGGTAGAACCATAAACCTTGGCTTCTTCCCAGACAGGTGGATTGTTGGAGAGAGGAGTTGTGGTATACCAGACGCCTGGAATCACACGGCGCCAGGAGCTGTCAAGAAAATGAGAATCTGGTGTTGTACCTGAATCAGCATGCAAACCTATAGAAAGGCTGGTGACCACTGTTGTAGTCAGGACCATCCAGAGTAACCATTTATACCCAAGCCACTCCCTAAGAGGAGTCTTGGGTAATTTCATGGTTTTGGAAATTCAGAGGTTTAAGTCAAATAAAATATTAGCAAAACAATCACTTGGGTGAATGTAACTTTATTGATTGAACAAATACTTAAATGGGGCTTACAAGCTTTTTATAGCATGGCAGCAGAAATAATATAGGAAAAGGAGTTTGGGAAAGTTGGAGATCAATTGGAGATAAAATGTAGATTTGATGGAGATTTGGCAGTTGGAACCTTCAAAACTGGGGATTGCAACTTATTTCCTTAGGGTTTTCTCAATTCTTCAATAATAAGGAGCTATAATTTACTTATGTTGACACTTCATTATTTGGCAAGGCTTTGGCTGGTAGGAGCTTCCCCACAGAAACTGGAGAACCAGGAGATGAATTCAACAGCACAACAGAAGGAGAGGCCACCAAAGGACCCAAAACCAGACACAGAATGTTACCCGCTTTCAAACTACTGCCAACGTCACTGGGCGTAGATTCTAAACAATTTGAGTCATTGTTGTCAACTGTTGATTGGCTGGAAACAAGTTTAAAAGGTAATGATTGGTTTGAACTAGAATTAACGTTTGTTCTAGGTAAATATATATCCACCAAGTCAAAAAACTGGCCCAGGTTTGAATTTTGTTGCTGAAAACAGAGACTTGGAAGCCATTTCTGGCTTTAAATCAAGAGGTAATAAAGAGCAGATATTACTTACTAACCCATTCCCTTTAGCAGACTCAAAAGCCAATAAAGAGGGAAACAAATCTGCCTCTTTAACCCAAGGTAAATTGTTGTCAAGAATGTTCAAAGAAGCATTCATGACAGTATATACACCATTGTCTATATTTAGTTATTTTGGCATTTAATGGTTTTTTGCATTAAAAACTCATTGAAACGCTTTGAAACTCAAACCAGGCAGCGCCCTAGCGTCTGAAACATTCACTGGGCAGCGCCTTGGCGCTTTACAAATCAATTAGGTGGCGCAGCAGCGCTTTTAACCCAAAATTTGGGGGTTTACTTTTGGCTAACCTTAACCAAACTTCTTGATAAAGTCAAGGCAATTAAATAATAGAATTAAATCCTCATTAATTATATTCCTGGCATATATAATTAACTTTCCCAGTTAATTAGACAGTTTGAAGACAACAAGTCTTTACTTGACACAGTCAAGTCCATTTTGGCCCTATGATTAAATCCTCATCAATCATATTCCAGGGTATCAATTAATCAACCTTCCCAGTTAATAAATTGCATTTGACACCTAGCCTCATAATCTAAATTGTTCAGATTATTTATTTCTGCCCTCAATTAGTACAACCTAACTGATTCCTGGGTATCAATTAACTTTCATGGTTAATTAGACAGTTTGAGAAACCTAGTCTCATAATCTGAATTGTTCAGATTATTCATTTCCACCCTCAATTAGTACAGCCTAATTGATTCCTGGGATCATTACTACGCTGGAAAATCTCTCCAAGGCCAATCCTATTGTTTTGAATTTCAACCTATGAAATTCATCACAATTCAACCTCTTTGTGAAACCACAGCCCAATGTGACTGTAGTACAGTCACACTGGGCCGGCCCTTACACAATCTACAAGGTTAGTAACAACCATAATTACTACCTCAAGAACAATGAGGGCATCATATCAACACAACCAATCAATGGATCACATTTGAAACTTTACTGCACTTAATTTAAGTTAGGGAATGTGATAGCAAATTTGATTACACATTGAATATTTGATATCAGACAATTATGTCAATATCACTATTTAAACCCAAGCACAGCAAAATAAACCTCACCTTATTATTCTCTGAATATTGTATATTTGTAATTTACCATTACACTAGATTGGTTTTATGGAATTTTGGATTGAGATGCTTAATGGTTGACTTGAGTTTAAAAGGGCATCCAGGGGCAAATTTTTCTAATTGATATTTAGTAAGCAAATGCATCAGGGATAGGGATGCTTCAGCTCAGCCCCAGCTAGCTTTTGGCTCATGGCTGCTTCAGCTAAAATGGAAATATATAAATATTTAAGACTATTATATATAACTGCTCAAGTTATAGGAGAAATTATTTACATATGTTTTAATTGGAAGAAATTACCTATTTTTAAGTCTGATAGTGGCTGACGACAAATACAAAGTGCTTATAAATTAGTTTGGTTTAATGGCCGATGCTACCGCTCAAAGGGGTTGTTGGACACTTTGCAGTGTCTTGCGGCATCCCCACCTGTGGCAGTGTCAATTAAAGTATAAAAAAAAAGTAGGAGGTGGATGTAAATTAATTGATTCAACATTATGGTAAGACATTGAATTTTTTATTTGAAATTTACTGATAACCATTGGAGCTAAAAAATGGCTTCATTAATTATGATTGGTTAACCCATCTATTTCTCTGCCATTAAGATAAGATTAGAAGCAACTAAGCAGGGTAAGGCTTCACTACACACAATACTAACTTTTTCATTTCAAACTTATAGATTCACTTCAAGATAAAAGTAAGCTTCAAAATATACATATAATATTAACTGTTTTAAGCATAGTAGATCAGGGACTTTAAAGGTATATTTAGTTTTAAACTTTAAAAGCTAACCATACTTTAGAAAGGTATTTAAAAAGTTTTAAACAACTAAATCATTTCAAAATTCAAGTTGAAGCTAAAGATCAGGTAAGCAGTTCACTCAAATTGCTAACCTTTAAATCCTTATAGATGGACTCTATCTGCAGCAGATTTTGGGTTGGTTAAGTCACTTTTATCAAATCAAATTAACTAACCTAGATTTAAAAAACCAGATTTTTTCCCTGAAGTAGATTAAGGCTTGGTAATTATTGCTTTTATTCTCAAATCTTTTTACAATAAAGCTGCATTTCATCAGTTAACTATTTCTAAAAAAAACTTTTAACCTTCAAATTCTTTTAGTTGTACTTGATCCACAGCAGATCTTGGGGTTAGTAAGTTTTATTTTTACTAATTTCCAACCTAGATTTAAAAAAACAGTATTTTGTCCTGAAGCACCCCCTGAGCAGGAAAACTTTGACTTATCACCTTCATTAAGAAGCTACACTGTTTCAAACAGCCTGTTTCTCTATCAGGTAAATTTTTCTGATTGTTTTATGAAACTTGCTAACATATTATAAAAGATCCAAGTTTTTTCCCATTAAGCTAATCTTGGACTGGGTAAGCCGCTAATTTCAAACTTTGTTAACCTTTTTAAAAAGACTTTATTACCTGCAGCGGCTCCTAAGCAGAGCCACTTTTTGAACTATTACCTTCATTAATAAATTTAAACTGCTCCAAACACTCATTTTTATAGCAGATACATGACTATACAAAAAACCTAATCTACATAATATACACATCTACTATTCCTAATGCTTTATTATAAATTCTCAAAAAACCGAGCCAGGTTTTACACAAAAAACCAAATAAAGATAACCATTTTTTAAAAACTATTTTTCTTTTTATACAAAAAATATAAGCTACTACAATGCTTGCTTTACACAAAGAATAAAACTTTATAAGAAATGCTCATATTTGCACTTTTAAATGTTTTGATAAACTTTAAAGATTTTCTCCCTTTGCCTTTTCTATAAAAAAGGTACAAATACACTTTATTATGCCTAAAATAACAGAAAATTTTCACTACTTAGCCTATAATTTTGCTTATATGATAAAGAGACAGCAGCCCTTATTAGGTTTCTTTGGGGCTTAACTGCATAACTACAAATTTACGCTCATTGTTTCTTTTACAAAGGCTTTGAAAATGGCTAGACAAAATTTAAACTAGGAGGATCTTAGTGCACACAAACTTCATTATCCTTTAGGCAACCCAGACCAGAAAGCCAACATCAACCAAACCTCCAATGTTGTATAGATTGTCTTTTATATTATGCTATCACTCAGTTCTGCCTTCCCAATGGTTGCCGGGTTAGAACATGTAAAATCTGCCGAGACTTCTGAGCTCAAGAGCCTGCTAGAAGGGGTCCTACTGTTCCTGAAAACCTTGCTGTTGCAGATCCAGATGCTTTTTTTAGAAAAAGATATACCTGGGTTCCTTTAAATATTGGTAGGATGAATGCAGTGTATGGACAGTGCCAAGCTTTACACTGGGCCTGTGAGGGTACTTGGGTTACTGGACCTACCCGCCTTAGGTTTATCCTTTGCTGCAATGATGGAACCATCCAGCTACCCCCGCTTCAACCTATTCCTGAAGAGATTTATGCCCTGTATACTCAACACACACCCCAAGCAACTAACTTCCTTGAAAATATTTTCCAGTACAATGCTGCCTTGGCAATGAATTCTTTAATTGCAGATAATTATTTTTAAAATTCTCCTTACTTGATATCTTATAACTTAACCCTTAACTCTTTTAGAGCAAGATCACTGCTTGGGAAACAATCCTTGGTATGTCCCTTATTTTATTCATGGTGAGTTATACCATGTGCAGTATTCCCTTTTGCTTACAGAGGGCCGCAACCATGTTTACAATCAGTTGTACTTTATTGACCCAGAGCTTGCCTTGCAGCAACATATGGAGATAAATCCTGGCCTGAATGAGGAGACACTTAGAATGCTTGACCGTGTAGTTTGTCAAGTGAATCCCTTTATGCAAATATATTGTACTGCCACAGAAATTGTTCAGGAGTATACTCAAACCTACCCTGAGGCTGCAGCTTACCTCCATCCTAACTTGAACTTGACAGTTGAAGCAGCACTGATTGCTGTACCTATAATTTGCCCCAATAGCCTCAAATTGCTGCTTTAATGCCTGCTGCATTGGCTGCTGTAGAGGATAGTGAGTGCAATTGCTGTCATGTATTATTGCGGTTACGCGCTGGGCGTACTGAAAGAATTGATCCAACAGTTGCCAAGTATATGCCCACTCACTATGTCCTTCTCTTTCCCTGAGATGACTTGGGCTTTACCTTTGGGATGTATCATATGGAAGAAGGTAGGGCTACACTTTGCCGGCTCAGCATGCGTAACTATTATTGTTATTGTCTCTTTCAGAGAAATACCCAGCCAGCTATTTTTTTCTTGCCTGCTGGCTATTTCAGCAATTTGTTGTTGATGCCTGGGCCTCCTGTGATATGATCCGCCTGCAGTATATTGAAAGTCATCAAGATGTTTTCAGAGCAGAACTTTATAACAATCTTACAGACTACTATGCTTGCACTGATATTGCTGACCCACATGAGATGGTTGGGCACCAAACAATTCTTCCCTCTTTGCACATTGGTTCCTGTTGTCACATGCAAAAGCTCTATCAGGATTTGATGTGCATTGTCCATCACCTTGGAAAGCCAACCCTGTTTATCACATTTACAGCCAATGGTAATTGGGAAGAGATTAGACAAGAACTTGGCCCACGTGAGACACCTATGGACCAACCTGATATTGTTGCCTGGGTGTTTCATATTAAGATCAAGGAGCTGATCCGGGATATGCGGCGTAGATTTTTGGTCCTTACCTGGGGCACTTTTGTGTCATGGAATATCAGAAGCGAGGCTTACCCCATATGCACTGTGTTCTGTTTCTCTGCTCCACAGACAATTATTTCATTCAGCCTCAGAACATTGACCAACTGATTTGGGCAGAGATCCCCCTGGTGGCTGTTAACCCTTACCACAACGAGCTCAGACGTTTAGTATTAAGCTATATGATCCACACTCCATGTGATCAAAATCAAAATGTATCCTGCATGCATGACTTCCCAACTGGCTGCTGCTGTTCAAAGTACTTTCCAAAACAGTTTCAAAATGAGACTGTTCTACCTGCTAATGAATACCCAAACTATAGGTGTCTTAGCCCCCAGAATGCAATTGGATCAGAGACTGTGACTGGACGCAATAACGTTGCAGTCAACAACAGCTGGGTTGTTCCATACTCTCCTGCTCTTATCTGGAAGTACAAGGCACACATAAATGTTGAATTCTGCATGAATCTTTGTACAATCAAGTACATTTTAAAGTACATCTCAAAGGGAGAAGACATGTATACAGCAACAATTGAGGGTCAGGCACCTTTGGCTGATATTGTGCGCCAACATCCTGATGCTGTCAATAACAAATTCTGCCAGCATCTCCATAGTTGATACATTGCCCCACCTAAGGCTGTCTGGGAGCTGAGGGAGTTCCCTCATCACTCAATCTATCCTTCTATCATTTTCTTGGCTGTTCATGCTGAGAACCAACAGATGGTTTATTTTGCTCCTGGTGATGATGTCCTCCGCCAAGTAGAAAATTCTCCCAGAACAACCCTTATGGGGTGGATGCTTTATAATGCTGGGAATGAGGATGGCCAACATCTTTTATACCCAGATTTTCCTCAGCGTTATATTTGGCATGCTACCACTTGAACCTGGAGACGGCGTCAGCAACGTGCACAGTTTGGCCAGATGTATAATGTTAGCCCAAATCAAGGTGATTGTTTCTTTGTACGCCTTCTTTTAACTATTCAATGTGGGTGTACAAGTTTTGTGGACCTAAGGACTGTAGGCAAAGGATTACAAAGAAGAACATATCTCATTAACTGCCTGGCATGTGAGGCTTTGGGTTTACTACAAGATGATGCATACTGGAGAATTGCCTTTCAGGAGACTTCCAAAACCCACTCTGGCCACAGACAGCGGCTTCTTTTTGTACAGGGCCTTACCTCTGGAGATATCACCAATGGCTTGGGTATCTGGAATGAGTTTAGGGAGAGCTTTTATGATGACCTAGAGCACTGGCTGCAGTTTCTGATTGTCCCAGAGGGCCTTACTGATCCCCATATTGATTATGGGCTTTTTTTAATTGCCTGTGAGCTTCAAAAGTTTGGACAAAGCTTAGAAGCTTACCATCTTCCTAACTACAATCAAGGATGAGAAGATCCCAGAAACCCAGTTCAGGATTTTGATCCCCCAGTTGAACTTCCTCAAGCTCACCCAGATCATCTTAATGCAGATCAACAGGCAGCTTTCACCCGGATTACTGAGCAGATTGCCCAGAATCCCACCCATGCACACTTTTTCCTTCAAGGCTCTGGGGGTACTGGGAAAACATTCCTCTACCAAGCTCTGGCTGCTCATTACCGTGATCAGGGTATGCATGTCATCTGTGTTGCCTCAACTGGCTTAGCTTCCAGCCTTCTGCCAATGGGACAGACTGCTCATTCAACTTTTAAGATGCATCTTAACCTGGATGAGAGCTCGGTTTACAACATTGCATATCAATCTCAGCTGGCTACCCAGTTACGTCAGACAACCTTACTCATATGGGATGAGGCCCCCATGCAGCATAAATTTGTTGTGCTGGCCGTTGAGCGTACACTCCAGGATGTTTGCAACAATGAGGCTCTATTTGGTGGGATCCCAGTGGTTTTTGGAGGTGACTTTAAGCAGACTCTTCCGGTGATCCGCCATGGTGGTCATGCCCAGCAGGTAGAGGCTTGCATCCAGCAGTCAAGAATCTGGCCCCAGCTTCAGATTTTGTTTCTGAACCAAAACATGCAGCTGCATCAGACTGAAGAGAATGAGGTTTATGCCTGGTACCTGAAAGAGCTATCATTTAATGCTAGGCTTTATGGATCGATACATTTGCCTCCTTTTGTTACCCAAGCTGCCAGATCTGAGCAGCTGAACCAGGCTATCTATCCTCCTGAACAGCTTAGAGCCTTAACCCCCAATAATGCAGCTGTATTCTTTAAAGGCTGTGGCATCTTAACTGTCACCAACTGCCAAGCTGTTGAGTTTAACTCTAGAATTCTTGACACTTGCCCTGGAGCTTCTCATGTCTACAATGCCAAGAACCGTGCTGACCCAGGAGAAGGGGATGACACTGATTTGGTTACTGCTGAGGTCATGCAGACTCTTAATTGCAGCAGCTTACCCCTATCCCACTTCACCCTGAAGGTTGGCGCTCCAGTGATGATCCTTTAGAACATTTATGCCACTGAAGGTCTATGCAATGGTACAATGGCCATAGTCACAACCCTTTTCTGAAACACAATTGAAGTCACAATTATCTCTGGGATTTACCAGGGCTGCCGCTGTCTTATTCCCCGTCTAACAATGGTTGAGGAGGAAGAGTTTCATTTTACTCTACAGCGCTGGCAGTTTCTAATCTGTCTAGGATTTGCCATGACTTTCAACAAATCTCAAGGTCAGTCCTTGCGCCATGTGGGTGTTGATCTCACACATGACCCCTTTTCTCATGGTCAGCTCTATGTTGCTCTTTCACGTACTACTGATGTGTGAGGCATCATAGCCTTAATTGATCCATATCATAATCACGGTCAGACCCAAAATGTTGTCTATCCAGAAGTCCTTCTCCGCCAAGCTCCTCAGCCTGAATGAGCCTTTAAATACCTTTTTTAGCATAATAAACTTTTATCTACAAACAATATCAATAAATGCTGATAATTCACATCATAATAAAGTTATAACACTAAAAATTTAAAATGCTATTAAAAAGCAGCTATTAGAGTCTAAATCACAAAATAATTTATAAACTGAAAACACATACCAGCGGGATGCCATAAAAGGGTAAAGCGGGTGTAGCTCAGCTTTGTTCTTTTGGCATCCCGCCCGCCACACCACGCTTGTTTAAATAAATATTTGAAGGGGAAAGCTAGGAGCCAGAAACTGGCTGCGGCTGCCCAGGGCTTGGTCGACGCAGCCCTAATCAGGGATAAGGCAAGTTTTGCATCATAAGTTTGGCCGTTTGAACCTCATTACCAGTTGTCATCCAAGCTTCTATTTAAATCAGATTAAAGAATAGGAAATACCGTGCGATTCCACTCTTTCCTCCACTTATGATTTTAGAATAAATTCTATTTTAATATCATTTTATCGTCCAACGCGGTTAAACCACCTGTCCCATGCGATTATGCCGTTGATTATCAGTCATTGTGCTTGAAAAATAATAGATTAGCTATTTGTCAGAGACTTATGTGAAAGTAAACCATTTTCATAGTATTGATGCAAGTTAATTTTAAGCGATATGGTTGGCCCTTTGTAGGTTCCTCAAATGTGTTTTTAAACGAAAATATGTACGAATTGTTCTTTCTCGCTTGGCTTATATATTAATATTGCCCCATACTAACACTAGGCTTCTGTAACAATAGGTATATTTAATTTCCATAAAAATATTCTGATCCTCTTATTAGCATTTAGAGCCGGTCTTGCGCCAAGTCGCTTTTTCTTCTCTCGCAAAAACATCCTCGTTGTAATGGCGCCCAATAGCAGTGTAGCAGAAAGCTATTTGCTCGGTGCCTTTAATATTAGAGCTTTCGGGATAAAAAAGTTAGCCGACGATAATGATACTCTAAAGCATATCGTGAAGATCCTTCGTCGATATGATATTTGCTTTCTCCAAGAAGTTCGGGAAGCTGATAACAAACTCAACCCAGATGGCTCCAGTCCTCTGCTGACTCGGCTCATAGAGAAAGTTTCTACCAAGACTAAGCCTTATGATGGTGTATTTAGTCCTCAAATCGGAAGAAGCTCACACAAAGAGAGATACATTTTTCATTTTTCGTTCAGATCTTTTTAAGTTTATAGAGTCAAATTTATTTGACGATGAAAATTTTGGGGATGTTTTCGAACGAGAGCCCTTTTCTGCTCGATTTTCCTTGATTTCTAAGCCCCATGTCCACCTTGCTTTGCTTGGAGTACACGTTAAGCCTACAGATGCCGTGAAGGAGATTGGCTCGCTCCATCATTGCTTCGAGAAACTTTCCATTCAATGGACCCCTAAAGAAGAACCTAAACAGGAAAAGAAGAAGCCCAAAAAGAAATGGTACCACTATCTCTTCTCTTGTATTTGTCCTACTATTTCCCAGGAGGATGAAGGCTCTGCTGCCGAGTTGGGAAATATGAATAAGACTATGCTTATTGGTCCTGTCATTATGGGGGATTTGAATGCTGGGAAGAATTACCTTGGCGTCAAAGCAAGAAAACAGGTGGAGCTCTATACTAACAGAGAGAAGTACACTTGGTTGATCGAAGACGATGTCGATACAACTGTCGCAGAGTCTACAGATTATCCTTATGATCGAATCATTGTTCCTACTGCACAGTCCCGCCATTTCCGTAACGCCAAGCCCTATCCATTTGACGAAAAGCTTAACCTTGAGAGCGAAGCAGCCCTTGCAGTTTCAGACCATTACCCTGTTGAAGTAGAACTCCTCCCCTGATTTTTAAATCTCTTCAACTGAAAAGAGTTTTTACATCATTAAATAATAGTCCTCTAGTATTATCGAACGCTTTTGCAGATTTTCTCTCTCATTAGAGGCATTAAGTTGACTATTTCTCTTGCCAACCAACCTTTGCCTGAGCTGAAAACTAGTTGAGATTTAGGCTGCTTAGACGCAGCTTCCAGCTCTAGGCCATTCACGTCAAAAAGTTATTTAATCATATTTAAATATTAGGTAATTGGCGTTTTGGCTAGGGCGGCCTAAAGCCGGAAAATAGTCGGAGTATCTCTAATTATAATATATTTATGAGAGCCTATTCATTCTACAATAAATGGGATTATCCCACAACGATCAAAGAGTCACATCAGTATGGGGTTTGGCGGACCACCTCTAGACAATTACTGGATCTGAGCTTGATTGAAAGCTTAGAGTTGATGACCAGCCAAAGTTTAGGCTGCTGCAGCCGAAATACAGCACTTTAAAAATAAAATTACTATTATGGCTAAATACAAAGGCTATAAATAAACATACAAAAAAATTCTTTGGAAAACCGCTTTAGCTGCGGCAGCCTAGTTTCAGGAAGGACATCATCTCTGAGCTTTCAATCAAGTTTAGATCCAGTAACTGTCCAGAGGTGGTCCGCCAAACCCTACATCAGCATGTGGTAGCTCTTCAATGAATATCATAATATCAACGCTGCTAATTAACTTACCCCAGTGGATTTATTACCAGCTGGCTGATTGTTTACAAATAATTCAAATCTTCCTCTTGGTTTAGGATTCTTATAGGGCAAGCCTTGATCGGATTACTTCTACAAATCAATGGTACAGATACAACTTCCAATCCTGTTTTTCTGCACCACTATTTCCAATATATTCATCCTAATCAAAATCTTTAGACTGTAAATTTATATTGGTATTCCAGTTTTGCAGAGTAATCATCCCTAAGATGCGATCAGTGACATGAAAACAAATAACCTAAGGCAGCTCTGTAATTGGACCATCCTATGCAAACCTAATATACTCAGTAGAAACTTTCAACCTGCTTTTTTCCAAGAGGCAAATATGGAGCCTGTTACAGTAGTATGTCAAATGGAAGGAATAGTACGGCCCCCAGAATCCAAAACCAGCAACAAACTGCCACAAAACCCTTGGCTATGATGGACAACTTAAATGTTGTCCTGGATAAAAAATGAGTGAAAGCAGGGGTTGCTCAGATCCCTCTTGAAAATCTGGATCTCCCTGTCTTTTTACCAATTAACTTTGATAAATTAAACACACAATATTTGCCAGTTAGCATTAAAAGCACTTGACCTGCTGGCCGCCAATTTTTTTGGTTATGACATCAGCAAGTTAAATTCCAATGCAGGCTCCTTAGCTGCAGAAAATATTCATGCCAACCAATCAGATGTCACAGAATCCTACCTCTCCCATCCTAAGTCCCCTGAAAACTTTCCCCAATCCCCTCAAGAAACTTTCTCCTAGATATATTACTTGCCTTAGAAAGTAAAGGGAGTTACTCTCAAAATGCTTGAATACTTGGGCCTTATGGTTCCTGTTTTTGAGAGCTTTGCCAGTGCTGCGGTGAGAGCAGCGGCTGACTCCCTTGCTGTACCTATGTCCACTCTTGACCTAGGTCCCACTTCTATCTACTACTCTCATTTCCCTTTACAGATGATCTTCTTGGCTTTAATTTTAACCTCTGCCTTTTGCTATGCTGCAGCCAAACTAATTGTAGCTCAGTATTGAGATTGGGGAAGACAGCAGCCCAATAGGAAAGGCAGAGAGTAGGAATAAGATGCAGCTTTATTTGGAAGATGGTAGTCAATATTCCAGAAAGGGAAGCTACTAACCCTTCAAGGGGTGGCATTGTGGTGGGATTCAAGCATGGTGTGAGCGGCAAATATCTAATTGAGGGATCAGTGCTTGGAAATTGTTTAGCACCCAATTAGGAGTTATTGCCTGTATTTTAACATTGGCCGCAGGATACCCAATGTTTTAGATAGGTTGGCAGGCAAGGAGTTTATCTTGGTTGCAACACCCCTCTGCCTCCTGTTTGTTGTCCAGCACTAGAATCAGGGTCTGCAAAAGATCTGGGAAGTTGTGTGCAAAATCTTTCTGGGCAGATAAGGCGTGGCAGGGGCACAATCAGTTGTGGTGAGTTTCTTAGTATTACCTTGGGCATCTTCAAGCTGGTAAGTATAACTGTTGTAGACAGCTGACACTCTGAAGGGCCCAATTGTCAGGGTGAAGTAGAGTGAGAGCTTGTCATAATTAATCAAATGGGAAATGTACACCCAAATCAGGATGGCATTACCAATAAGGAGTAGATGGTGTGTATTTACTATGAAATGGTAACCTTTGAAGAGAGAATATAGAAATATACAACAGATGATAATGCACAGGTACAAGAAGAAGACTTTAATTTGGCTCAAAGTCAGAGAATCAGCTGCATAGATGGGTTTACACTCAATTTTGTGAATTTCAGAAATCATTTCATCAGGAGGAGTAGTAAGATTTCCAGGAGATTTCAAGGGTAAGAATTCAGAATCTAATAATCTGGTTATTAAAAATCTGATCAGAAAATATTGGAATAAGTGAATTATGAGGCAAGATATTTAATGTGAAGAAAAATATCAAAATACTACTGTAGTATCAGGACCATCATTCATGATGATCCTAACATAGATAACTTTATTTTTTGTAACTTGGCACAAATGGTTCCTCAATCTAGTCCTGCAATACATGGTTTTAAGATTGATTATGTGGATGTCAATCCAACACAGGCAGAAACAAAAGTCAAACCCAAAACCTTTCTTATGGCCTCAGAGCGTTTGAAATCAAGTTCAAGAACAATTAAGAGATTGATAGAGGAGCAAAAAGACTTCAAAAATGACCAAATCAGCTAATAAAAGGCTGTGAAACTGCCCACTGACGTTTTCAACCACTTAGTTAATACAGGAAGCTCCTTAAACTACTCAACTTCAGTTTAAAGATACTGTTAAGTTAATACAGTAGTTTTCAAGCCTGTTGAGATAAATGTATATTATTCAGTTTAGAACGCATGAACTCAGTCTAAAAACAAAGTCAAAGTGGATCTAAATCTATTGTAATTTAATATAAATTCCTTGATTTTTGATTTTATTTTTAGAATGTGTTCATGTGCTCTAAACTGAATAATATACATTTATCTCAACAGGTTTGAAAACTACTGTACACATATTAACAGATGTTTTAACTGAAAGTTCAATTATTTCAAACTTATAATCGTAAGTTGATTCCTTAGGTCAGTTAAAGAGTTGTTTCAATTTTTTGATAAATGTTTTAGAGCTTGATTCAACTTCTGTGACGTTTCAACTCCAACTACCTTTTCCAACTACCCCCATCCTTTCACTATATAAGTATCTGTACATTGCTTATAGCAATTTATCAACCAATAAAGAATTTAAACCTATTAAAAAACTACTTTATTTTTATAAGACTTTTGGATATCCATGAAGCCACCTAATTCTCCCCCTTCTTAGGGAATTAGGCTCAAATGGATTATTCTAATCTTGTTTTGTACCTTAGTACATTTGACCGTTCAAATGTAAACTCACCCGGGATCTGGAACAAATACAGAATACTGCAATAATGGAAAGTGGGCCCCAGTAGTACCAATCATATGGTATACTGCCTCCTTGTTCTCATCAAACCCACTCACTAAAGAGCAATCTAAATTTCAATCTCCAATCCTGTTCCCACTAGTCTATTCTATCTGTCTGTTTGCTTCTTTTTCCTTGCTTGCATACCTAGGCGCCTACCCCTTCTTGGGCCATTTCAATCCCTTACTGGGAAGGTATCAAATATTTGGGGAATTGGTACACTTAGGCATGTTTTCTGTGCCAATTGGCTCTATGATCACAGGGTTTAATCCTTCTGCCTTAATCCATCATGCTGGGAAGCTGTTTCCAGCAGGGTGGGTTCCTGACATGTAGTTTGTTGGGGATAGTGTTACTTAAAGCTCTTGATTGCATCTTGATGAGGTGACCTCCTTGCACATGGTATTTACTTAGTTTACAGATACCACCAATGGTGGTCCTGTAAACTGTTACCTGACCTCCTTGGAGATCAGGATTTGAAGATCACATAGTGGTCTTTGAGGAAATTGAGTGTGGGGCATCTAAGCCCCACTTAGACTCAATTTTCTGTGCCACCCCCCACTTGTAATCAATTTTATGCCTTAAATCTACAATTTCTGCAAGCAGGCGGGGCTTGTGGACGGATTTCCCCAGGTGATGGCCCTTTGGCCTAGCCATAACCAGGAAAACTATGTCTGTGACACCAATGTGGTTGGGTGTGAGTTTTGCAGAGTTGGGGTTGAGGGTATAGACAGGATTACCCACAGCATAGAAAGCTTCAAGGTGTCTTATCACCCCCTTAATTTGTTCCTGCTTGATTTCATGGGCTTTGGCTCAAACTACACTAGCAAGGGCATGGCTGTGAGGGGTGATTTGACTGAGGCTGTTGATTTTAACTTGTCCTGGTCCACCCCGGTCATGCCATTGGGGGTTCTAAAGGCTAATGTACTAGGGATAAACCCTGTTCTGCTGTTGGTCCTAGCTTGCATAATGATCAATGTGGTTGGGAGATGCTCCTGGGACAGCTTGGCAATTAACTGGACCAGTGAAACATTTACTTGTTCTACTCACAAATTGGCCAGTGGGTGATATGGTGTGATAACTATTTTCTTCAAAAACAACCTTCATGCAATACACTTTCATGATATTACCCACAAGCTCTGATCCACTTTATGTGATGCGTTGCTTGGGGTGGCCAAAATGTACCACAATCTCTTGGCTAATGAACCAGGTTAATGTCAGGGATCCACTCATTGGAAAGCTTTTCCCCAATTGAATGGAGAAGAGCTCCCAAGTTGAATTTGATCAGAGTGGAACCTACTGGAATTCCTATCATTAGCATGTGTAGAAGGTGACCAAATAGACAGAATCTTCCCAAAAAGGGAGTGAAGTGATTGAGAAGATAATAGACACTGGTGTACCCCAAGACCAACCAGGGGGCCTTGGGGTGGATGATTGGGGGGAATTGAGCTGTTTCAACATAAGGGGCATGTCTTTGAAGCGGACCAAAACAATACCAAATTGAGTCTTCAGATTTATCAGTAGGAGTTGGTTCAGGGTTTTCAAATTTAACATTTTCTTGCCCATAATTGATTAACACACACAAATTCTATACAAGGAAGATGAACTTCATGTTGTTGGGGGGGGACCTTTAGAATCTACTAATCAAGTGTTTAGAATTGAGAATATAGATTTATTGGGTTGATAGAAATAAAGAAATTGTTAGAGAAATTTGCTCAAGGGAAATTATTCAGTTTAAATACTGAAGTCAATTGGTGAAGGCATCATAGAGTTTACCAGGCAATCCTGCAGGTGTAGGGTAGAAAGTATTGCCTTGCAGGCATGCAGTAGGCTGCAGCCTGCAATGCAAGAAGAAGTATTTTGGCTTATTGCAGTGCATTCTTCTAAACTCTGGTTTTGTTGACTATTGGGAGCCAGATGAATATTACTTCTCAAGCTTGATTTATTTGGCTTTATTGATTGGCTTAATGGCTCTCCTGAAAATTCTGGGTGCAGGTTGGAGCATTTGTTTTGGCTTTGATTGAGCAGTTTGATGGTTTTGGAGCTAAATTTAAATGCACTTTTGGTGCTGTTGTTGTTTACATCCTTGATTGTCTGAATTTTTGAATTTGAAATAGAATTTATATTGATTATCTTCTTTGAGATTTTGAGCTTGCTCTTGCTCTCACTCTGGAATCTGTTTTTGCTCTTGTTTTCATTTGTGCATTTATTAATTGGTTTTGAACATATTTTTGAAATTTCATTTTCTGCATTTAATAATGCTCTTTTTGTCTTACTGGTTGTGTCCATGGTTCCAAGGCTTGTGTAGATTTTGGGTAAGGGATAGAATCCCTTACAGCTATAGTGGTGGTAGTATGGTTAGTGGTTTCTCAAGCTACAGGCCAGTGTGTGAAGTATTCAATGGTAGTAATGATGCAATTATTTCTTAATTTATCCTCTGGCAGAGGTCCTACAATTTCAAGGACCCATTGATAAAAGGGCTTCATGGTCTTGATGGGCAATACTGTAAATTCAGAACCTAAATGTAAAATGCGGGATTGTCAAATCCTTGGTCCAAATTTTGAATCACTTTTGTGGGCAACTCAGCTGAGTGAAAATTAAAATATTTAATTAAATTAACCATTTAATTTGACTTTTTTTGGTTTATTTAAACTGGCAAATTTCAAATCTCTTGAGCAGATAACTCAACTGACAAAAGACAAAATACAGCAAACAAATGCAGGATACATTAATCAGAAATGCAGGATTCTAATGTACAATTTGAGATTTCCTGTATGTCAAACAAATCATAGACATCATGTAAAAATTAACAAATCTGAAATTGCGGGATTGTCAAATCCAAGAACCAAGTTCCAAATCAAAATTGCAAGGAATTTGAAATAAATATAGTTTATGGGTGTCTCAAAAAGGATGTTAAAGGATCTAGAGTGGATTTGTGCTAATTCTTTTAGGAATCATAGACATTCTCAAAAATCACCCTATTCTGGTTTAGGACAGCTAAAATTTAGATCCTGCTATTCACAAAATTAACAAATTTAACAATAAAATTTAATAAAATATACATTCTCACTTTGAGTTTAATTTTTTTAATAAAATTTTATTACGTCTTCTTCCAACACCAACCAAGTCAACAAGCTGATCCCTGGCCTTGACAAAATCATGCAGGACTACACTGGGTCTTCCAATAATGAAGCCTCTGTCTATGGCCACTCCCAACCCACAGATCCCTCTGCAAGCTCCACCTAGGAATGTTTTCTTTCTCCTGAAACTTCCAGCATGGCCCTGTTTGCCCATCATGCACAGGCAGCTGCCAACCTAAATCCTGTATCAACAATGGAATCTGGAACCAGCCATTTGAGCCATGGGGTCACCCAGAGAGTCCTAAATCCCAAAACAGCCAATCAGATGGCATTGACCAGTTTCCAAGATGGACACATCCCTCCCCCAGCCAATCAGCTTGTGAGACGCAGAAGAAAATAGATCACTCTGGAGATTTTTCTCAAAATGTTTGAAAAGTAAGGGATGCTTATGTCCCTTGGGGAAATTGCAGCTGTGATGGGTTTTGAAAAGTCCACTGTGGCTGCAACCCTGCAAGCCCACGCCAACTGTGGCCCCCTTATCAAGAAGACCCTGACTGGTGCCCAATCTTTGACTGAAGGTTAAAAAGCCCACCCCCTCATGATGGCTATTATGGAGCATGACCCGCAGATGCCCCTGGTCCAGGTCCGTCTCCGACTGGGACTCTACGTCATTTTCACCAATAAGAGAACAGTGAATTTGTGGATGCACAGAGTTGTGGTTGCCACCAGACTCTTATCAAATCATGTTATCAGTGGCCCCATTTTGGTGGACACTGACCCCTATGATTCTACCATCATCAATTTTATCAAAGGGAGGGCAATGTGAGCCCATAATGACGTAATCTTCCTGTCATACACCAAGATTTTGGCAAGTATTCAAGTCTTTGGGGAAAAGCACATCTAGTCTGACATATACAAGCGCAGGCCAACCCTATATTGATTTTTCAGGGTTTTGTTAACAGTTTCCCCATTGGGTGTCAATTATTACTCGGCAATATCAAGCACTGCAGATGGGTATGCCTATCAGACAGAGCTCAAGGATATGCTGGAGGAGTGCGCTACCCAAAACGCCGCGTACACAGTTGTACCGAGTGCAGAGATGGAGCAGAGGGAATGGGCAACCCAAGAAATCAGGGCTGCAGGGCATAAATATTGGTCCTACCCCATCAACCATGCAGACATGCATCATGCAGATGTATGTCTCTATAATTTTGGTTCCACACTCAGGCGCTTAAAGCCTGCCACATACAATGAACTGTGCACCCAAATTGATAAGGGTTATGAGCTTTTCCCTTCCATGTTTGTACAAGACCTATCAGATCTTATCATTTTCTATGCAAGTGATAGTGATAAGTCCAGAAAGGACTCCCACCTCCCCCAAGTCAATCCATTTGTTTCACCAAGCCCACATATGTGACAGAAGGCAAATTTGAGCAATTGAAGCAATCATTTCTTGCTTCCCCTTCCCAGTCAACAAACCCTGCCTCCCCAACCCCCCATCAAGCCACCTGCCTTCCAACCCTGACTCCCAAACCACTGCCCATTCCCTCCCACTATCTCTGATGCTGTCCCTTTTACAGGTGCAGATGATGGCAACATACATTCTGCCCATTCCCTCCCCTTCTCTTCCTTTGATCAGTAAAATAAAAAATTTCTTTGTGATAACTTATTGAAGTCAATATTAAATCTTTCAATTCATAATTAATAATATTTTCTTTATACATTGTCAACATTTCCCATAATTAATACAATGTTGTGCATTTTATGAATAACTTAAAATCATTAGCATACATATTTTTCATCATCATTAATAAATTAAAGACAATAAACGTAAATATTGGATTAGAATATTGCAATTAGACGTCAACTATTGATATTTAGAAATTATGTGCATAACTCATTGCATTTTGTTTTATTAAAATTCCTTGTAAGCTTGGCCTTTTTCATTGTAATTTATTGAAATGGACTGTGTTTATATTAGAGAGCCATTAACACCTAATACAAATATTGATACATAGTGCCTTTTACAGCCTGTATATTTACCTATTGGTAATAATTCTGTAAAATTTTCAGTCATATTTTGCGAGGTAATGATAATGTAATGGATTGATAAACATTAATTTATTAACCTGTTGCTTTATTATTACCTTGCAAAATCCAACTAAAAAGGTAACAGAATTATTACCAATGGGTAAATATACAGGCTGTAAAATGCACTATGTATCAATATTTGTACTAGGCGTTAATGGCTCTCTAATATAAACACAGTCCATTTCAATAAATTATAATAAAAAGGCCTTGTTTACAATGAATTTTATTAAACAAAATGCATTGAGTTATGCACATAATATCAAAATACCAGGATTTAATACACATACCTGCAATATTCTAGTGTAAAGTTTTTCCTTTTTGGTCCTTAATTTATTATTATTAATGAAAAATATTCATATAAATAATTATATAATATTCATAAAATGTACAACATTTATTGATTATGAGAATTTCAATAATGTAAAAATAATATGTTATTAATTATAAATCAAAAGAAATAATATCAATTTTAATAATTTGTCACAAAGAAAAGTTTTATTTTACTGATCAAGGGACAAGTGGGGGAGGGAATGGGCAGAATGTATGTTGCCATCATCTGCGCCTGTGGAAGGGATGGCATCAGAGGTAATAGGAAGGGAATTGATGGTGGTCTGGGAGTCAGGGTTGGAAGGCGGGTGGCTTGATGGGGGGTTGGGGAGTCAGGGTTTGTTGACTGGGAAGGGGAAGCAAGAACTGATTGCTTCAATTGCTCAAATTTGCCTTCTGTCACATATGTGGGCTTGGTGAAAAAAATGGATTGACATAGGGGAGGTGGGAGTCCTTTCTGGACTTATCACTATCACTTGCATAGAAGATGATGAGATCTGATAAGTCCTGGACAAATACAGAAGGGAAAATCTTGTACCCCTTCTCAATTTGGGAGCACAGTTTATTGTAGGTGGCAGGTTTTGAGCGCCTGAGAGCAGAACCAAAATTGTAAAGACATACATCTACAAGATGCAAGTCAGTGTAGTTGGTGGGATAGGACCAACAGGTATTCCCGCAGCCCTAATTTCTTTGTTTGCCCATTCCTATTGCTTCATCTCTGCACTCAGTACAACTGTGTACACAGCGTTTTGGGTAGCCCACTCCTCCAGCATATCCTTGAGCTCTGTCTGGTAGACATACACATCTGCAGTGTTTGATATTGCCAAATAATTATTGACACCCAATGGGGAAGCTGCCAGAAAACCCCCAACAAATTGATACAATATTGGGCCGCGCTCGTAGAAGTCAGATTTGATGTGCTTTTCCTCAAAGTCTTGGATACTTGCCAAAATCTTGGCATACAACAAGATAACATCATTACGGGCCCTCATTGCCCTCACTTTGATAAAATTGATGATGGTAGAATCATAGGGGTCTGTGTCCACAAAAATGAGGCCACTGAGAACCTGATTGGATAAGAGTTTGGCGGCAACCACAACTCTATGCATCAACAAATTCACTGTTCTCTTATTGGTGAAAATGCTGTGGAGTCCCAGTCGGAAATGGACCTGGACCAGGGGCATCTGCGGGTCATGCTCCATAATAGCCATCATGAGGGGGTGGGCTTTTTCACCTTCAGTTGAAGTATAGGTACCAGCTGGGGTCTTCTTGGGAGGGGGGCCACAATTTGCCTGTGCTTGCAGGGTTGCAGCCACAGTAGACTTTTCAAACCCCATCACAGCTGCAATTTCCCCAAGGGACATAAGCATCCCTTGCTTTTCAACCATTTTGAGAACAATCTCTGGGGTAATTAGCTTTCTTCTGCGTCTTGCAGGCTGATTGGCTGGAGGTGGGATGTGTCTGTCTTGGGAACCAGATAGTGCCATCTGATTGGCTGTTTCTGGATTATGGCTTCCCTGGGTGACTCCTTGGCTCAGTTGGCTGGTTCCAGATACCATTGTTGATACATGGTTTGGGTTAGCATCTTCCTTTGCATGATGGGCAAACAGGGCCATGCTAGAAGTTGAAGGAGAAAGAACACACTCCTGGGTAGTGTTTGGGGAGGGGCATGCAGGTTGGGTGTGACCATAGACAGAGGCTTCATTATTGGAAGACCCAGTGTAGCCTTGCATGATCTTGTCAAGGCCAGGGAACAGCTCATTGACTTGGTTGGTGTTTGAAGAAGACGTAATAAATTTTTATTAAAAAAATTAAACTCAAAAAGAGAAATGTATATTTTAATCAATTTTATTGTTAAGTATGTAAGCTGATGAATATTATGATCTAAATTTTAGCCATCCTAATTTGGAATAGGGTGATTTTTGAGAATGCCTGTTGTTATAACTGTGCTGTTTTAGCAGAGTTACAAGGGGAAAAATATTTAGAAGCTAGATAATAATCTTTATTGAGAGATAGTGATTATATAGTCATTGTGAATTAATGGATAGTAGGAACATGATTGTTGATCACACAGTTGGATAGAAGAAGGGGGGTGGCTTTATCCTGGTAATGATTCAAACACTAAAACAAGGTATCCACCATAAAGGATCATCATCTGTTAATGTTGTTAGATTTTTTAATTAGAGTTGACTTCCTAGTCTGGCTTCAGGTGGCTGGGTAATCAGATTGCGGGTCATAAACCCGCTTGTTTGGAACCTTGCTGGCGGGTTGAGCCTGCTGTTTTGACACCCCCTCCCCCCAACTGAAGGTTAGCCTCCTCTGGGGGTAGGTTGTCAGGGAGGTTGTCAGGAGCCCGGGCACTGTACTAGACTAATTGTTGTTCTGTGGCAGGCAGGGAAGGTTTGTGTTGTTTTTGTCTCACTTTGCAGGGTCTTAGGCAATCATGGTGTAGGGTCTTGTCTTGTTTGCGCTTCCTGAGTCCTTGCACAAGGTAAGTGTTATTGTTGTTTACCTTTAGAATGATTGCTGGTCCTACTTTCTCTGGTTGTAGTTTTCTTTTATCAACGTTTATGACCCAAACTTTGTCCCCAACTTCATGTCTATCTTTGATGGGGACAAAGGTTTTTTGCAGACGTTCATTTTCCTTTTCTGTTTATTTGCTGTTGGCCTCTATAACTTGAGGGTCTGAGCACAGGGAGACTTCACTTGGGATTTCCAGTTTGGGTCCTGTTAATGCTTGGATGATATTTGGCTGTGTGCTGTATACCAACTCAAAAGGGCTCTTTCTGATGGATCTGTTCACTTGGTTTTGGCACACAAGTAGTGCAGTCAATAGCTGCTTATACCAGTCTTCAGGTCTCCCAGCAGTGAGTTTGGCTAAGGCTTGCACAAGGCTGCCATTTAGCTGCTCTAATTTTCTATTGGCCTGTGGGTGTTATGGTGTTGTTACAGTGTGTTTGACCCCATTTTTTGCGAGGTATACATTGGTGGTTTTGGAGGTCAATTATTTCCCTCCGTTTGTTATAAGGAGTTCTGGCTTTCTAAACTTCTGATTATCTCTTTAACAATAAATTGTCGCATATCATTACCAGTGTGCGCCCTTACTGCTTGGGCTACTGGCCATCTTGTAGCAAAGTTATGGCAGTGATGATGTATTTCTTATCATTGTGTTTCCCTGGCATGGGGCCAACAACGTTGAGGGCCCATACCTTGAAGGGTAGTTGTGTGTGGATGGGTAGTACTGACTTTGGAGGGGTTTTGCTTTTGGCAAACTTTTTGCATACCTCACATTGGTCTAGGACTTCCTGAAAGTCACAATATAAGGTTGACCACCAGGCCTTGTGTTTAAGAAACTCATATAGGTTTCAACTCTTGGTGTGTCCAAGGTCTCTGTGATAGCATAGGATGGTGTCTACTTGCTGGTGCATAGGAATATAGGGAATGGTAGTACCGTCAGACATTTTTCTGTTCAGGGTCCTGTACACGTCAGCAAATAGTTGTTTGTTTTTGATAACTGTTTCCTTTGTTATGTCAGTTGTACCAGAGGGGAAACCTTTGTCCTTTGTTCTTAGAACCAAGAGGGGCCATTCTGGGTTGAGCCCATTTTCCCCTCTTGTGGCACAGACATATAGGCGTGAGAAGGCGTCTGCCATGGAAAGCTCAGGACCAGTTTGTACTGTATGAGGATATTGAATCTCTCCAAGAGCTTCATCCAGCAGGCTTGGCGACAAGATAGACTTGCTTGGGTTTTGAAATATATGAGCAACTTGTGGTTGGTTAATGCTGTGAGCTCTTCCTGCCGTTCCAGATAACAATACCATTTGACTAGACAGTGCACAATGGCCAACAGTTCCTTGTGGTAGATAGGGTATCAACACTTATCATCTGTCAACTTTTGTGATTCATAGGCTATGGGCAGGAAGTCACCATCATTGTTTTTGATTCATAGGACTCCCCCAATGGATGCATCTGAGGCGTTGGTTTCCATTTGGTATTCCCCATCAGGTTTGGGGTATTGCAGGATAGGAGCTGCTGTGAGTTTCTCCTTGAGGTGTCTAAAACAGAGGTCACGTTGATGGTTCACACAAACTTGGATTTGGCACCTGTTATGGCAGATAAGGGGGCAGTCAAAACGCCACAGTCAGGTATGAAGCGGCGTACATAGGCCACCATCCCCAAGAAGGTGCAGAGTTCCAACTTATCCTTGGGTGGCGGCATCTTGAATATGGCCTGTATCTTTTGACTGTTGGGTTTGATGCCATCCTTTGAGACTATGTGTCCCAGGAAGGGTAATTGCTTGCAGAAGAACTGACATTTGGTGGGTTTGGCCAGCAGTTTGTGTTGTGCCAGGGTAGCAAAGACTGCCTCTAGGTCTTTGTGGTGCTTTTTCACCAAGGGGCTGTAGACAATGATGTCATCTAGGTAGACTAGGGCATGCTTGCCTATGTGTGGCGCAAATACCTTGTTCATCAAGGTCACAAAGGTGGACAGGGCGTTTGTCATGCTAAAGTTGAGCACCACACATCCATATGAGCCATATTTAGTGCTGAAGGCTTTTTTGGGGATGTCTTCCTCCTTAATACAATACTGGTTATAGCCTGCAGTCAGATTGATCTTGGAGAAGACTGTGGCTCCTCCCAAGGCATCAAAGAGATTGTCAATCAGTGGTAGTGGATAACAGTTCTTGATGATAACTTTGTTTAGGGCTTGGTAGTCTATGACCAGATGTAAGGTACCGTCTTTCCTGGCCACAAAAAATATGGTGGCCCTAAAAGGAGACTGTGAGGGGCGGATAAGTCCTTTCTCCAACGCCTCCTTGAGATAAGTGCGTAGGGCGTTGTCTTTGTTTGGGGTCAGCCTGTAGATAGGGCGTGCTTTGGGGACAGCCCCTTTGAGTTGGATGGAGTGTTGGATGTGTTTCTCAGGGGGCAGCCCAGGTAGCGCTTCTTTGAAGATTTCTGGATGGCAGGCCACAATTTTGCAATCCTGAGGTGTGGAGGTATCCTGATGATCCTTGAGGTGTATGATCTTGTACTGGCAAGAGTCTCAATCAATCTCCTTCAGGTTTCCCTTTTTGTCCAGGGTCTCTGTGATGCGCACAAAGATGTGGTTGTGTAGGAGTTGGTCCACTGAGTCAGGGTAGATCTGGTGGTTGACACCTTCACGCTCAATAGTCAACACTGAGGTTGCCAAGTCTATGTGAGGATTATTCTTTTGTAACCAATCCAACCCCAGTACAATGTCAAACTTTTGAAAGTCAATGACGGGTCCTTGGATGGTGAAGTGTAGGTTCTCAAGCATGACAGAGAAGGGGGTGGTTTCCTTTGTCACAACAATGTGGTGTTTATCAGCCAGGACCACGTTTTTAATCCGCAAAGGATTAGTGGTTAGCTTGAACTTATCTACAAAGTTGCTGTTGACTAGGGTTTGATCCGCACCCAAATCCAGGAGTGCTGAGCCTGTGTAACTGCAAAAACAGAAAGGATAGGACATCAGTTTATTGGGATGTCTGGCAATGGTGTACAGTATCAGGTCATACAAGGGTACTTGGATTATTTGACATTGGTCCACGTCCTTGGGTTGGTACTCATCATTGGGCAAATTTGGGAGTTGTGTAGGAAGAGCTTGGCTTGCTTAATGCTCTCCCTGGGCTTTTTTCTCATCTTGATTGCCTTGCGTGATGGTAATATGGAAATGGGTACAGTTTGACTGTCCATTGTTTCCATTCTCATGTCTGTTTGAGCTTGTGGGTTTATGGTTGGAGTTATTCCCATTGCTTCCAGGGGGTGGTTGAGTGGAGCACCTGCCTTTGTGGGAATCCTTGGGTCTCTCTCGTTTTCCTGTTTGTGCCTTATGAAGGGCATTAAAGGTTTGTTCCGCTTTCTCTGCTTTGCGGTACAGGCTTTGTAGGTTGGTCACTTGGTCCAGATTCATGTGTCTCATCACGTGCAACTTAAGAGCGCCATAGTACATGAGGTGTGTGGCTGGGGTGTCAAAGGCCATGTCAGATGGTGCACAAAGGCGGACTTCCTCATAGGCGCAGGTGAGTTTCTTTATGGTGCCTGTCTGGGTTAGGTTCTTTACTTGGCTTATGATCATGAGTGCTGTATCCTTAAGCACAATTCTTGCCAAGAAGTCTTGCTTGAAGGTATCTCAGTTCTTGTCAGTGTGTTCCTTGTGCCATTTGTCACACCAGGTGCCAGCATCATGGGTCAGGAAGATGGATATTTCTGCAATCCAAAATTGCTGCAGACATTCCATCTGGGCCAGCTTGCTCTTGGCAGACTGGATCCATGCGGCAGCGTTGTTGTTGTTGGCCCCGGCAAAAAGGTTCCAAGGCAGAGCTTTGCAGTCTTTGGGCTACGTAGCAGGCATGGTGTTTTTATTGGTTGGCCGCGGAATAGAAGAGGGAGTGTTGTAAATTGCAAAATTAATGCTATTTTGATGTGGCCTTCAAATATTGATAGCTGCAAAGATTTGGCTGGGTTCTCTTTCAATTTTGGATATTCCTTGCCTTCTGTAAATGGGTCTGGTTAAATATCCACCCATTCTGTATTATTGTACCTGTCTATGAATGATCCTGGTATGACCTCATCCCAATTTGATCCTCTCTGCCACTCTGTCTTCCTAATGAGTGATCACTGTTCCTTGTCTACTATTTAAAGTAGAATCATTTCTCCTAATAAAGACAAGGTTATCCACATTTGCGTTGGCTTTAATAATCTTCAAGCTTTTTCTTGTCCTTTTTGCCAAAAGGACTTTCTCTTCTTATATTCCAAGAAATTAAGGTTTAAACCTCAAATCTTTTGTTATAAAGATTTCCCGCTGTGTCCTCCAGGATGTTGTCCCCTGGAGCCAAACATGACAGGGAGCCTGAAAGAGCCCTTGTGCAGACATAGCGTTGAAGGCGGGTAGTGGGATTACTGTGTTCTGGTACAGGACAAAGCCATCAGGTATATTGGCACCAGGGGTGTACGGAGTCCAGTCTAGCAGGAGGACAGACATAATTCTGTCAAGGATTTGTTGGCCATGGCGCGTGAGGACAACAGGCGGAATTTTCAAAATAAGGTAGGATGGAGAACCTACTTCTGCTACCAATGTTATAACTGTGCTTTTTTTCAGAGTTACAAGGGGAAAATATTTAGAAGCTAGATAATAATCTTTATTGATAGATGGTGATTATATAGTCAATGTGAATCAAGGATAGCAGGAAAATGATTGTGTTGATCATACAGCTGGATGGTGAAGGGGGGAGGCTTGATCCTGGTAATGAGTCAAGTGCCAAAACAAGGTATCCACCATAAGGGATCATCATTTGTTCATGTTGTTGGATTTGGCAATTTGAGTTGACTTCCTAGTCTGGCTTCAAGTGGCAGGGTAGTCATATTGCAGGTCACAAACCT
Organism: Entomophthora muscae; assembly: GCA_014839935.2. NCBI lineage: Eukaryota > Fungi > Entomophthoromycota > Entomophthoromycetes > Entomophthorales > Entomophthoraceae > Entomophthora > Entomophthora muscae. The sequence continues at coordinate 80,703 of QTSX02002281.1, forward strand.
GCTTGTTTGGAACCTTGCTGGCAGGTCAAGCTGGCTATTTTGATACTGTGATTCCCAAAAGAATTAGCATAAATCTACTCTATATCCTTTGACATCCTTTTCAAGATGCCCATAAGTTATATTTATTTCAAATTCATCTCATTTTTGATTTGAAATTTGGTTCTTGGATTTGATAATCCTGCAATTTCAGATTTGTTATTTTTTACATGATGTCTATGATTTGTTTGACATACAGGAAATCTCAAATTGTACATAAGAATCCTGCATTTCTGATTCAGGTATCCTGAATTTGTTTGCTGAGCTTTGTCTTTTGTTAGTTGAGTTATCTGCTCAAGAGATTTGAAATTTGCCAGTTTAAATAAACCAAAAAAAGTCAAATTAAATGGTTAATTTTATTAAATATTTTAATTTTCACTCAGCTGAGTTGCCCTCAAAAGTGATTCAAAATTTGGACCAAGGATTTGACAATCCTGCATTTTTACGTTCAGGTTCTGAATCTACAGTATTGATTTAGTGCCACTATAGCCACACAACACAAAAACCAATGATTTTCATGTATCTCTTACTAATAAGTACTTATGACGTGGGTTAAGCATATTGAATATATTTATCAAATCATATTATAAGGGGAAGTTAATTTGAGCTCTAAAAAATCACTTGTTTAGAACATAAGTGGAGCAGGCCGCTTGATGCGGATAAATTCAGTTCTTGTTGTTTAACTATGTAATATATGAACCTGTACTCAACAAGCAACTAAATAAATACATTTTTAAATCATATTTTATTATTTCACATGTTTGCTTATGTCAGGGATCCAGCCTGTGGGGGGTTCCTGAGAACTTTTGGGCAGACGGCCTGCAGGCCCGGCAGGGAGGGCCCACCACAAGATTGGAGCTAACTTTAAAACATAAGATAATTTTCCCAGTAGGGCCCAAGGTCCACTGGCGGGTACCATAGAATATATCAAGCCAGTAAGGGTGATGTACATCACCCCAAATATCTGAGTGGAAGTGGATTAATTGGCAACAAAGGATTCTTGCGGGTGTTTGGGCCGCGGGGTATGAGGCGGAGTCATGGGGACCAAATACGCAGATAGGTAGTTGTATTTGTTGCGGAATAGCAGGGGAGGAATAGTGATCTGGCAGCCTTCCCTGTATACAGTTTTGGTCTCTCTAGTTCTTGCCTCTGGATTGTAGATTAGAATTTCCTCTAGGGTGAACTCCAAATACGCAGGATTGGGAGGGTACTTGGTGAAATGTACAGAACCGTAGGGGACTCCTGGTGGACGGTAAAACTTGGGCAGTTGGTCCGCGGTTTCTTGGGGTTGTAGGATATGGGGTGCGGAACCGTGGGAGGTAGACTGCAGATGAAATAGAACTAGAATCAAATATGGAATAACCTGGTTGAACCAAAGGTTCATGTCACTTTATTGCAAGAATGGCAATGGGCATCTTCCTGGCAGTCCAGGGTATAAGTATGCCCATCTGTCATGGGAAAACTTTTACAAGTTTCTCTGGCCTGGGTGGTACCGTTTACTTGATCTTCCCAGTCTTTGATGGCATTCATTGAGGGAGTTAAATCATTGGCTGGTTTGAACTGGGAATACTCCAATTTCCTTGTTGGGTTGTAGGGTTGGTTATTTCTGGATGGCCTGCATTTATTGGGAAGTTTCTCTATTTCCTTTCCTGTGGAGGCACAAGTTATTTTGGGTTCTATGGCTGGGCCCTCCCGCTGATTGGTCATGTTAACAGGAACCTTTAGTGTGGGAGTCATTGATGTAGATGATTTCAATTCATCCAGTTTTAAGGGGATTACCAAAGTCAAGATCTGCTCTGGCTTGAGCCCAAAAATCTGTGGGCAGCCGGTCCTGCGGGCTGGCGGCCCGTGGGGTCTCAGGATTCAAATCCTGTAGTTGAGGATTTTCAGTAATCATGGTCAGTAGGAGTTTGTCACTTGTGACAGCTTACTATAACTACAGTCTTATAATATATTTAGATATATTACTATTATAATTTAACTATTAAAATTTAACTATTAAAATTTAAATATTAATATTTAAATATTAAAATTTAAATATTAAAATTTAAGTTTAAATATTTAAATTAAAATTTAAAAAAATAAAAATATATAAAAGTTAAATTGCAAGGGAAGATAATTTATTAAGGGGATGCAAATTGCAAAGGGAATGTGATTATTCCGGGGAATCATACCCCAAAATTAGATTTTCTGCTAATACATCTAATTGGATCCACATACTCTTCTGTATGTGGTGGACAGCTCTAGATGCAATTGCAAGAGGGGTGGCGCTCTGCACCCTGGTGGTTGTTGGACGCTTAATAAAAGGCAATTGTGTAAGCAAATTAATTAATAGGTTCTTTTTGGGAGGCACACAGTACCCATACAACAATGCCAATGCAAAGGAGTCTTACAGGATGTGCTCAACTGTCCTATACCCCTGCAGTGTCTTCTGGCGTTCTAGTGCTAATCAGCATATGTCAAGTTATATTGGTACATCCTCTAACTTTTTAATGTTTGCTTTTAATATGCAATGTAATAGGATTCCTAGGTATATTTCAACGTGAATCCTTTGAGAGGTATATTTTTCTGAAAACATGCATAATTTTTTATATATTTGAGTTCATTGGTTTATGTAGGACGTTTGGCTGAATTTGAATATGGTTCCAGAGGGCAACCAACTTGTATCTGCCCCCATGCCTCTGCAAACAAAATAAATAAAGGTTTAAATGTGTTCACAAGGACTGTGTCCCCAACTTTATTTGATAATGCTTTGAACACTTTGTTGAAAATTTCAGTTTTAAGATATTCTGGTCCTATTTTAAAGTCTGTTTTTATTAGATTTTTTCCATATTTATTTATGCTTGAAAACAGAAATCTTTGAATAGTTTCATAACTATATTAATAAAAATTCAACTTGATATCCCCTTGAATTTCATTCATCTCTTTGAAATTGATATTTGCTCCTATTTCATATGCTTCCCTAACCCACGGCAAGCACCCTACAGGTGGTAAATATTCCTTGTTTTTTGCTTCCCTATTTCCATATTGATTCATATTCATTTGAATTATTTTGTTTATTTCATTTATTTCATTTTGATTTATTTGATTTACAGGGGCTACCAGTGATTGGTAACCCCTGTAAAACCAATTGGCGTAAAGGCTGCCACTTCAGCAACCTTGTCCCCATTCCTAGTTATAACTAAAGTAAATATAAGTAAAACATAAAAAACTTAATTGTCTTTCCCCTGCAGCTCCCTCAGCCACAGGTGCTCCTTCAGCAAACTTCATGAGTGTTGGCTGCTCTTCATTTGATTTCCTGGGCTTAATTTTTCTTATTTTCCATGCTAATTGTGTTTCCTCTTGATTTTCATTTGTTGAATTTTCACTGTTTCTTGTGGCACTTCTGCTTCTTGATTGTGCTTTGTTTTTATCTGTTTCCTTGTGATTAGTTTCCTCTTTATTAGTGTTTATTTCCTTTGATATTTCAGTTCCTTCAATCAGTTTGATTTTCTTGTTGTTTTCTTTGTCCCCTTGCCAGAACTCCCATAAATTGTAGGCTGTGTCATTGAACTTCAGACTTGATAAGATTATTCCCTGTAGATTGAGTACCACTTCTTTGTCCTTTTAATCTATGATATTTCCCAGTTTATCCAGAGCATATTCCTTTGGCTGGATCAGTGGCTGGCCCCGTTACCCAGCTTTCCTGTTACTATTTCCCAGATATTTTTTATTTCAACAACCTTTTGCAGGTGTGCTTCTAATTCATTTATTGATTTATAGATATTTGAAATTTTGTTTGAATTACATCAAAAAACAGGTTTTTATAGTACTACCTTCAACTGTCAGGGATCCACTCATTGGGAAGCCTTTCCCCAATTGAATGGAGAAGAGCTCCCAAGTTGAATTTGATCAGAGTGGAACCTACTGGAATTCCTATCATTAGCATGTGTAGAAGGTGACCAAATAGACGGAATCTTCCCAAGAAGGGAGTGAAATGGTTGAGAAGATAGTAAACACTGGTGTACCCCAAGACTAACCAGGGGGCCTTGGGGTGGATGATTGGTGGGAATTGAGCAGTTTCAACATAAGGGGCATGTCTTTGACGCAGACCAAAACAATACCAAATTGAGTCTTCAGATTTGTCAGTAGGAGTTGGTTCAGGGTTTTCAAAGTTAATATTTGCTTGTCCAAAATTGATTAACACACACAAAGTTCAAATAAGGAAGATGAACTTCATGTTGTTGGGGGGGAACCTTTATAATCTACTAATCAAGTGTTTAGAATTAAGAATATAGATTTACTGGGTTGATAGGAAATAAAGAAATTGTTGGAGAAATTTGGATGGGAGGAATTTGTCAGTTTAAATGCTGACTTCAAGTGAGGAAGAGAACATTGTGGTTACCAGGTGGATCTGCAAGAGTGATTTGTGAAGTATGACTTGCAGGACTGCAGCAGGCTTCAGCCTTCAATGCAAGAAGAGGAAGGTTGGGTTATTGCATTGCAGAATTGAACCTTGCTTTGGTTGGGAATAGAATCTGGGGCTGGATGTGAAGTGTTTCTTTTGCTTGGGTGGTTTCCTGGGTTTGATTGGATATTTAGGCCCCTGAGTCTCTGGTTTGGATCTCTTTTGCATTTAATTTTGGATTTATTGGGTGGTTTATATTGACTGGAACTAAATTTAAATGCTGAATTAATACTTTTGTAGTTGTTATGAGTATCTGAAGCCTTGAAAACCAAATTTAAAGTGGAAATTATATTTTGATCTTTGATTTCCCGCTTGCTTTCAATTTTGCGTTCAAAATTGATTAATACATATTCATTAATCAATTTTGAATGTGTTTTTGAATTGATCTTATTGGCAGATTTGGTTTTGTTCTTGGATTGTATTTTAGCATTTAAAAATGCAATTACTGGTTCTCCCACCGTTTTAACACCATTTAAGTATAATTTATGATTTGTGTTAGGGATGGAGTCCCTTATATCAACACATGAATATTTTTCATCATCAATAATAATTAAGGACCATAAATGTAAATTTTGCAGTAGAATATTGCAATTAGACGTCAACTCTTGATATTTTGATATTATGTGCATAACTCAATGCATTTTTTTTAATAAAATTCATTTTAAACAAGGCCTTTTCATTGTAATTTATATAAATGGACTGTGTTTATACAGTAGTTTTAAAAGCTATGGCAACAAGCAAAAATACTTCATATTTAAACAAACTGATTTCAGATTTAAACAAAATCCAAGTTGCGCAAGATTCAGGATTCAATTAATTTAAATATTTTTGGTTAATAAATGAACTGTCAAACCAAAAACAAACTTTCAATAACCCATTATACAAAATTAAAGCAAACATCAAGCGGTGTAGTTCAAACCACAAAAAAAATGAACTGACACAACAAGTGAAATAGATGGATGCTATTCTGGAGTATATTATAATCCAAGCAGGATTCATATGAGGCACCAACAGAAGGACCAAAATGAAACAAAATTTAAGCAATCTAGAAGCAAGATTACACAAGTACAAAACAAAATGAACTCACACAAGATGTGTAGTATGAGCATCCTAAAATAGAAAAATATCAATTTAACAGCCAATCAACAGCTATCCAATTGAGGAACAGAGGCATTTTATCCATTTTCATGGCTCCAGATTTGTATGAAAAGGTTTTGAGAACTTTCCAAATGTGGGCTTGAGATTACAATAAAATAAATTATCAATTTTTAAATTTTCTACTTTTAGTGATTTTATCCTAGGTTTTTTACAATGGTTTTTAATAACAACATCTTCAACCGCACCAGCAGCCAAGCCAGAAGCAGCCAAGCCAGCTTCAATGGAGGCAAGGCTCAGAATGTGGAGGCACCTGTTTACACCCAGGCCTTTGAGGCAGGTAACAAGGAAGCTGACCTGTTACTGTCCCCCAATCCATATGGCTTTGACTTGTTTGAGAGTCACTTAGCGTCTAGCTCTGCCCTTGCTCCCACATCCACCCCTGCACAAGCTGCCCATCAACCAACCAATCAGGATGGCAACCTTGATTTGGAATAACTTCCCGCCACTGCCCAACCTGCCCCCCCTCAGCCAATCAGGCTTCAGCTCCTGCCTCCCAGCGCCCCAAACGCAGAATAATCACTGCCCAAATTCTTCAGGAAATTGTGGCACTCAACCTGCAGGGTCTGTCCTGGGATCATATAGCCAGCCAATTACAATTCATCCGGGCTACTGTCATGCGGGAATTCAACAACCTGATGAATAAGGGAAATCTGATTGGGACGGCCAAGAAGCCAAAGAAAGCCACAGAGTCCCAGATCAAAGAGACATACCCAATAAAGCTTGACCTCCTCCAGCGGGGCCCCAAGCTTCCCTTGATCCAGTTCTGGAAGCAACTTGCACACCATAGCATTTGAGTGTCTGAGCACATGTTGCAGCTCTGGATGCACAGAAAGGTGGCTTCAATTAGGGTTCTTACAAATTTTGCCAGCAACCAATGGGATGGCGCTGAGGATTCCCCATACAACACTGCAATTGAATCAACCTTGGTCAGATGCTTGACAAGTCTAACAGATGACATCATGTTTGTCTTGTACTGCAAGTTATTGATTGCATTTGACAATTTTGGTGAGCAAGGAAAAGCTGCCACCAAGAATGGAAGGAATAAGGTCAAGAAGGGGACATTCATTGGTGCGTTTCTGGCGGTTTCAGCCAAGGGTTTTGTCTACTATCAGACAAACCCTGATTTCATCAATGGGTACTCATAAAGCCACATCCTTGGTGAATTGCTCAACTCCTGGGATGGCTCAAATTCCAAATACCAGGTTTTCTTGAGCCACCAGATGGAGGGAAGCTCCACCGCTCTCGAGGCCATCCAGGAATGCGGGCACCAGGCCTCTGTGTACCCAGCTGGTCACGCCAACGTCCATCTGGCAGATGTGGTGTTCTTTAATATTGGAGATACACTCCAGGAGCGCCGCCCTCAGGCTTTCAACAACCTCTATCTTGGGGTCCTTGATCACAATTTTCTCTTTGGTCACCAAATGATGGATGACTTGTTTGCGCAAATGGTTTTCCATGTGAACATGGGGAACCAATCACGCAAGGATAAGCGCCTCCCACCCCGTGCCACAGCCACCTACCAGCCCATCCAGCCAATGACTGATGAGGAGTACAATGAGCAGTATATGGCGGCCATCACGCGCAATCCTCCTGCCTTCACCCCTGCCACCAATACCCCCACCTGCAAACCCAACCCATTCAATCCCAGACCCCCTAGGCCAGCACTGCCTCTACGTCTTCCTTCCTGCGCCATTCTGCCTACTAGGCATCACTCTTCCCCGCCTCAATAAACCCCCTGGTTCCATAAAATTTATATTTATATTATCTTTATTTTGAATTTTAATTGTTTGTGTTCTCTTTGTTTATATTTGGCTATATTCTTTATGTTCAGCTTATTTCTATAAATCATATATTTACTATGTTGTGTATCTAGATCCTGAAGACAGTTATTTTTAGCACCTAAATACATCCCCTTGTGAAAATATTAATAACAATTTGGTGATCAGCTAAATTTGAATTAGAAAATTAAAGGTTAATTGTATTTAGATAAAGTTGTTACTGATCTGAATTCAAAACCTTAATGATAAACTTTAAGTCAATCAGGAGCCAAGTGATAAAGTGATTGTTGTGACATAAAGGGTCATTCAATAATTCTTTGATGCATGTGCGCTAATTAATATGATTGGCTGGAAGTTTTGCTATTGTACGCCATTGTCACTGTGGCAAGTTGTTGATGGACTAGTGCCCAATCAGCTGCTGGGTTAGCACTAGTCCATCAACAACTTGCCACAGCAGCAATGGCATACAATGGCAAAACTTCCAGCCAATCACATTAATTAGCGCACATGCATCAAAGAATTATTGAATGACCCTTTATGTCACACCAATCACTTTATCACTTGGCTCCAGATTGGCTTAAAGTTTATCATTAAGATTTTGAATTCAGATCAGTAACAACTTTATCTAAATGCAATTAACCTATAATTTTCTAATTTGAATTTAGCTGATCACCAAATTGTTGTTAATATTTTCACAAGGGGCTATGTCAAGCGCCAAAAAATAATATGGTAATCAAGGAAACAATGCCAACACAAAGCAAACAACACATATTCAGATAAGTGTAAAACATATACACAATGGGTAAAAAGATGGGATATTGTAGTAAATAGGAAAACAAACAGGGATAAACAAAGAGGCAATTATATCAGAATAACACAGATTTTATTGGGGTGAAATCTATAAAAACATATGGAAAGGTTAGTAAAAAATCAATGAGAGAATTAGAAAAGCTTCTGAAGGACCTTGACTTGGCAATTGCCAAAATAAAGGACATTGACCGCAAGGTCAAAGAAAAAGTCAAGTCTAACATCTTCACTGGGGAAAAAATTGACAAGGTGTCCGCCAAGGCACTCATGTCAAAAACGCCAGACACCCCATAGAAGACAATCAAGTGCTTACTAAATATTCAAAAAACTGTGGTCAAGGGCCTCCTGTTCAAGGCATACAATCTTTCTGCGCTGTCTGTCTGGGTTGATGACCCAAAGATGTATGCCCACCTCAAACCTGCCAAGTGTGCCAGGGCAGAGGATACCAAATTGCCTGCACAATTAATTGTGCCAAGAATGGCAAAGCCGGCTGAAGCTGCCGGCAAGGAAGAAACCCAAGAAGGTACCCTAAAAAATTATAATTAATAAAAATTCTTAAATACTTACCTTTTTTTAGAAGATGTTGATGGTGAATTCCGCCGGGTCCTGGTCCCTTTTGTCCCCCCCACCTTCTATACCAACTATGCTAATCATGTGGCAAGGCAGCTTTTCCTGTCCCCCCCTGTCTTGCAGGAGCTTGAAGACAGGATCCATAGTATATTCCCAATGTCCAGGGAGGCATTGGCTGGGCTTTTGCATGGTGAGGGGCATCTGAGTGGGCAGTTACTGCCTACAAGGATGTCCAACTGGTCCACCTAGACCTGGTATTCCTCAGTGGAGTTTACTGTTTAAACTCCATTGAGCTTTTTGGGACGTCCTGGCGACACTTGCATTCAAGAATATACCAGAGATGGGCCAGGCTCATGCGGCTTCTTGCTTCTGCTTTCCGGTGGAGCATACCATCTCTTACCTGTTGGAGAACTTTGGGTGTGCAGTGTCAAAATTGGCTATTGCAGACGCAACAGCTGTAAAGAAGACAAAAATCCTCCTGGCAGACTTCAGGATGGCCTGGAGTGCCAACAAGATGGGGGTCCCTGAAGCTATGGAGCTGACCTTTGCTAAAACCAAGCACAAGAAGAAGATTAGCGCTGTATACAACAAATTGTGCAAGTTCACGGAAGCCTTTGCTGGACAAAGGCTTCATCTGGTTGTTTACCTGGGGTTCCTATTCTACTTTGGGATGGGCGCGTCTGTAGAGGACCTAGACAGGGTCCTTCTTGGGGTCAATGAGGCCAGGCTCTCACTGGACGGGAAGAAGGTCCCCCCTGGATACAACTTGGTTGATCATGTCATCCAGGACGCCTTGGTCCTGGCTGGCATCTTTGGGTTTTCAGCCCCACCAGAAAAGCTGCTCCTCCATTCCCACCTCACCATCCTTCCTTTTACCAGCAGGCGCAAATAATTTAATACGGGTGTATCCACTGTCCACAGTGTGGTGGTGGAGGTTGTGCGCCACCTCCATTGCGGGGTGGGTACATACTGCCAAATCCATTATAGGTGAACTTAATTTTATCTCTATATCAATAAATATATTTATACTCTACTATATTTTTATATTATAAATAATTTTTCAAATAATATTTTAGCAAACAAGATTTGCAAAATATATTGCGGAAACGGGTTTCATAAAAGTATAGAATAATACAGTAATAAAATAAATTTCAACTTTAAAATTTACGTTTAATTTTTATAAGACTATTTTATGTTTATTTGACAAAAGTGATATAAATATATTTGTGTAATCTAGTATCAAGCATTTGGGATAACCTCAGATGGCATATTAAATAATATATAATAAAATAAATAAATTACTTACATATATTGATGGATCTTCTGAATGTGATTGTGGGCGTGGAACCATCTAAATATAAAATTATAATAATAAATCTTGAATATTAAATTAGAGAATATAAAAAAGTTGGACACACTAAGCCTTTAATTGATTGGCTTTTTGGCTAGGCACACAGGGATAAATAAAATCAGTGTGTCCATAAAATTTGGCCACAGTCTCAGCTGGGAGGGTATGGATCTTGGCCTGCAGCAAATCAAACAGGTCCTTGGTCCCTGTTGGGGTTCCTTGCTTGACAACTTCTTGAGCCACCCAAAGACTTCCTCAATGGGATTTAGGAAGGGCAAATAGGCAGGGAGGAAGAGAAGGCGCAAATTTGCTGTGGCCGATTGCTGGGGCCCACTGCAATGCTTGTGTCAATCATTGGGAATTCCTCAAGAATGTCAGCCACCTTGTGGAGACCAACATTGTCTAATACAATTACATTGGTGAAGCCCAGGCTTGTGCGCCTCAGGTGCTCCTGGACCAATTGGAGAAATGATAGGAAGGTCCGGCTACTGTGGGAGCCTAGTATCATTTGGTACAGCTCAATCCACTTTGGACCAAGGAGAGCAACCATTGAGTATGCTGTGGCGCAGACTGCAGCACGTCAAGCCATCCTGTCATTGGAGCCTTTGGGGACATACCCATACTCATTGTGCATTGACGAGGCAAATGCTGATTTTTCAATATAATAGAATTTCACCCTCCCCTTGGCTTTGAGGACAGTGTACGCCTCAGCGTAATTTTTCTGGGTCTTGATATTGGCTGGGCTGTTCTGATTATAGGGGGATACCCCAAGCTTTTTCCAGGAAAAGCGCATTCCCTTGACCAAATGATAATAGAAGAAAATTGAGGCCTCAATCCCAAAAGAGGACTTGACCATGGCCTGTATATTTGCCAGTTCAAGATGGCAATCTTGGGTTATCCACTGGCGGATTGCCCATTTGTGCTCCTTGGTGAGCATGGTTGAAACATGCAAGGATTTCTCTGCGGCAGTGACTTGCCCAGTATCAATGAACTAGTTGAAGGTCTTTGAGGCGTACTTGGGATCCACCCTAACAAGAGCCACAGCCGCCTTGTAATCACCAGATTCCTGCATGAGCCGGAGAAGGATAATGTGTTTGATGTCAGGGATATGCTTCTGGGTGGGCTTTTTAGCGGTGGGGATTGGTTTGTTGGCGTTGGGCACAACACAGGGCATGGGCACCTTGGTGTAAAACGCAGCAACTTTCTTTAACACCAGCTGTCCCTCATTGGTTTGGTAGAACTGGGGCTTTTGTCATCCTCCTAATCACCATCACTGATGTAGGGCTTGTAGCTAGTATCAAGTACAGGCTTCACCTTCTCCAGCATGGCTGACGGGACCAACTCTTGCTGTTACACAACGTCAAACACATACAAATTAAGTTCTACCTCCTTGTTTCTAACTGTTTTGGTAGTGGTAACCTTGGTGGGCTTCTGGGTCAGCTTTGGGACCCAAGGGTTTATTCTCTGCACCCTAGCAGCTTGTGCTCCTTGAACTGGCTGTGTCAGTGCAGCGTCACTATGGAACTCTCCTCTCCCGCCTCCCTCCTGAGTAGGCACTTGTGTTGTACTAAGTATATTCTTTGACCCGCAGGGGCAACTGCAACCGCGGCGCACAACAGGTGCAATGGTAGTCTGTTGCTGTGTTCCTTCCATTTTGAGAATTTAATAAAATATTAAATAAAACTTAATTAAGTTACTCCCTATTTTTAATTTTTGCTTTTATCTGTTTATGGATATTCAATTAATATTTTTTCCCACCCAATATCCCGATTATAGATTTTTTATTTCTTAGTTGTTTTTGGTTTTACCACACCCATTTTAGAATACCCAAAATAATTTCCACCCATTTTCCCATATTTTACGCCAAATTAAGCACCCAACACAATATTTTTAAAAAATTTGTTTCAGATCTTGTGTCTTATTTTAGATACCTTGGTATCATTCTTGATTACAACCCATTGCACAAACTGATTGAGTGATTTTGTTTACATTGTGAGTTGCTATTGTTTTTTGGGTTTGGATTGAGTTTTGACTCACTGCGCTTGGGTGTATTTTGTCCCCAATTCACATAGTAAACATATGTACACCAAAAGTCAACTCACACCATTTTGTTTGTGAATCAATGTATTATGGATTGTATTTTGAATGATTTTGCTTTGCGTGTGAGCCCTTTGTTGCTGTGTTGACTCATTTTGCCCATTAACACCAATAAACCCTGTTAAAAGAGTGTATATTTTAACCTGAGAGTTGGATTTTGTTTAAATCTGAAATCATTTTGTTTAAATCTGAAGTATTTTTGCTTGTTACCATAGCTTTTAAAACTACTTTATTAGAGAGCCATTAACACTTAGTACAAATATTGATACATAGTGCATTTTACAGCCTGTATATTTACCCATTGGCAATAATTCTGTAAACTTTTTAGTTGGATTTTGTGAGTAATAATAATGCAATGGGCTAATAAATTAATGTTTATTAGTAATAATTGGCTGATTTTCTTTGCTGTAGCAATTGTGCATTTTATGATAGTTATGCGCTGGTATCCAATTAGTTAGTCTCACATCCTATTGCACAGGCAATAGGAAGTGTGGTTGCCACCCTGAGACCAAATGTGGTTGGGGTGGCAACCACGTTTCCTGTTGCCTGTGTGATAGGATGTGAGACGAACCAATTGGAACCAGCGCATAACTATCATAAAATGCACAATTGCTACAGCAAAGAAAATCAGCCAATTATTACTAATAAACATTAATTTATTAGCCCATTGCATTATTATTACTCACAAAATCCAACTAAAAAGTTTACAGAATTATTACCAATGGGTAAATATACAGGCTGTAAAATGCACTATGTATCAATATTTGTACTAGGCGTTAATGGCTCTCTAATATAAACACAGTCCATTTCAATAAATTATAATAAAAAGGCCTTGTTTACAATGAATTTTATTAAACAAAATACATTGAGTTATGCACATAATATCAAAATACCAGGATTAAACACATACCTGCAATATTCTAGTATAACATTTACATTTGTGGTCCTTAATTTATTATTGTTAATGAAAAATATTCATGCAAATAATTATATGTTATTCATAAAATGTACAACATTTTATTGATGATGAGAATTTCAATAATTTAAAAAGAATATGTTATTAATTATAAATCAAAAGAAATAATATCAATTTTAATAAGTTGTCACAAAGAAAAGTTTTATTTTACTCATCAAAGGACAAGAAGGGGAGGAAATGGGCAGAATGTATGTCGCCATCATCTGCGCCCGTAAAAGGGACAGCATCAGAGGTAGTGGGGAGGGAATGTGTGTTGGCTTGGGAGTCAGGGTTGAAAGGCGGGTGGCTTGGTCTTGATGGGGGAGTTGGGGAGGTAGGGCTTGTTGACTGGGAAGAGATGGCAAGAGCTGATTGATTCAATTGCTCAAATTCTTATTCTGTCATGTATGTGGGCTTGTGTCAGGATTGACAATTTATCACCCCCAGAAACCTGGTCCCAAGGGCAGGATTCAAAACCTGATTCTGGATCCCTGCAGGCTGCCAATCCCATGGACCAAGGGCCTGCCTGCCTGCGTTTTTCTGAGACTGAGCCCCTGCTAAGTCCCAAAGCCAGAATACCAGTGCAGGTTCAATTATGAGGGTGCCAGAGGAGGAGCTTCTCAAATTCCCTAGTGGAGGCAGAGAAAGTTCCTCAGTGCACTTCATGAATCTGAAGTCCTCTCAGATGAACAATCAAATTCCTCTGCCAAGATAAATCACGGGCTTTAGGCCTGACCCTGTGACCACAGCCAAAAATCAAGAAAATCAAATGATCAATGTGGACAATCTGACCAATGAGAGAGCGCCCAGCCAAGGTGCCATTTTGCCGCTCCCACACCTGGGCCTCCTGGCCACTCACCTGTACTTTTCCCAACATTTTGATGAAACCACCATGAGAAATACTAAGTTTGGAGGTGGGACTCTTTATATGCCTATAGAGTCTGCGCTCAAACCTTATCACCATTTTTAAATAAAGGTTATGTTATTTTGGCTCACGCAGCTATTACTGTTTATTGTATTTGCTATCTACCAAATCAGCTCCAGATCTTCTGGTCCTCCTGTCCCACTGCCCGTCAATTTCTGTCCTACAGGTGTTCCCTTTGGCCCAATCCATTTCACAGAATATCCTCTGAAGCCTGAATACAAGGACTACACCCCGGAAAGGATACTCAAACTCAACCCCCTGGCCCAGATACAATCAGCTGTCAGATACAACCGCCAAGGCTCATGGATTTTTTCAACTCCCAAGCTGTTTAGAGGAAGATTCAACTGCCTCCCTGCTTACAACGTCCGCATGGAGCCACCTGTGACCCCAAAAACCTATGCCTGCTTCCTCCCCAGATCTCCCTACTGACCACACAGGTAAACTGTTTGGGATTTTGTACATCACCCTCACTGGGGTGACTGACACTATAATCACAGCCGCCTGCCCTTAGCCTTGGGTTGGGAAGTCCTTTTCCTACCTTTTCAAGTTAGCACCTCTCTTGTGGTGGGCTCTGCTCGCAAAAAACCTGGCCCAAGTTATTCCTGAAAACAATAGGCCAGCTGCCCACAATTGGTTCCCTGATAGCTTGACAAACAGAATGGATGGGCTTGAGGGGAGGCAGGAGTCCTTTCTGGACTTATCACTATCACTTGCATAGAAGATGATGAGATCTGATAAGTCCTGGACAAATACAGAAGGGAAAATCTTGTACCCCTTCTCTATTTGGATGCACAGTTCATTGTATGTGGCAGGCTTTAAGCGCCTGAGAGATGAATCAAAATTGTAAAGACATACATCTGCAAGATGCATGTCATCATGGTTGATGGTATAGGACCAGCAGGTATGCCCTGCAACCCTAATTTCCTTGGTTGCCCATTCCCACTGTTCCATCTCTGCACTCAGTACAACTGTGTACGCAGCGTTTTGGGTAGCCCACTCCTCCAGCATGTCCTTGAGCTCTGTCTGGTAGGCATACCCATCTGCAGTGTTTGATATTGTCAAGTAATAATTGACACCCAATGGGGAAACTTCCAGCAAAACCCCAACAAACTGATACAATATTGGGCTGCGCTTATAGACGTCAGATTAATACACTTTTTTCCATAATCTTGGATGCTTGCAGAAATCTTGACATGCAACAAGAAGATGACATCATTGTGCGTCCTCATTGTCCTTCCTTTGATAAAATTAATAATGGTTGCGTTTTAAGGGTCAGTATCCACCAAACTGGGACCACTGAGAACCTGATTGGACAAAATTCTAGCAGCAACCACAACTCTGCATCCACAAATTCACTGTTCTCTTATTGGTGAAAATGCTGTGGAGTCCCAGTTGGAGACAAACCTGGACCAGGGGCATCCACAGGTCATATTCAATGATAGTCATCATGAGGGGATGGGCTTTTTTGCTATCAGTTGATGTACAGGCTCCATTTGGGGTCTTCTTGGGAGGGGGGGGCACAATTGGCATGGGCTTGCAGGGTTGCAGCCACTGTGGACTTTGCAAAACCCATCACAGCCGCAATTTCCCCAAGGGACATAAGCATCCCTTGCTTTTCAACCATTTCAAGAACAATTTCTGGGGTGATCAATTTTCTTCTGCGTCTTGCAGGCTGATTGGCTGGAGGAGGGATGTGTCCATCTTTGAAACCAGATAGTGCCATCTGATTGGCTGTTTCTGGATTCTGGCTTCCCTGGGTGACTCCTTGGCTCAATTCTCTGGTTCCAGATGTCATTGTTGATACAGTATTTGGGTTGGCGGCTGCCTGTGTGTGATGGGCAAGCAGGGCCATGCTTGAGGACGTGAGAAAAAGAACACACTCCTGGGTAGTGCTTGGGGAGGGGCCTGAGGGTTGGGAATGACCATAGACAGATGCTTCACTGTTGGAAGACCCAGTGTAGCCCTGCATGATCTTGTCAAGGCCAGGGATCAGCTTGTTGACTTGGTTGGTGTTGGAAGAAGACATAATAAAATTTATATTAAAAAATTAAACTCAAAAAAGAAGTGTATATTTTAATCAATTTTACTGTTAAGTATGTTAATTATGTTAATTATGTTAAGTTGGTGAATATTAGGATCTAAATTTTAGCCGTCTTAAACTGGAATAGGGTGATTTTTTGAGAAAGCCTATGATTCCTAAAAGAATTAGCACAAATCCACTCTAGATCCTTTAGCATCCTTTTTGAGACACTCATAAATTATATTTTTTTGAATTCACCTCATTTTTGATTTCAAATTTGGTTCTTGGATTTGACAATTCTGCAATTTTGGATCCGTTAATTTTTACATGTTGTCTATGATTTGTTAGACATACAGGAAACCTTAAATTGTACATTAGAATCCTGCATTTCTGATTCATATATCCTACATTTTTTTCTGTGTTTTGTCTTTTGTTAGTTGAATTATCTGCTCAAGAGATTTGAAATTTGCCAATTTAAATAAACCAAAAAAAATCAAATTAAATGGTTGATTTTATTGAATATTTTAATTTTCACTCAGTTGAGTTGCCCGCAAAAGTTATTTGTAATTTGGACTAAGGATTTAATAATCCTGCATTTTTATGTTTAGGTTCTGGATTTACAGTAAAATAATTTAACATAAATAAATAAATTACAAACCTTCATTGCTGGTCCAGTCAAATATGATTGCAGGCTTGGAAGTTTCTAAATATAAAACAATAATTAATAAATCTTAAATAGTAAATTAGAGAATATAAAATAGTCAGACACATTAAGCCTTTAATTGATTGGCTGTTTGGCAAGGCACACAGGGATGAACAAATCAGTGTGGCCATAGAATTCGGTCACAGTCTCAGCTGGGATGGTGTGGATCTTGGCCTGCAGCAAATCAAAGAGGTTTTTGGTCCCAGTTGGGGTCCCTTGCTTGATGACTTGCTTAAGCCATCCAAAAACTTCCTTGATGGGATTTAGGAAGGGCAAATAGGCAGGGAGGAAGAGAAGGCAAAAATTTGCCATAGCCACCTGCTGGGGGGCCACTGCAATGCTGGTGTCAATTGATGGAGATTCAGCAAGAATATCTGCCACCTTGTGGAGACCAACATTGTCCAGTACTATTACATTGGTGAAGCCCAGGCTCGTGCGCCTCAGGTGCTCCTGGACCAATCAGAGGAATGCTAGAAAGGTACAGCTGTTGTGGGAGCCTAGTATCATTTGATAGAGCTTGACCCCCTTTGGACCGAGGAGAGCCACCATTAAATGGGCTGTGGCGCAGACTGCAGCACGCCTAGCCATCCTGTCATTGGAGCCTTTTGGGACATACCCATACCCATTGTGCATTGACAAGGAAAAAGCTGATTTGTCAATGTAGTAGAATTTGACCATCTCCTTGGCTTTGAGGGCAGTGTACGCCTCAGCGTATTTTTTCTGGGTCTCAACATTAGTTGGGCTATTTTGATTGTATGGAGATACCCCACTTTTTAGGAAAAGCACATTCCCTTCACCAGATGGTAGTAAAAGGAAATTGAGGTCTTAACCCCAAAAGTAGATTTGACCATGGTCTGTATATTTGCCAGTTCAAGATGGCAATCTTGGGTTATCCACTGGTGAATTGCCCATTTGTGCTCCTTGGTGAGCATGGTGGACACATGCAGGGATTTCTCCACAGCAAGGACATGGTCAGTATTGATGGACTTATTGAAGGTCATGAAGGCGTACTTGGGATCCATCCCAATAAGAGCCCCAGCCACCTTGTAGTCACCAGATTCCTGCATAAGCTGGAGAAGGTTGATCCACTTGATATCAGGAATGCGCTTCTAGGAAGGCTTAATGGGCTTAGATGGACTGGGATCCTGATTGGTGACAGGCTTGCAAGGCATGGGTACCTTGTTGTAGAAGGCTGCAACCTTCTTTAGAACCAGCTGTCCCTCCATAGTTCTATAGAACTTGTCTTGTTGTCCTCTTCCTAGTTGCCATCACTGACGTAAGGCTCATATCTAGTGTCAAGTACAGGCTTAACTTTCTCCAGCAAGGCTTACAGGACCAAATACTGACAGTAGACAGGGTCAAACACATATGAAGTAAGTTCTACCTCCTTGTTTCTAACTGTTTTGGTAGTGGTGACCTTGGTGGGCTTCTGGATCAGCTTGGGGACCTGAGGGTTGATGCTCTACACCCTAGCAGCTTGTGCTCCTTGAACTGGCTGTGTCAGTGCCGCGTCACTATTGAACTCTCCTCTGTCTCCTTCCTGAGTAGGCACTTGTGTTGCACTAACTCTATTCTTTGACCTGCGGGGGCGACTGCAATTGCGGCGCACAACAGGTGCATTGTCACTATGTTGTTGTGTAATTTCCATTTTAAAATTTAATAAAATACTAAATAAAACTTAATTAAGTTACTCCCTAATTTTAATTTTTGCTTTTTATCTGAATATGGATATTTAATTAGAGTTTTTCCCACCCAATATCCCAATTATAGATTTTTTTATTTCTTAATTTGTTGTTTTTGGTTTTACAACACCTATTATAGAATACCCAAAATAATTTTCACCCTTTTCCCAGATTTTATACCTAATTAAGCACCCAACACAATTATTTTAAAATTTGAATTTAAGATTATGTGCCCTATTTTAGATACCTTGGTATCATTCTCTATTACATTCCATTGCACACAACATTTGAGTGATTTTGTTTACATAGTGAGTTGCTATTGTTTTTTGGGTTTGGATTGAGTTTTGACTCACCGCGCTTGGGTGTATTTTATCACCAATTCACATAGTAAACATATGTACACTGAAAGTCAACTCACGCCATTTTGTTTGTGAATCAGTGTATTTCAGATTTTATTTTGAATAGACTTGCTTGGCGTGTGAGCACTTCTTTGCTGTGTTGACCCATTTCACCCATTAACACCAAAAATCACTTTTAACAGAGTGTATATTTTAACCTGATAGTTGGATTTTGCTTAAATCTGAAATCATTTTGTTTAAATCTGAGGTATTTTTGGTTGTTGCCATAGCTTTTAAAACTACTGTAAGCCATTTAATAATTTATGCTTATAAAATCCATAATATTTATACAGCTCAAATATTTATTTTAATAAAACAACAACATCTATATATGGCACATTGATGTATCTACTTTATGATATGATGGAATCAAACTAAATCATTTTTTCTTAATAAAATGGGGTTCTCTTATGACACTTATGATTAAGTTTAACTTACTTTTCTTTTAAAAACATAAACAGGGGGCATGTATCTTTACTTTTTGTTTTGTATATGTGAAGAATTGTTGACCAGGGATTGTGGAAAGCTTAATTCATTAGGCGGTTATGGAAATTTAACTAGGACCAATCAATTACTCTTCCAGAAATTAGTGTCAACTTATCATATATTCAAACACATGATTAGTGGACCATGGCGTCGTTGCCAAGGAATATTGCGCCACACCGCCGCCACCTTAAATAACATGCGCCACAGTGCCAGGATTAAATATTCTTGGCACCAGAGCACCGCTCTAGTTTACATCAAGCGCTGTGACGCCAACACAAAGTTTTGCGAGCGCCAGAGCACTGCCATAATTAACATTGAGCGCGGAGGCGCCAGCCTGGAGAGAAAATAACACTGAGATACCAGGGTCGATTTGAATGGCCTGTTTGACTCCCTGCTAAGAACTAAATATAGAAGTGATTGAATACCCTAAAAAGGATCACTAATTAATGTGCTAGCAGAGGGTATCCTTGTGCTAGGCATTGCGGGATTGTGCCTTAAATAGAAGGTTGTCCCTTTTTCCGCCAACCCAACCCAGACTCTACAGTGCGCTGGAATGTCCTAGAAGACATTGCCAGTGACTGGTGATTAGTAATATGAGAATACCCCTATATAAGGCGTTGGCAGTAAACGCCAAGGGGCAGAATTTTTACCTACTTGTATAGGACCCAATAAAGTTAACTACTACAATCCAAATTGGTCAATGTCTTCTGAATCTTCACATTCAAAGGCACATAGTGAGTGTGTGCCCCTGTCTCCTAATTCTTCTGTTGAATCTGCCGGCGTACGCCAATTTTCAACAGTATATAACTTAGATGTGTTTGCCATTATCTTGCAAAATATACCCTTATTTTTATATTGACAAGCGTTTTATAAGTGTTTGAAAATGCATCTGTTTATTTTATTTTTAATGGATGGAACAACTGCCTGTGGAAACCGGGACTTTATTAAGTTGACGGAAAATGAGCATGTGGTAAACATACTGACAAAAAACTTGCATGTGGAAATTAAGGTAAGGGAACATAAAGTTGAACCATGATTTCACATTAAAGAATAAAGGCCTAAGCAATCAATTTATTGATTTAAAGGCTAGATTTTTGAATAACTAAGGCAGATGCACCACCACCGCCATTGCATATAGAAGCAACGCCTACTTTCTTGTCATGCTTGTTTAGAGCAGTGATGAGAGTAACCAGGATACGCGCCCCAGAACAGCCTAAGGGGTGCCCCATAGCTACTGCACCTCCTAAAACATTAACTTTCTCAGGATCGAGGTTTAAGCACTTCTGATTAGCTAAGGCAACAGTGGAAAAGGCTTCGTTAATCTCATATAAGTCGACTTCCTCTTGAGACACCTTGGCATGTTGTAAAGCTTTGGGAATAGCCAAAGAAGGTGCAATCGTGAAGTGGGAGGGGGCAGTAGCAGCATCACCCCATCCTTTCACTTGATAAACATAAGGAAAGACATGTCCTTTGGACATGGCAGACTTGAGCCATGCCCCTGACACTAACACAAGCGCCGCTGCACCGTCCGAAAGGGTGGATGCATTGGGGCCGGTTACAGTGTTTCCTGCTTTGGGAAACGCAGGGCGAACTGATTTCAATTTTTCTTCATCAAACCTTTGGCTATCTTCATCCTGCTTAACTATAACATTGGGCTGACCGCGAACAGCACTTGGAACTTCAACGGGGACAATCTCGTCGTCAAAGACACCATCCTTAGTCGAGGCACGGGCGCGTCTATAGGAACGGATGGCAAACTCATCTGAAGCTTCTCTTGTGATTTCATGCTCGCTTGCGCAAAGCTCGGCATAGTCACCCATAGGGCATTGTTTATATGCATCATTAAGTCCGTCAGCCGGGATTCCGTCAATCAACGAGGCATTCCCGTATTTTAGCCCTGAGCGACGTACATTGGGCATATAGAATGGGACATTCGACATGGACTCGGTTCCACCCACAACAACAATATCAGCTGTTCCAAGTCTAATCGCCTGTGCACCAAAGGCTGTGGCTTTCAAACCACTAGCACAGACCTTGTTAACAGTAGTACAAGGGGTTGTTTCAGATAGACCGGCTCCAAGGGCAACTTGACGAGCTGGATTCTGGCCTAAGTTTGCTGACATGACGTTTCCAAAGAACACCTCCTGCACTTCTTTTGCGTCGATTCCTGCTTTAGATAAAGCACCTGAAGATTTAGCTACAATCATTGATTATCATTTATAATACCTTTGACGGCAAAGGACCCCAGCTGAATAGCAGTCAAGGGTGCAAGCCCACCATTGAAGGAGCCGATAGGGGTTCGGGAAGAACCAACAATGTAAACGTCTAATAAAGAGTATAAGGATGTAATTATAACACCAAATTACCTTGAAGATCTGACATTTCAGCAAACTACTTAAGGGCTTAAATGTATATCAGTATCAAAGCAACTTAAAAGTTTTCTTCATAAATGTTAAGAATACATAAGACAATAATTTTTTATATAGCTTCATAACAAGCCTTACTACTTATCAAATAGCCAACTGAAAATCAAACTGGCTTTAAATATTATACTTTTTCTAAAAATATTAACAAATAAAAAGAAAAGTTAAAATCCCCTTTTAGAATTTTGCAAAGAATTTCAAGTCAACAAGCAGATTTGATTGTTTAATTGAGCTACTCGAGCAACATAAAGGTAACATAATAGAGACAGTAAAGATTAATTTTACAGACAAAGAAAAACAGTAGACTAAAATGCTAATAAAACCTAACTATCAAATAAATATACCAGACAAAAGCAAGAAAGCGCTAGACAAGAATTATTAATATATATAAAAAGCGGGTCTGACTGCCTGTCTATCTGTAGTGTCAGCTTAAGTGTACTCAGGCCGTAAAGGATTAAATTTTCGGTACCCACCTTGTTCCGACACCTTTGCTTCTAGGAGCCTAATTCCGACATTATGACATCACTTTAGATATTTTTAGTCAGGCTTTATGGTTTAAAATATTTATGATGATGTCATAATGTCGGGATTAGGCTCCTAGAAGCAAAGGTGTCGGAAGCAAGGTGGGTAGCTATTTTTCCATATTATTTAAATTTAAAATTGATAGACAAGCCAAAAGCTGGATTTGGCTGACTCAGGCATAAAATCTCTTACAAGTACCTTTGAAAGCATGTAGGTTGAATTAAGTGGAGTGTGGTCCAAATTATATAGAAATGAAAATATAAGCCACTGGAACTTTAATATATTTTTAATTGCTTGATTTTTAAATCATGTTTCAACTCTTGCAGCCTGTACAAAGAGGCTTATCTGTGTAGCTGATCCAACTTCAGAATTTGTGGATTAAAATTGAAAGGGAGCGCCAGATTGTTAGCATACTTTTATATGATTGGATATTTAATCTATATATTAAGGATTAAATAAACTGGAGAAAAGAGAGCCAATTCAAATTAGATAAATGTTTGTTTAAGTAAGAGATTGTTGGTTTGTATATTTTAATTTTATTTGTTTTTGAGTTTTTGTTTACCCCCAAAAGAAGTTATTAAGTGTGCATCACTTGATGAGATGAGACCCAATAACTCACACCTTAGCACACTTAATTGCTGTGTGAGGCGGCTTGGCCCACCTTTTATTTGTTTTGAAGTGAAATAATAGAATATTCCACTCGATGTATCACCTGATCTGAGTGGCTGCAGATTGATTCAAACACTATTTGCCATTGCTCATCCTAATAAATATGTCAGATGAGTAAACTGGCAATAATAATATCAGGACTCAATATAATGAATTTCATGAAATTTAGAGTACCTAGATCAACTTTCTAGATGATTCCGATCAAAATGATACCAAATATGATAGCTCTAGATGTTGAGATACAGAGTGAAGTTTTGAAATTGAGTCCACATCGTAATTAAAATTCCCAGACTCAATTTGATTCATTTAAATCCACTCTAAAAACACAGAACTAAAATCAACATATCTCTGTGAATACTAAGCTAATCCTAATGTTCAATAGCCTATTTTAAAGCTACAGATCAGCTCTAAACTTTGATAAATTTATAAAATCCTATATTAAATTATAATTTTAGTTTTCTACCCTTAATAGTAAAACTCCACTTATTTGTTTTCTACTTTTATATTTATGCTTTAAATGTGCAATTATTTATATAATACAAATACATTAATTTAAAAAATGTATGTTTAAATAGAAAACTTAATTAAACAGATGATAAGTAATCCCATCTTAAAAATAAAATAAAATGAATTGATATATTAGACTCAATTTTATATCTTTCCTTGGATGGGAAACCACCTAGTACTAAATACTTGTACAAAATGCACAATATGGTTGACAATTAAATTGAGAACCTGATGAAATTAGTAAGAGCTTTGTGTAAGCTTAAAGGCTTATATAGCAACTATCAAATGTGTCATATTGCAAATGTTGACAACGTGTAATCTTGCATAATATTGATAGTATTAGGAGTTAATAATTCAACTCCAGCCTTGAACATAAATTACTATCATTGAAAACGTATAAATGATGATTTTTTTATGAGCTAAAGAGGAATGTGATTTCAATGCAAAATGGGAGATGATCCAAGTAAGCTGATTTATTAAAACGCTCCTAAAAAATTGAATTGTGATCCATAAAGTAAGGGAATAGAAGAGAATGATATATTCAAAATCAAACAGCCCAGGCATTTAAAAGTCCGACTCAAAAAGAAGTTTATCTTGTAAGATGAAGAGTTAGCACTCTATTTATATATTAGTCTAAATGACATGATTTGCAACAAAAACACCTTATAAATAGCAGTATTTATATTGATATGATTTAAAAATAGTAAAAGACAAATAAATCAAACCAATAATATATTTTAGTTCAAATAATCATACCCTGATTATTGCAACTAAATGATAAAAAAGTATACACCTTGGATTTCTTGAAATTTACTAAAAATATCTATGAACAAGCAGCTCAAATTTGGATGCCTTTACATGCACCTTTTTTGACTCGATTCTGAATCAAATAGCTCAAGGTCTTGCTTGATAAATGATGAATGCTACTCTTAGCTGCAATTTAAAAGGCACATATATTTTTATTATGATAAACATGTTTTTGGATTACTTTATCTGCAAACCTTTGCCTTTTTGTTTTTACTTACAGCACAATAAAATTATTAAGGATTTTCCAATATATTGTTAAAGCTACAGAGGTGATTTCTCTGACAAGTTTAGTAAGAAGAAAGCAATCACTATTTGATTTGAGCCGTGTAATACCATAATTTAAAACTAGTCTTTGAGATGAGTGTTAGATTATAAAACTTAATCCTAATCATAGAGTACCCAAAAAAAGAAGATAAAAATGTGGCTGATTGTGGTGTTCCTGTCCACCAATCCCCAAAGTGTGTCTGTCAGGAATGAAGTATGGAAATAAGATTCCATGAGCCACCAGAACTTCAAACCATTGACTACTCCAATTATCTTATAATTCATCCAGGAAGATCCAGAAAGAGACAAGACAAGATAATTCAAAAGACAAGGACAGGAGTGAAGAACCATAAGATTTATTGAAGCACCATAAGGAGAATGATGGATAAGGGTTAAGAGAAAGGGAAAGGTAATTTATACTCATCAGTTCTTGAATGAGAGGATTCAAGTATGCTACAAGAGGGATATAGCATTTCATAGGTATATTGAAACATGTAACAGTGGTTCAATAATGGTACCAATAGATTCCTATTGGTCTTAGCTTTTAGGAATGCCTTTAAACGTTGAGATTGGTTCTCTAGCCTCAGAGATATGATTCTTGAGATCAGCAATTATGTGCAGGAAGACAGATAGTTTGAAAGGTATTTGGACTGCAAAAGCACTTGGAAATGGCACAATTTAATTAAGTTAATATAAAAACCTATTTAAAATCAAGTTTGAACATGATAAAATCAAGTCAATTGATATAAAATGTTGTCAGGATTCTGAATCCTGACAGTGTCCTGGGTTGTAGCCAGGGACTGGCTGAAAGGGGTTGTTATTCTCTAGTAAGGGAAAATGTATCTCAGAAATATGTATAGGGGTCAAAATAGGCTTTTATTCACTCTCAGAAGGAGGATCCCCTTAGAAACCTTCTGGTATATGGCCAGGGGGGGGTCAGGGAAACAATATGGATTTGCCAATACTTGGAGTACTCCAATAATATCTTGGACTCCTAGTACTTGATCTTAGACACCTGCACCTTAGTCTTGGACTCCTGCACTGTAAACTTGGACTCCTGCGCTGTGCCTAGGATCCAGCTACTTATCTCAAGCTCCAGCTTCTTAATCTTGGGCTCCAGCTCTCTGTATAGCTCTAGTGGCCTTGGAATCCCACTTGTATCAGTCCAACCAAGCTCCTGCTAGAAATCAAAAGGCTTTCAAAAACCTCTTGGCAGAAAATCAATAGACCCAGAAAAGACCTGGAAGAGACCCTGTAACTTTCCAGCCAGCCAACTTCTTATAGTGTTCTTTTCCCAATGGTTCTGCCTTTAAAATGGCTTTCTTCAGAATCTTAAACCATTGCCGCTCACTTTTTTCTATAATAACTTAAGCTTACATACTTATTTTCTCAAAAGCTTAAAGTATTAATTCACTATTTACTTGCTTATACTTTAAGCTTAAGGCTTATAACCAATTATTTCCATCAGGAAACCTGCCAGAACTCAACCAATGAATGCAGAGCTCAAAACTGGACCATTTCTGAAGTTCCACCAGGATCCAACTAAGAAAACAATTTCCACCGCTCAAACTGCTCAAAGCAACAACTCTTCACGCATCAAAGCGTTAACCGGTCCATTATTCCAGCATCAGTCTTCCCTGCATTCAACCTGAACCAATTTAAATAGTATTCTATTATTTAAATTGTTCTTTTTGGACCTCTTCAACGTTTTTCCCATATATTTACAAATATTGTAAAATCCAAGGAAAATGTCTCACCAAAACAACTTTCTATCCAGCTCTCATAGCAACATACCTTCATCTATCCTAGGAGCTTAATAAATAAATCTCTTACCCACACTTCTATCCATATTCCTTCTTGATTTTACTACTAAACCAAGGCAAAAAAATCCACATTTTCTCACCTCAGCAAATCAATTAGGCAAAATCTTGGCTCATTTCTCTGGATCATCAGTCCTTCACCATCATCTTCTGGTTTTTTGGCCAGCTCATCCTCACTGTAAAGTCACTTCCCCATTTAGCCCTGGATAGGACAATCTTCCTGCACTGCACAAAAAAATCTGCTCAAAAGCCGGCCAAGCCCCTTAATTCCTGTGAGGATTTAGCCCACACAATTGACAAGAGATTTGTATTGGCATACCCTTCTCAAGTGGTAAATACTGGTGCTTTGGACTCTGTCCCCACTTGGGAGGAATCTCTGATTAATCTGGATTATTTTTTGGCTTGGGCCCATCCATACTTGAAATTAATTAAGTCTAAGCATTCAGGTCGCGCTACTGCCATTTCTTTAAATGCCAATCCAACTGGGTTGAACCATTCAGTTGACCACAACCAGTCAGAGTTGAAGTCAGAGATTAATGAGAAACCCTCCAACCCTTTGGATTCTCCTCTGAAAAATTTCTCTGCAAGCCAATCAAGTCCCAGCCCTGAGTCAGGTGACACTTGAATTCAATTTCCTCCCTTAAAGCAAGCAGGGGACTGAAAGTCCTCTGCTTGCTCATTTTTCAAAATTAAAGCTTCAACTTTACTAACTAAAGTTTTGAATTTTTGGGGCTCTTCTACTAGTTTCCCTATATTCCTGACTTTGTTAGTATTGATATTACAATTCCTTATCTTCCCTGCCTTTCCCTGGTTTACAGAGTTGTTTTTAAAGTTGCTACAGTTAACATTAGTGTTAGTAGTTGTGCTTACCTTAGTTGTTTTCAAAAATCTGGTTTGAACTTTAAGATTAGTATTATAATTTCTATAAATTCTTACTTTAAGTTCAAAATGGGTTTCCTTTTGATTTCAAGCTCCTTGGCTTTTAATATACACTTTACACTCTGTAAATCCGTCCACAAGGCAACCAATATCCTGTGGCCTTTGTTCCTTGCCCTTACCAGCCTCCCAGTAACTTTCTTGCCTGTGTTGTCTGTTGGCTGTTTTTTGGAACCATTTACAGTGATAATCAAGAGGCCTTCAGGAGAAAACAAATCTATCATTACTGGTCCCAAACTTGGTACATAAGAGAAATGTTGGTCTCTCTTGCCAAGTTTGTTGTTTATACCTTGGTGCCGGCTCTGGTAATGATATGGTGTACTACCCCAGATCTGTGGGGGCGTATTTCCCATACCCTTCACCGTTTTGGCGCTGACCCAGGCCAATTCATGCACTTACTGGAGGACATCCCTGGGCGCACCCAGGATATCCTTTCCACCAGTGAGATTATTGTGAGAAGCTTGACTTGTGACAACCTCAAGCTCACTGCCCTCAACCCAGCCCCACTTGTGACCCCTAGCCTGACCCCCTCCCTTTTCCTCCCTTAGAGATCCCAGTCTCACTGATCTCAGAGAAAGACTTGAATGGATAAGAGCTCATATTCAAGCGTGCCGCCTGGCTGCTTGGTGGGATGCCTTTGATGGACTTGGACTCATACTTCCCCTGTCTATCTGCTGCGTCCTCCCTATGGACGCCCCTTTGAGCGCCATCCCAGTCTTACACTGGATGATGTCCTGGCAGATCCTTCCCCCAGGATGGGAGCAGAAATTAGTTAGTTTATCCCCCCTCTCTCACATAATGAACAAGCCTATGTCTTCAGCTTTTGAAGCCTTTTGCCACTGGGTGTGGTCACTGGTCTTGGCCCTGGTCTGCGTCAGCATTGGGTCCCTCCTTTTGGGATTTCTATCTGCATGGGCTCTCTGGTCACTTCTGTCTTCCTTTAGGAAGTGTATCATTGGCAAGACCTCCCCCACATCCACAGCTTTGTCTGTAGCCTTGGCAGTGAACATCACCTTGGTACCCCCCTGCATCCCCCCCACAACAGAGGTCCGTGAGAAAGTCTTGGACGCTTTGAGGGAGCTCTAGCTTTGCCTTGTAGCTGATTTGGTGTCTACCAATACTCCCATATCAGACGCTTGATGTTCAGTTGCCCTCTTGGACGCCCTTGATGGAGATGCCCGCCTCTGGGTCCGTACTCTCCTTTGCCAGAGCCAGGAGCTGGGCAGCACAGCTTCTCTCCTTGCCTTGGTCTCCTCCGCGGTGGCTGCTCCTGGGTCTAAAGCCTCAGTTATCTTTGAGACCCTGCATTCAAAGGGACTGGCCCCAGACCTTGCCATTTATGTGAAATGCTTTGCGGTGAAGGCCGCCTCCTTGGACCTCCCTGCTGAGGTGGTGGTGGCAATGTTTTGTCACTCACTCAACTCTGCCTCTGCAGACAAAGATGCATGGGAACCTGCCCCTCCCTCCCTTGAGAAGGTGTTTGCCTTGGCACATAAGTTGGGTGCCAAACCAGCCTACCTTCCTAAGCAGGGAGTCTTTGCTACTCTACTGGTTACCAAGATGGCTCCTCCCACCAAGTTGGCTAAGCCTCCCAAGACAGCCTCCATTAATGTGATGTGTCACCCTGCCCAAACTCCCAACTGGCCCACAAACTCTGGGTCCCTTCCTAAGTTTGCGGCCTTGGCTGAAATCCCTGATGTGACCTCCTCCAACCCCTCTGGTACCATCCTGGCCCTCCAGAATAAAGAGGATTTGTCTTACTTTCTTTTCAATGCAACCTTTTATACAAAGTTTCAGAAAGCAAAGACAACAGTGTTAGTAGATACAGGCGCAGGCAGAAACTTCATGGACCTTGGGTTGGCCCAGTCCTTGGGTCTCTTGCTGCTCCCCCAGACCCCTGTAGACGCTAGCAAGGTACCAGTACTCTGTTATCCCCTTTTTAAACCCCTTAGCTATTGCACGGGCAACCATGTCTTTGTCAGCAAGTTTTCTGCTATTGAGGATTTGCTATACCCTGTGATAGTAGGGATGGAATGGTGGAGGCGCCACCTTGTCCAGATTGATGTCCTCTCTAACAAGTTGCACTTCTTGCTTGATGGCGCTCCTGGCTTCCTTTTGCTGCTCCTGCCAGGAGAGGATCCCCCCAAGTCATGCCTGTCACTCAAGGCTTTGCCGGATACCCCTCCTCCCTTTGTTCTACCTGGCATCCTGGCTCTCTACAAGGATGCCTTTGAAGTTACCTTGTCAAATGCTCTCCCCCCACTCCTGCCATGACCTCACATTTAAAATCACTGTGAATCTTGTCAAGATTGACGCCCCCATCTATCCCCTCAGTGAGTTGGAGGACAAGACATTGGGCGCGTGGTTGTACGACATGCTTTCCAAGGATTGGATTTTGAAGAAGGCCTCCTCGGTCAGCTCCCTGGTGGTCTTTGCTAAGAAGTCTGACAGCTCCCTCCGCCCATGTGTGGAGTGCACCCTGCTTGACAATGTGACGGTCCCGGACTGTTACCCTCTTCCCTTGGAGGCATCAATTGCTCAGTCCATTGCTAAGTCCTGTGTGTTCTCCAAGCTGAACCTGGTTAATGCCTTTAACCAGGTTTGTGTTGTAGAAGGTGATGACTGGCTGACAGCCATCAAGACTAGACGTGTCATGAATGACATTTCAATACTTGTATTGAAAACCCAGAAGTTGAGCCCCAGTTCCCAAAAGACAGATTGAAACCTCCAGGACAGTCCAGGACCCACCAATCTGTTAAGTCACAGGCTCAAATTGTTGAATTACTCTGCAACCTGCCAGCCTACTACGGAGGATTTCCTGAATAGTTGTCAGTCTGCTGCCAAACTGGTGCCAACAAAGACCCATACCTACAAAGGAAATGTAACCTGGCCAATGGAGGTTGGGGAAGGACCTACTGCCAACCTTCCAAGGGCCAATACTGGAGCTTTGGAATAAACGCTGGAAGCCCTGGAATCAAACCCAGATCCTCCAAAGACTACTTGAGTCACGCAAAGTGGACAGGAACTTGCCCACTTGCTAAATTGCATAACCAAGTTGACAAGTTACTCCAAGACCCGCCAGTCTCCCAAGGACAATTCCCCAGATGATCATCAGATTGATGCCAACCTTGAGCCACCCAAGACCCAAACCTATGAAGAGGTTGCAGCTTGCCTTAAGGAGGTTAAAACAAAACCTATTTTTAACTCTGTCAATGACTGCCAGCAACTGCCAGCATGCCGTCCAGAGAGGGTATTACAATTGAACTACTCAGGTGACATAGTGAACAGTGGCGGCAGAACAAAGCATTGCCACTTCTATTCACCTGAGAAGGCGCTACTTGGATCTCCTGCCCTCAAGACTATAAGCCAAGATCCATTCCACACCAGTGCCTTGTCTGCAAACCTGAACCCTGCAAAAATTGAAGAAGCAAAGTCCCATGGTATAAAAACCCCAGCAGTATGATGAAGACCACATCATCATTTTCAATAATAAAGTTCTATGAACCTTTGGTTTGAACAAATCTTACCCTATTTAGTCTTAGTGATCTTCCATCTTAATTCCAGTCAAGTAGGCTACCAGGCCGCTGCCCCCTCCCAAGACCAATCTGCCAAATTTCCCCAGGCATTATACCATCCCCCAGGAGCCCCCTTTAGACCTGTGCACTTTACTGAATACCCCCCCCCCAACCCGGCCTATTCAGAATACAACTTGGAAACCATCCTCATTGTTGACCCTTTGGCAAGGACTAGAAGTACCAAATACATAGGACACAAAGGAAAGAGGGTTGAGATACCGCCCTTATTATTCAAAGACAAGTACAACTACCTACCAGCTTACTTTGTTCCCATGACTCCATCATTAACCCCAAGACCAGAACGCCCACTGGAACCTACCGCTGCAGCCAAGACCACATCTACCCAACTGTTTGGAGTACTCTACATTACTTTGACAGGATTGGTGGATTCCGTGATCCCTAACTACGGACCCTGGTCCTTACTTGGGCAATCCATATCTTATATTATCAAGTTAGCACCCATTCTAGAGTGAGCCCTACCTGCCAGCTCAGCTGCACCTCACCCCAAGCTGCCCAATGCCTCTACCTATGACTGGCTTCCTTACATTATGACAATCTTTTACAAAAACGGTAACCTGGGCCCCAAGATGTTGTTAACACTTGGGGCAACTTGTATGCTTTTTTGTGATAATCACTGATTATACTCATAAGGCAATTACCTCCCTGATACTCTCTTGGATGAAGAACCAACCCGCCAAAGAATTGAAAGACCCTGCACACAGTGCAGAACCCCAGAACCCAGCCACATCACAAGTATATAATGAGATAGTGAACCCGATCACAACCAAGGTGGATATGCCCCAGATGGGTAAACTCACCTTAAAAGAAGCTTGTTGAGCCATTCCAGTCCTCCTCCTCCACTTCCAAACCAACACCAACACCTACCCCAGTGATACTGAGAAAGTCTTGGGGGTGGCTGCCATGCTATCAGGAGACGCACTGGATTGGTTTGGGAAAGCCACCGCCAAAGATGTTGAATTTTGCCTGGACTATTTGAAATTTGAGGCCAAACTCATGAGCACTGGCAATGACCAAGACACCAGATACTATGCGTTGAACTCAATGACAAAGATCCAACAAGTAAACCGCCCTATCCAAGCCTATATTGATGAGTTCCTTAAACTTAAGATGCACATCCAACTTGAAGATGAACTATCCACCATTATCTTCAGAAAAGAAGTTAACTTGGCCATGAAAGACCTGTTGAAGCACCACCTGCATACACTGAGCCTGGAGGAACTACTACCCCTATGCAAAGGACTGAGTCTAAACCAAGAAGGAGAGAATTTATACCCTGCCTGATCCAGCAGGGCCACAACGCCCAATTGACCAGGAATGTCCCCTGACAAGTTACAACACCACTATTGAGATGGGTTGTGTTTCTACTGCCATGAGGCTGGGCACCTAACCAGAGCATGTCCTAAGAAGAATACACCTCCTGTATCCTTGGCACAAATAAACACCTCTGCACAATATTACAAATTCATCCAAGTGATCATAGACTGTGTGGGAATCAAGCGCCAGATTGATGCCTTTATTGAAACAGGAGCTGATGAAAGCTTCATTGACACCAACCTGGCAAAAGAATTAGGATTAACAGCTTCAGAGCGCAGCCTACAAGTAACCATGGGAAACAGTTCCCTGGATACTGGTTACAAGTGTGAACAGGAACTTCCTTTGACAATTGGACAGAATGTGTACCCAATCCCTTTGATCCTCTTGCTGGGACTGCCACATCCTCTAGTACTGGGAGACTCATGGTTGAACAGACATGGCCTGATTCTAAACTATTGTGAGCAGAACACCACCTTGGGACAACCTGAGTCTTGCAATACCATTCCATTCTGTATAAGCCATGGTGGAGCACTGAACAACAGACTCTTAACTATAAAAATGGAACCCAGCTTTAGGACACTACCCACTGCCTTGCAGAAGTGGGGCCATATATTTAGCAAAGAAGAAGCCACGAGACTACCCAGCCACTCAATCTACACCCACACTATAGATCTGCTACCAGGTACCCAACCACATCACAGCCCCATCTATAGTTGCAACCATTGTGAGCAAGTGGCCTTGAAAGCTTATCTGGAGGATATGACAAAAAAGGGTTTCATCCAAGTGCCAAAAGCACCCTGCTTGTCGCCCATGCTGTTTGTAGGGAAAAAGGATGGCAGAATGTGTCAATATGTAAACTACCAGAAACTGAATGACATTACAATGAAGAACCGCTACCCCATCCCTAACGCTGATGACATTTGTGATGTACTGACCAGAGCCCAGGTGTACTCAAAAATTGACCTTCACAATGCCTTCAACCAGATCCAGATCAAAGATGGAGACAAATACAAGACAGCTTTCAAAACCAGATATGGGTTGTACAAGTACCTAGTAATGCCATTTGGTCTCTGCAATGCCCCCAGCACTTTCCAAAGGATGATCAACACTATCCTAGGGGAGTATCTTGACCACTTTTGTGTTGCGTACTTAGACAACATCCTCATCTACAGCAAGGCTCACAAGGAACAAATGCGCCCCTGGAGCTTATACTAGAGAAACTCTCCTAAGCAAAATTACACACCAAGCTTAAGAAATGCAAATACTTCCAGTCTGAGGTTGAATTCCTGGGATACATAGTGAAGACTGGCGGGTTTGCAATGGCATAGGACAAGGTAGAAGCAATAACGTCTTGGCTGATGCCCAAATGTAGGAAAGATGTGAGAAGTTTTTTGGGCCTGACAAATTATTGCAGGGATTTCATCCAAAAAATTTCTCACATCACCCTGCCCCTGACCCGCCTGTGCTCTGACAAGGTCACCTTTGTTTGGACTCTGGAATGCACCACCGCCTTTGAGACCCTGAAACTTGCCTTCACCTCTGCCCCCGTTCTGGCCATGCCTGACCC
Organism: Entomophthora muscae; assembly: GCA_014839935.2. NCBI lineage: Eukaryota > Fungi > Entomophthoromycota > Entomophthoromycetes > Entomophthorales > Entomophthoraceae > Entomophthora > Entomophthora muscae. The sequence goes on from QTSX02002281.1 coordinate 114,538, forward strand.
GTCCAAGCCATTCATACTGGAAACCAATGCATCCAACTTTGCGGTAGGCAGGATCCTTCTTCAGTAAGGAGGGGATATTATGCTACATCCTGTAGCATATTACTCTAAGAAGATGCTGCCTGCCAAAGGAAACTACCCAATATACAACAAGGAGATGCTTGCTATAATGAAGACATTGAAACATTGGCGCCGGTACTTATGTGGCGCTGAGTTTCCAGTAAAAGTTCTAACCAACCACAAGAACCTGGTTTACTTCTTTAAACCCAGACAGCAGAACCAAAGGCAGGCCAGATGGGCCTTGGAACTGGCCGACTACACCTTGACCATTAACTACAAGCCTGGGAAGGTGAACATGGTACCTGACGCCCTGAGTAGAAGAGCTGATCTGACCCCTTCCTCTGCAGAAACCAAGGAACACAACACACATGTACTCCTTGACCCTGCCAGCCTAGGTATACAATTGATGTACTTGAAGATCATGGCCCACAAACCTGACATAATTGAGGTGCAGAAACAAGACAAATATTCAGCAGAACTTGTTGACAACTTGACCTCAGATCTAGAGAGCCGCCAACACAAGAAAGGATTTTTGCTGAAAGGATCCACCCTGCTATTACACAACCAGATCTATGTACCAGAAGATGAAACAAGGACCAAAATACTCATTGATTATCAGGACTCAGAGATGGCTGGCCACCCTGAAAGACTCAAGACACTCCAAGGAATCAAGAAGAATTACTCTTGGCCCCAAATGGACAAAGACATGGCCACCTACATCAAAGGCTGTGAGACATGTGGAAGAACCAAAACCTGTAGATCTAAACCTGAAGGCCTGCTAAGACCACTAGACATACTAGTGGGACCCTGGAAGTATGTTTCAATGGATTATATTGTAAAACTACCCTTCTCCAATTTTTTCAATGCCATCCTGGTCATGGTAGATAGGTTTACAAATATGTCCTATTTTATCCCTACCACCACTCACTGCACTGCCGCAGAGACAGCTAGACACTTCCACAACCACATCCTAACTCAACACAGTACTCTGGCAGAAATCATCACTGATAGAGGACCCCAATTTACCTACAAATACTGGACTCAGGTGATGAAGGACTTGGGGGTAAAGTGCTGTGTATCAACCTCCTATCACCCACAGACCAACGGTCAGACTGAACAAGTGAACCAAATACTTGAACAATACCTACAATGCTACACCAACGCTGACCAAGATAACTGGGCAAAGATGCTATTCAGGGCACAGTATGCTTACAACAGCAAAGACCACATATCTACCAGAATGTCCCCCTTCAAAGCCAATTATGGTTTTGACCTGTCCTGAGACCCCAGTATTGGTAGTAAGGAAATAAACCCGTCAGGACAAACCTGGATTGAACAGATACATGACACACAACAAACCTGTCTTAAGAATCTGACCTGTGCTGTCCAGACTTATAAGGCATTTGCGGACAAGAAGAGGACCCCTGGAAAACTGTTGAAAGTAGGAGACAAAGTCTATCTGGACTCTTGGAACGTGCCTCTGACTGTTTCCTGTCAGAAGTTAGCCCACAGAAGAAGTGGTCCCTACAGGATCCCCAAGCTAGTAGGCAAAGTAGAATTTGAACTAGAATTACCCCCTTGTGGAAGATACATAATGTCTTCCACTGCACGCTTCTATTCAAGAAAGAAGGAAGCTCTCTTCCCTACCAGAAACTCAAGACCAACCCCCTTCCTATACAAGTAGGACACTCTGAAGAATACAAAGTTGAATTTGTTCATGGGGACCGTACCCACTATAAAAACCTCCAGTATTACATCAAGTGAAAGAGATACCCACCTGAGGAAAGCACCTGGGAACCATTAAGCAACCTACCCAACACCCAACTAGCAATCCAAAAAATACCTTGAGAAGAAGGCCAGGAAGGAAGGGACCCCTGAGAAGGAAGAAGATGATGTCATGAATGACATTTCAATACTTGTATTGAAAACCCAAGTGTTGATCCCCAGTTCCCAAAAGACAGATCAAACCCTCCAGGACAGTCCAGGACCCGCCAATCTGTTACATCACAGGCTCAAATTGTTGAATTACTCCACAACCTGCCAGCCTACTACAGAGGATTTCCTGAATAGTTGCCAGTCTGCTGCCAAACTGGTGCCAACAAAGACCCATACCTACAAAGGAAATGTAACCTGGCCAATGGAGGTTGGGGAAGGACCTACTGCCAACCTTCCAAGGGCCAATACTGGAGCTTTGGAATAAACGCTGGAAGCCCTGGAATCAAACCCAGATCCTCCAAAGACTACTTGAGTCACGCAAAGTGGACAGGAACTTGCCCACTTGCTAAATTGCATAACCAAGTTGACAAGTTACTCCAAGACCCGCCAGTCTCCCAAGGACAATTCCCCAGATGATCATCAGATTGATGCCAACCTTGAGCCACCCAAGACCCAAACCTATGAAGAGGTTGCAGCTTGCCTTAAGGAGGTTAAAACAAAACCTATTTTTAACTCTGTCAATGACTTCCAGCAACTGCCAGCATGCCGTCCAGAGAGGGTAGTACAATTGAACTACTCAGGTGACATAGTGAACAGTGGCGGCAGAACAAAGCATTGCCACTTCTATTCACCTGAGAAGGCGCTACTTGGATCTCCTGCCCTCAAGACTATAAGCCAAGATCCATTCCACACCAGTGCCTTGTCTGCAAACCTGAACCCTGCAAAAATTGAAGAAGCAAAGTCCCATGGTATAAAAACCCCAGCAGTATGATGAAGACCACATCATCATTTTCAATAATAAAGTTCTATGAACCTTTGGTTTGAACAAATCTTACCCTATCTAGTCTTAGTGATCTTCCATCTTAATTCCAGTCAAGTAGGCTACCAGGCCGCTGCCCCCTCCCAAGACCAATCTGCCAAATTTCCCCAGGCATTATACCATCCCCCAGGAGCCCCCTTTAGACCTGTGCACTTTACTGAATACCCCCCCAACCCGGCTTATTCAGAATACAACTTGGAAACCATCCTCATTGTTGACCCTTTGGTAAGGACTAGAAGTACCAAATACATAGGACACAAAGGAAAGAGGGTTGAGATACCGCCCTTATTGTTCAAAGACAAGTACAACTACCTACCAGCGTACTTTGTTCCCATGACTCCACCATTAACCCCAAGACCAGAACGCCCACTGGAACCTACCGCTGCAGCCAAGACCACATCTACCCAACTGTTTGGAGTACTCTACATTACTTTGAAAGGATTGGTGGATTCTGTGGTCCCCAACTCCGGACCCTGGTCCTTACTTGGGCGATCTGTATCTTATATTATCAAGCTAGCACCCATTCTATGGTGGGCCTTACCCGCCGGCTTGGCCGCACCTCACCCCAAGCCACCCAATGACTCTACCTATGACTGGCTTCCTGACAAGACATGGATGCTTCCAGTTTTAGTTGATGCCTTTTAGCCTCAAGAACGCTCCTGCCATCTTTCAGAGAGTTATCAAGGAGGCTCTGGACAATCTGCGCTTTTTCTGCGCAGTGGCCTACATTGGTGATATCTTGATCCACCCCCACTCCCAAGCAACATGCTAAGGACCTTTTGTCTGTGGTGGCCGCCCTTCACAAAGCCTGTCTCTTCATCCAACCTAGTAAGTGCTAGTTTTTCAAGTCTGAGGTCACGTTCTTGGGTAACCTAGTCCTGAAGGATGGTCATGCAGTGTCTCCTGACAAAGATAGAGCCCTCTGAGAATGGGCTACTCCCTGGAACCAGAAGGAGTTGCACTGCTTCCTGGGAACATTAATCTTCCTCAAGAAGTTCTCTTCAGCCATCTTGGAGCTTGCAGCTCCACTGAACCCTCTTGCAGGTAAGAACACCACCTTCAATTGGACCCCTGAGTGCCAGCACGCTTTTGAGGCTATCAAGAAGGTTTTTGTTTTTACCCCGGTCCTCAGTCACGTGGATAACAGCAAGCCCTTCATTGTGGCCTGTGATGCTTCCAAAGTGGCTGCAGGGGCTGTCCTTCTACAGGAGCATAATGGTCAGGAGCTTCCTGTTGCGTACTTCTCTTACAAGTTTGCCCCCAACAAGACATCTTGGGCCGTGTTTGACAAGGAGTTGCATGCAGTGGTAGACATCATCACTCACTGGCGTCATCACCTCCAGGGTGCTCAGCACAAGTTTGTGGTTTTCAAAGATCACAAAGCCCTCTGCTACTTCTGAAAGCCCCAGAAGCTCCTCCCCTGTCAGGCCTGGGTCATGCAGACTCTGTCAGGGTATAAGTTCTGGTACAAGTTTGTGAAAGGCAAACTAAACATCCTCCTGGATCTCCTCAGCCAGGACCCAGCCATGTGCCCAGTGCATGGCAATGAGGACCCTCTTTTGACTCTCATTCCTGCATCCCAGGTGTTCCTCCCCCCCTCACCACTGCCAACCCCGGGTGACTCTCCCCCCACTCAGGTTGTGGGTCTCTGCTCCCTTGCGCCTTCCCAACAGGACATCCCGCTTGTGCTCCCAGGAACTCTTCTCCATGATGTACTTTTGGAATAACGCTCCTCTCCAGACAGCATGACCCTTCTCTCCAAGATCACTCCCAAGCACCCAAAGAAAGACACGTACATCTTAAAGGAGAGTATAGTTTACCAAAACAAGCAAATTTGGGTTCCTAATAGCTTGTGTGTGCGTGTCATGACAGAGCATCATGATCCCCCCTGTTTAGGCATCCAGATACAAATAAACTCCTGGAGCTCATCAGATGTACCTACAGCTGGGTTGGGATCATTAAGGCCATTGGGCCTTGGGTTAAGCAGTGTGTTACCTGTGTGCCTTCAAAACCAGATTGCTCAGGCAACAACAGTCTCCTCCACCCCCTCCAGCAGGCACAGGGTCCTTGGTCTTCCAGCTTGGTAGACTTTGTAGTAGAGCTCCCCTTATCCGGTGGCCTCTACTCCATCATGGTGGTAGTTGACAGATTCACTAAGTATTTGGTGTTCATCCCATGCTTAACCACCCTGAACTTAGTGGGGATGGCTAAGTTGTTTGTGAAACATATCTTCACTAACTTTGGCTTGCCCCAGGAGATTTTGAGTGACCGGGAACCCCAGTTCACCTCTGTTTTCTGGGAATCCTTATTAGCCATTCTCAACATCAAGCCCTGACGCTCCACGTCTTACCACCCTCAGTCAGACAGCCAGACTGAGAGAGTGAATCAGACTATAAAAAAGCACTTGCGTTGCTATGCTAATGCCACCATGGACTCTTGGTCAGAGGATCTCCCCTTGGTACAGTTTTCCTACAATAATATGGTGCATTCATCTACCGGTGTGTCTCCCTTTCAGGCAACCCTAGGCTTTTCCCCTGCATTCTCTATTGGTCTGTCTCTACAATACCACGTCCCAGCCGCAACAGACATGGAAGCTCACCTAAAAGCCACCCATGCCAAAGTACAGAAGACACTGGCCAAATCAATAGAGTCTTACAAGAAGGCAGCTGATAAGAACTGCCGCCTGGCCCCAGACTACCCAGTAGGCTCCCTTGTCATGCTGGACTCCTCCAACATCTGCATGAAAGTACCTTCACGCAAGTTTTCTCCAAAACGCCTAGGTCCCTTCAAGGTGTTGGAAAATAAAGGCAACAGAGCTTATCTGTTGGACCTCCCACCCTCCTACTGCATCCACAAACCTTTCAATGCCTGCTGACTCTCCCCTTTTGAGGGACCAGCCCCCAACACCCCAGAGCCCATTGTGGTTGACAACTTCTAAGAATAAGAGGTGGAGGCAATAGTGGCATCCCTTTGGATCAGGAAATCCCTACAGTATTGTGTCAAATGGAAGGACTACCCCCTACAACAATAGCTGGGTGAGCTCTTCCAATTGCACCAACTGTTGGGACCTGGTCCAGGAGTTCCACTGCAACAACCCTGAGGCATTGGGCCCTCCTAAGTCCCTTCTGGCTCTTAAGATCCCCAAGGCTCACAAGAACTTCTTGGTAGCCACTCTCCCTCAAGGAGGCATCCATCCACAGGAAAAAGGAAAGGATAATGTAAATTCACTTCCTCCTTTAGCCCTGGATAGGACAATCTTCCCGCACCGCATAAAAAAATCTGCTCAAAAGCTAGCCAAGCCCCTTAATTCCCTTGAGGATTTAGCCCAAACAATTGAAAAGAGATTTGTATTGACATACCCTTCCCAAGTGGTAAATACTGGTGCTTTGGAATCTGTCACCACTTGGGAGGAATCTCTGATTAATCTGGATTATTTTTTGGCTTGGGCCCGTCCACACGTGAAATTAACTAAGTCTAAGCATTCAGGTTGCGCTACTGCCATTTCTTTAAATGCTAATCCAACTGGGTTGAACCATTCAGTTGACCCCAACCAATAAGAGTTGAAGTCAGAGATTAAAGAGAAACCCTCCAACCCTTTGGATTCTCCTCTGCAAAATTTCTCTGAAAGCCAATCAAGTCCCAGCCCTGAGTCAGGTGACTCTTGAATTCAATTTCTTCCCTTAAAGCAAGACAAGGGACTTTCTGTCAGGAATGACAATTTGGATGCTCCTAAATCTCAAAATACGGAATCAGAGTCAAACCCTGGACAAAACTCTTTGTGGACCGCCAGACTCATAGAATGGGAACACAATAACCCACTACTAATTGATGAAGTTGCTGCCAGCCCGACAGGGCCCAAACCCTTAGCCGACCCACAGGATTCTGCAAGAGAACCGCCAGTGCAAGATGCCGGGAATTTCCCCGAGGTGCCAACACCTGATACTGGAGGTTTGCCTGGTGAAATAGACAAATTTCTCCCTGAAAGTTATTCCAAACTCCCCCAAAGTCCCAGGGAAGGCACTGAACCCAAAGAGGCACCAAATATCCAAATCAATAAACAAAAGGATTCAAAGTCTTCTCACCCCAAAGCGGCCAGTGGCAAACCGCCAGTGCCAAGCGCCACACTGCCATCTGAGACACCTGATGCTAACCTGCCCAAGCCTAGAAAACCCAACCAGGTAGTGAAGCCTGAAAGCGTGATATAAATACCTTCCAGGCCAAGATCAACCCCCATTGTCATTTTTAAATAAAGGTTATGAGATATTGGTTTCCCCAACTATTGCTGTATTTTATTCTTGCCATCTTCCAGTTAACCCCAAGATTGTCTGCTCCCCTTCCAGCCTTCCAGCTACATACCGCCCACTAGGTGCCCCCTTTGGTCCTGTCTATTTTACAGAGTACCCCTTAAAGCCTGAGTACAAGGACTACACTGCCAACAACATACTAGCCTGGGATCTCTTGGCCAGAACTACCAAATTAACCAGATACAACCAAGAAGGCCCTTGGTACATTACCAAACCATGCCTGTTCAGAGATAAATGCAACTTCCTTCCCAACTACCAAATGGACATGGAACTACCTGTCACCCCCAAACCAATGCCTGCCTCTGCCGCTGAACTCCCATTGGACTGTAACAACAAGCTTTTTGGAATTGTATATATTACTCTCATGGGAGTAATAGATACTATTGTCCCAGCCGCTGGTCCATGGTTGTGGGTGGGCAAGTCAATGTCCTACCTAATTAAGTTAGCACCAATCCTTTGATGAGCTCTGCCCACCCAGTCTGCAACCCGCCAGTTCCCAAACACTAGCAAGCCGGCTGATCAGGGTTGGTTCCCTGACACTTTCAGTCCCCTGCTTGCTCATTTTTCAAAGTTAAAGTTTCAACTTTCCTAACTAAAGTTTTGCATTTTTGGGGCTCTTCTACTAGTTTCCCTCTATTTCTGGCTTTGTTAGTATTGATATTACAATTCCTTACCTTCCCTGCCTTTCCCTGGTTTACAGAGTTGTTTTCAAAGTGGCTACAGTTAACGTTAGTGTTAGTAGTTGTGCTTACCTTAGTTGTTTTCAAAAATCTGGTTTGAACTTTAAGATTAGTATTATAATTTCTATAAATTCTTACTTTAAGTTCAAAATGGGTTTCCTTTTGATTTCAAGCTCCTTGGCTTTTAATATACACTTTACACTCTGTAAATCTGTCCACAAGGCAACCAATATCCTGTGGCCTTTGTTCCTTGCCCTTACCAGCCTCCCAGTAACTTTCTTGCCTGTGTTGTCTGTTGGCTGTTTTTTGGAACCATTTACAGTGATAATCAAGAGACCTTCAGGAGAAAACAAATCTATCATTACTGGTCCCAAACTTGGTACATAAGAGAAATGTTGGTCTCTCTTGCCAAGTTTGTTGTTTATACCTTAGTGCCGGCTCTGGTAATGATATGGTGTACTACCCCAGATCTGTGGGGGTGTATATCCTATACCCTTCACCGTGTTGGCGCTGACCCAGGCCAATTCATGCACTTACTGGAGGACATCCCTGGGCGCACCCAGGATATCCTTGCCACCAGTTAGATTATTGTGAGAAGCTTGACTTGTGACAACCTCAAGCTCACTGCCCTTGACCCAGCCCCACTTGTGACCCCCAGCCCAACCCCCCTCCCTTTTCCTCCCTCAGAGATCCCGGTCCCACTGATCTCAGAGGAAGACTTGAATGACAAGAGCTCATATTCAAGTGTGCTACCTGGATGCTTGGTGGGATGCTTTTGATGGGCTTGGACTCATACTTCCCCTGTCTATCTGCTGTGTCCTCCCTATGGACACCCCTTTGAGCGGCCATCCCAGTCTTACACTGGATGGTGTCCTGGTGGATCCTTTCCCTAGGATGGGAGCCAAACTTAGTTAGTTTAGCCCCCCTCTCTCACACTCACTAGTCAATCAACTAATCCTTACTAGGAACCACTTTGGTTCCACCTGCACAATGAACCATTTTGGTTCCTGTCTTCAACATGAACCAACAGTCCCTAAAATAGTCTTCACTATGATCATACAGTCCCTCTTACTAGTCTTCTCTGTTGATCTTGAACCACCTCAGTTTTTTATCTCAGTCCCTGTTACCAGAGCTATAGACCCAGGCATGAGTCTACATTGAACTGGCATTTGACTGGGCCCTTGCAAGTGGCAATCTACTTAGGCCATCCAACCATATGTTGCAACTGAACCAATGAGGATTCAGTATTTGGAATTGGGGAAGACAACAGTCCAATAGAAAAGGACAGAATAATAAGAATAAGGTATTTTTTATTGTAGAATATTGTGATTAATATACCATATGGGGAAAGCCACAAGGCCACACAGGGGTGGTATGGTGGGAAGTTCCATTTAAGGTTCAAAGCTGAGGAATAATTTGTGCGGGGATCAGCAAGTCAAATTGGTAGCACTCCTAATTAGGATGAAGTAACCGCCATTTGATATTGTCATCAGATTAGTTCATGTCTTTAGATACATCAAGGGGCAACTCATTGAGCGCCCCCTGTGTATGTAAGATACATTAGCAGGCAAGTCTAGAAATTTGGTTGCAACTCATAGATCAATAAAGCCTATGCCATTGTTTTTACTCACCCAGGTGATTAAGTCTGGGCTTTCAGTTGCAAAGTAATCAGTTTTACTTCCCAGAGGCCTGATAACACAAAGTTCTGCAGCTGCTTCCCCAAGAAAACCACCTTGGTGACACATCTGAGCAAATATATACCCTCCAATTCTCACTTTGGGTTCTCCCCAAAGCTCTCATAGGGGCATAAACAAGGAGACCCTAACAGCCCTTTAGATAGGATGCTTGTTCACAGACCTCCTGTAAGTGTATCAGGGTACATAGAGCCCTCAGAGCTCTTCCCCTCCCTGGAAGCCTGCTTTTCCTACCAGGGGTCCAAAACTTACAGCCCTGGTAGGCGTCCCCTACCATGCTGGGACATACTTCTACCCTGGCAGCCCGCGTTACCTGCCAGGGTCTAAACATTCTCCAGCCTGAGCAGCAAACGCTACCCATCAGGCTGGATCATTCCCCACCCCAAGCAGACAAAGTTCCCTGATGGGTGAGGACCTCTAGCCCACAGCAGCCAATATCTTCTGCTGGGTGGAGACAACATCTGCCTCTAGTAGTCTTTACACCTACTAGATAGGCTTTACTGTCCCTAGTAGCCATCATTCCCTACTAGGCCTCTACCTGCAACAAACAGCCAAACTTTTGCTTGGCCAACATTCGCCCCACCTGCAAACCACCAAACATGTGGACCATCACACTGATGTCAGTAGGATCTACTATAAAAAGATCAACATAATTTATGCATCTGTGGGCATAAATAATCAATCTAGAGTACAAATAAATTATTTTTGCAGCTCACATGATGTTGTTATAATAAAAATTGATATTGCCACAATATCTACAACTACTTCCTCTTGGGAAACAATTCCCTGAGAAATCCCCCAATTCATGAATAATTGATGGCACTCTTATCAGGAATTCATAGTATACAGGAATCAAATATTTCAAATCCTAAATATAAAATTATATGGAAAAGCCTCATGATCACCATGACATATATAGACAGTGTGTGACTTCCAATGATACTATATATTTCTCTATTTTCATATCAAATAAAGTATCATTCTCTTCTCAATTTCCCCCTTTATCTTGTTTAATATACTTCTCATAAGTATATACTTGACAGTGGTAGCAAAGATAGGTTATCCACACTTACACAACTTAAAGAGAAACTTTCTCTAAAGAGAATAATCCAGAAATGGCTCTTCCTACTGGATGGCAAAGATATGAAAAAGCCCAGGACGTCCCCACATGATAAACTTTCTTCAACAACATTCTTGTCCCCAGCAAATAGTACAATTTTCTCAGCACCCAAGGAGTCCTAAGCCTTTCATTAACAGAGACATCCCTGAAATACCTAACATTGTGTTTTAGTGTCTCTGTGCAGCAGAAATTGGGAGGTTTTCCGGACTATACTAAGAAAATGCCTACCTCTGGATTCAAAGCACCCAGAACAAGTTTACACAAGTTAGATATCCCCAAAGACTCTGAGCTAGCCAGATTGTCCTATAAGTAGCAGGGGTGGCCTCCCAATTTTTGAATGACTGATTTGAAAGAAACTACAGTCACACTGAAGACTGGGAAGTGCTTAAGAAAGTCTTCCTAGAAAACTTTTCCATCAAGGACTCTGATGTGATGATAATGACAGAACTCAGAGCCTTCAAGATGGCTGAACTATTGAAAAAACACATCACAGCATATGAGGACATTTGTGATCAAGCTCCCAACAACATCAACTTTTATGGACCTGGACCATAATTGAACTTCTACATTGGACTCCTAGCACACATTAGATATCAGTTTGATACAAGCTGATGCAAAAGCCTCCAATAAGTATTCTTGAAAGAAAACAATCTGCTCAAAAATCTGACAACCTACATGTGACTAATAAGCAAAAGAAGAGTCCCTCAACCAGAAATTACACCTGTCCTAATAAAAATCCAATCAAACCAAAATTTCTAACATTCAGAGAAGAAGTTACAACACTAAATCAAACCAGATAATCATGGACACCTTGTCTGAGGTGAGAAAAAGTTAAAGGAGTTCTTAGGCAAGCTGCCTCCTCATATTACAAGACTTGTACATAGACCAGAACATGAATTTAATCACCATGGTCCAAGTATCCTCCAGCAATCCTATACAGTTTCCAGCCCATACTGAAAATCAACTCCTCACTTATCATTTATGTTTTTGCAGAAATCAAGGCACAGCACTATTTGACACTGGAGCAGACAAATCCCTTGTTAACAAGAAGTTTTCCAATCTTATGAAACTAGCTACATCCAAGAGAAACATAAATAGTGTAATCATGGCAGAAAACAGGAGTGTCCCAGTCACCTGAGAGGAAAAACTCTTTTGGGTCCAGATAAGGGATGTTCACACTACCCTTAGCTGCACCATCATTCTGATACCTAAATACAATGTAGTGTTAGGCCTAGCTTGGATGAGGAAGACATAACCACATATTGAATGGGACAGCTACACTCTCACTATACAATGAGGAGAGATACACCACCATGTCTACCCTACACATCTTAAAACAAATATGAGAGATCATTTATTTGTGAAGATTACAAAAACAAAGAAATAGAAGCATGTCAGCAAGATTGATTGAACACCTGTACAGATGATACTATTCATTTCAAGAATACAGAAGCCTTGAAAGAACTGGATCATATATGTCAACAATTCTTTCAGGAATTTCCCTCTGTATCCCAGGAAAATCTGACAGGGGTATTCAAGACAGAATTGATCTAAAGGGAGTCATCCCTAAATCTTGACCCATATAATGCCTAACAACACAAGAAAAAAACACACTAAAAGAGTATCCAAAAGGAGCAGTGAAAAAAGGGCCCATAAGACCATTTATATCAGGATTGACAATTCTTCCCCCCTGAAAACCCGGGCCCAAGAGTGGGATTCAAACCCTGACCCTAGATTCCTGCGGGCTGCTGGCCCCATGGACCAAGGGCTTTCCTGCCTGTGTTTTCCTGAGACCAAGCCTCTGCAAGATAAAGCCCCTGCTAAGTCCTGAAGTCAGAATACCAGTGTAGGTTTGACTATGATGGTGCCCAAGGAGGAGCTTCTCAAATTTCCTAATAGAGGCAGAGAAAGTTCCTCTGTGAACTTCATGAACTTGAAGTCCTCATGGGTAACCAATCAAATTCAACTGCCAAAAGAAAACACAAGCTTTAGGCCCAACCCTGTGACCACAGCCCAAAATCAGGAAAATCAAATGATCAATGTGGAAAATCTGACTAATGAGAGAGCGCCCAGCTGAGGTGCCATTTTGCCACTCCCACACCCGGGCCTCCTGGCCACCCATACTTTTCCCAACATTTTGATGAAACCACCATGAGAAATACTAAGCTTGGAGATGGGATGCTATATATGTCATGCCCTGCCCCAAAGGACAGGCTTCCTAGATACTTATTTGTTTTTTGGTTTGATTAATCTTTCTTTTATTTTTTAATATTTGAAAGTTTAAGTTAAATTGTAAAATAATTAAGTACTTTAAGTTAGTTACCTTGCTTTACACTATTTGCATTTGAATTGTTGTTGTTACAGTGTCTTCCCTATTCTATCTTATTATATATTTCTACTTTAAAGTTAGAATATTTTCATCTCTGTCACTTTTTTGAAACTCCTGCTTACGTTGTTGCCACTTCTCCAGTTTCCACACTGCTGATCTGCAACTTCTGTTGGGTTTTGAAGTTCTCCTTCTGCTCCAGGTTCTTACACAGGTGACTCCAGTTGCTCCTTTTCTTGGCTGTTTCCCTCCCTGCCTATCATTATAAACTAAGAACAAACAAACCTATATAATATAAAACTTGTGAAGAGTAGGCTTTAAGCCAAATTCTAAGTGATTTCTACCCTTCAATTCTTTATCAAATTTAAACTTGAGATCTTATTTTTTAGAAATTGATAAGTAGCGCCTTTTGGGGAAGCTTCAAATATGGAATTAAGAAAGAAGAGAGGTATATTTTATTGGATAATACTTTAGACTTATATTGACTTGACTGTGGCGGGGATTTAGTTGGATTGAACCTAGGGGTTGGTCATGTGTGAGATGGGTTCAAGCCACTGGATACTTGGACAGTCAGGTGATATTGCTTGGTGTCAGGGACCCACTTGGAAGGAAACAAGTTCCATAGTTGGTGGGCCAAGGCCCCTACATTAAACCCTGCTATTAACAAACCAATATGAACCATAATCATTACAAGGTGTCCCAGGTAAGCAAATCTCCCAAACATAGAACTGAAACAACCAAGTAGGTAGCATCTCACCACATACACCAAGAGGTAGAAGGAAGCTTAAGGTCTAACCAGAGCAGGTTTGGCAGGAGGCAGATTGAACAAACAACCATAATGGAATTTACATCCCCAGTGGCCGGAGGGGTACTTGGACCATCCATAGGTGAAGGATTCCTTTTGATGGGCGTCATCTGGGGAAGAGTTGTACCAGTCAGTTGTAGGTGTTGGGTTTTCTGGGGTTGATGCCACTGGCAAGAAGGAAGCTAGAAACCAGAACAGGAATAAAATTCCTCTCATGGCTTCAAAAATAAGTTATCAGAAGGAGGATGAGTAGCAGGTATAGGATAAAAATTTTATTGTTGGAACAACTAAGTTTGATAAAGTTGTTACACTTAAATAGCCTCAAAATAGAGGCTGGGCAATTTAAGTGGATAGTGGGGGAGATGAAAGGGATTTTCTAATAATTTGCATAAATATTATGGCTGAAACTACTACCTGGGATAGATGGGCATTTATTCTGGACTGTATATGTAATATAAACATAATTTTAACAGAGACAGAATTAATATAAGCCACAAGATCTTGGTAATTAAAGTGGTCTTCAAAATGAACATCAAGTGAATTAAAGAGCAGAGCCTCAGTTTCATCTTCTTTTAATAGATCCATAGCTGTCAAGATGATCTAAAGCAGCCAATCAGCTGCCGAGCGGTAAGTGACGTTATCACTTAACTTTCTAACCTTTTTGAACTTAATTCAAGATGTGAAAGCAAAAATTGATTCAATATAATGATTATAAATAGCTAAACTAAGTTTACTAGTTGATTTTAAACTAACAATTGGTGTTTCTTGAAGGTTCTGGGTTTGATTCCTGTTCCAATCAACCATATAAAAAAACTGGTGCTTAAAACTTGGTGGCTGTGTTGTTGTGTCTGTGCTATATCATTACTGTGGTCAATAAAATTAAAGGAGTTGGGGAAAGAATCCCTGACACTATCCTCCCCAAGAAGGCCCTTCTCTTCCAGAGTCTCTTTGTAGCGTGAGAGGGCTTCTGGTGCGTTCTCTAGGTTCTCTTCTGGTTCCCAGGAATTGGATTCTACCTTGTAGCCCTTCCATTTTACCAAGTATTGATGTTTGCCTTGGGAGGTTTGGTGATTGAGGATGTCTTCTAATTCTCATTCCAGAGTATGGTTCAAGATGATAGGAGGAGGATCCTTGTGGTCCATGTCAGATGGTAACCCTTTGAATTTAGACAGAAGGCTAATGCAGAAGACATCATGGGCAGATGAACCTGCAGGAAGTTTGTTTTGGAAATTAACATCAGAGCGTCACTCAATGACCAACAGGGGCTCAATCTTCTTTGGCCCTAGTTTTTGCCCCAGAATGTCCAGTTTGAGATTCTTTGCACTGAGGAACACATAGTCTCCCACTTGGGTGTCTGCAGGTATTCTTCAATGTTTATCAGCTTGGATCTTATACTGCAGGATGGTCTTTTCCAGTTGTGTCTTGAGTTGTTGATGATTCTTGAGTAAAGAGGTTGCCCATTGGTGCGCAGAAGGAATAGTGTCTTTGATTTCAGAGTCAGGAAGGTCTTCAGGGTTATATCCATAGTTGGCAAAGAAGGGGGATACTCCAATAGAGTCATGGTGATTAGTGTTATAGCATAGTTGGGCAAGTGGAAGTAAGGTTACCCAATCATCCTATCATAAGTTCACATAGTTTCTGAGAAAACCTTCCAGCACTTGGTTAACCCTTTCTGTTTGTCTGTTGGTCTGAGGGTGAAAGGATGTGGACATGAGAGTTTTAACATGTAATGCCTTCATTAGGAACTGCCAGAACTTGGATGTGAATTGTGTACCTCAATCCAAGATGATGTTGTTGGGAATTCTGTGGTTGGCAATTACATGAGTGAAGAGCATGTTGACAGTGTCTTCTGCTGTTGCGCTTTTGAAGGGCGTAAAGATTTCATATTTTGTTAGCCAATCTACAAACACAAAGATGCTGGTCATGTTGTCACTCTCTGGAAGGTCCACAATAAATTCCATGGAGATGGAATGCCAAGGGTGCAGAGGAATGGGTAATGGTTTGAGTGGTCCTTGGGGCTTCATAGTGAAGGGTTTGTTGCAGCCACACAGCACGTGTGTGGAGATGTATTCAGCAACTGTTTTCTTCAGATTAGGCCACCAGTATCTTTGTTGGATTCTCTAGACTGTATTGCTAATGCCTCCATGTCCTGTGAGAGGGGAGTCATGGAAACTTTCCAAGATTGTTTGTCAGTGTTCATTGGTTGGTACATAAAGGCTTCCATTCTTTGACCAGGATCTGTTGTTTAGAGTAAGCCCAGTGGGAGTGTTATCCTTATCAAAGAGTTGGGATGCTATGATGTCCTGATCCAAGATGGATAAATAAGCTATGGTCATGATGTGAGAGAGGAAATGATCTTCAGAGAGTATAGCACGTTCATTGTGTTTAACATAGGACTGGCTTGGGTCATCCAAGTCCTCTTGTCTACTGATGGCGTCTGGTACTATGTTCTGGTGTCCTGGAGTGTGACTAATCTTGAAGTCAAATGCAAGCAGATCTATAGCCCATTGTGCCAGACGTGGGCTAACCTTTCTCTTCTCAGTGAAGTAGAGGAGGTTCTTATGGTTGGTTCTGATTTGCACAGGGAATTTACTTCATTCCAAATAATGACGCCAGTGATCCAAGGATTTGACAATGGAAAATAGTTTCTTTTCATATATGTGGTAATTTCTCTCTTGGTCAAGCAGTTTATAGGAGTAGAACCCCACAGGGTAGAGTTCACTATCCTCCCCAAGCTGCAGCAATACCCCTCCTAGGGCAAAGTTGGAGGTGTCTGTGTCCAAAAACAATTGGCATTCAGGGTCAGGGCAGAGAAGAACAGGGGCCTAGGTAAAATGCTTTTTGAGGGTTTCAAACGCCTGGTCAGCTTCAAACAACCAGATAAAGGGAACCTTCTTGGAGATAAGGTGATTGAGAGAGAGGGCGGTAGAGGAGAAATTCTTGATGAACTTGCAGCAAAAATTTGCTAGGCCTAAGAGCCTGCAAAGTTTGGTACATGTTGTGGATCTTGGCCAGTCCAGAACTGCCTGTACCTTGGAGGGAGTAACTGCAAAACCGCCTGGGTTAATCTTGTATCCAAGCAATTCAATTTTGATAACAAATTTTTTTCATTTTTCAAGTTTACAAAACAATAGGTTGTCAATGAGCAATTGGAGGACCTCCTGTAGGTGTGTAGTATGGGTCTCCTTGTTCTGTGAGTATACCAAGATTTTGTCAAGGTAGACAACCACACAGACATCAAGTAGAGGGAAGAGTACCTCACTCATTAGGCCTTGAAAGGCTGCAGGGGCGTTACTCAAACCAAAGGGAATCACAAGGTATTCATAGAGCCCAAAGGGAGTGCAAACTGCCATCTTCCATTCATGACCTTCAGCAATACATATATGGTTATAAGCACTGTGGAGGTCTAGTTTAGAAAAAAACCTTGGCGTGAGTAAGTCAGTTGGTCAGGGACTCTGCAGATGGTAAGGGGTTTTGGTTCTTAATGGTTATGGTGTTTAGTTTGGTGAAGTCCACAACTGGTCTCAGGGTCCCGTCAGCTTTCCCTACAAAGAACATGGGTGATGAACATGGGGAGTTAGATTGATGCATAGACACTTTTGATAAGTTTTTGTCAAGATACGCCTTCATTGCAATTCCCTGTGCTTGGTTCATGGGGTAAAGATTTCCCCAGGTGGGGGGAGGAGCCTGCTATCAAGTCAATTCTAAGATTGTATGGTCTTCTTTCAGGAAGGACAGAGCAGAGTTGTTTGCTAAATGCCTCCTTTAAGTCTTGAATTTCCTCCGGAATAGACTCAGGTGCTGGACTCCACACAAGAAGTAGAGATTTTAAGTATACTGTGAAGTTCTTTGTTACTTGATGATACAGTTTTAGGAGAGGCACCATGGTTGGTTGTCTGTGGGAGTGAAGCATGACCAAATTGGTGTCCCAGTTGAACTGTAACTTGGCTTCCTGACACCAGGGAAATCCCAATACTAACAGGAAGGCCAAGTTGGAGAGCGTAGAGGTGGATAGGTGGTATGAGTTGTTCCCCACCTGAGCATAGAGGGGGTTGACTAGGCATTCTACTTGGGCAGGGGTACCTTCAGCAAGTCTTACAGAGGATAGTACTGAGGTCTCAAACCCTAACAAAGTCAAAAGATCTTTATCAAGGAAGTTCCCCATTGCTCCTGTGTCAATCAGTGCATGGCTGGCTGTAGTGCTAAATTTGTGCTCTAGAAAAACGGGCAAAAGAGCGTAAGACTGAGTGGAAGATTTATTGGCATCCATGATTGAAAGAAGATGGCCTGAAGCGGATTGTACCTTGGAGAGTGCCTGGCAATCCTTGGCATAATGACCTGATTGCCCACAGTAGAGACACAGTCCTTTGCAGACTTGACGTTGTTTCTCTTTAGGGGCCAACTGGTAACCTCCCCTGGGTTTAAGAACTAATCCCTTTGGAACCTCAGCAGGTGATGGTAAGTTTTGGGTGGGTGGAGTCTTGGTGTTGTTCCAAGAAGGAAGCTGTTTTACCTTAGAGGACTATTTCAAAACCTCTTTGGTAAGATCAGAAAAATTTTCAGGTAATACATGATGGGCCAGGAAGTTCTTGAGTTCAGGAGACAGTTTCTTCTGGAAGAGGTAGCAAGCTTTGGCATCAGTAATCCCAATTGCTTGCTTGAGGCAAGAAAATTCTTCAATATAGTTCTTGGTGGCCCTTCTGCCCTGATATAAGGACATTATGCAGTCTCTGAGTTCTTCTGTGGTTTGTGCCGGCACTACAGTGGATAACAAGGAGTCACAGAAGGCAAGGTAGTTGTTTAATAACTTCTCCCCCTGAAGGGTGGCTTTGTTGTACCAGACGCGAGCCTTGCCTGTGAGATTTTTGGCCACGTTGTGCACCTTCTGTGTGTAAATCTGGAATTGTGCAGGAGATGTTTCAAACAGTGATTGTGAGAAAGCCAGGAGCATAAGAATCTTGTTCCCTTTGTAATTGTTGGGGGATACTGCTGAAATCTGGTTTAGCCCCAAGTTTGGTTTTGAACCTGTTGAGGAGCAGTTGTGCTGGAGGCAACAGTGGTCTGGGTCTGCAGGAAGAGGCAAACCAGACAATAGGTGGTAGGGCTAATGATGGAGGTAATCAATGTGACTGCCAAACTCTTGATGAGTGCGGTATAAAGCAGGTAGCTTGCAGAGGTTGGTTCTGAACTTCTAAGTAAGAAGCTCAAGATGGGTTCCAACAAACTTTCAGGGACCCACTTGGCAGGGAACAAGTTCCCTAGTTGGTGGGCCAAGGCCCATACGTTAAACCCTGCTATTACCAAACCAATAAGAACTGTGATCATTGCAAGGTGTCTCAAGTGTCCCAGGTAAGAAAATCTCCCAAACATAGAACTGAAACAACCAAGTAGGTAGTATCTCACCACATACGTCAAGAAGTAGAAGGAAGCGTAAGGTCTAACCTGAGCAGGTTTGGCAGGAGGCAGATTGAACAAACAACCATAATAGAATTTACATCCCCAGTGATCAGAGGGGTACTTGAACCATCCATGGGTAAGGGATTCCTTTTGATGGGCGTCATCTGGGAAAGAGTTGTACCAGTCAGTTGTAGGTGTTGGGTTTTCTGGGGTTGATACCACTTGCAAGAAGGAAGCTAGAAACCAGAACAGGAATAAAATTCCTCACATGGCTTCAAAAATAAGTTATCAGAAGGAGGATGAGTAGCAGGTATAGGATAAAATCTTTATTGTTGGAACAACTAAGTTTGATAAAGTTGTTACACTTAAATAGCCTCAAAATAGAGGCTGGGCAATTTAAGTGGATAGTGGGGGAGATGAAAGGGATTTTCTAATAATTTGCATAAATATTATGGCTGAAACTACTACCTGGGATAGATGGGCATTTATTCTGGACTGTATATGTAATATAAACATAATTTTAACAGAGACAGAATTAATATAAGCCACAAGATCTTGGTAATTAAAGTGGTCTTCAAAATGAACATCAAGTGAATTAAAGAGCAGAGCCTCAGTTTCATCTTCTTTTATAGATCCGTAGCTGTCAAGATGATCCAAAGCAGCCAATCAGCTGCCAAGCGGTAAGTGACGTTATCACTTAACTTGCTAACCTTTTTGAACTTGATTTGAGGTGTGAAAGCAAAAATTGATTCAATATAATGATTATAAATAGCTAGAGTAAGTTGACTAGTTGATTTTAAACTAACAATTGGTGTTTCTTGAAGGTTCCTGGTTCAATTCCTGTTCTAATCAACCATAGCAAACAAACTGGTGCTTTAAACTTGGTGGCTGTGTTGTTGTGTCTGTGCTGTATCATTACTGTGGTCAATAAAATTAAAGGAGTCAGGGAAGGAATCCCTGACACTTGTTTACCATTCTTGGTATGTCAAACGGTATATTGGAAGGGGACCAAATCAGGCAATGACTGGATTTTAAGTAGGTTGGCGGTAGCCAGAATGTTTGTACATCCAGACCCATGACAAAATTATACATTTTTATTAATTTTTTTTAAAGCTTAGCCTTTTCTTTTCTTGAACAAATGGAACTTGTAAAACAACAAGCCTTAGGCTTGTTGTATCCATTATTTTCCTTTAAGGAATCCTTTAATAGTTATATGTACCAATTTGCTGATGGAGAATATCCAAATATTGACATTCTCTTAGTTAAAAATCATTCACTATTAAACACCTTATTTAATCTTCTTTGCATAGGGTTCTTAAACTCAATCACTCCTTTTGTAACCCATATAGGTTTTTAGCAGGGTTCTGTAAGATTATTTTGCAGACAGTTCCTACCTTTTTATACATTTTAAATCTGAATCCTAATGCCTTGCACACGCTAGTTTATAACCTTGCACCACTATGGGCAAGACCTTACAATATATGTCTATAGATTCTGCGCTCAAACCTTATTGACATTTTTGAATAAACGTTATGTTATTTTGGCTTACACAGCTACTGCCTTATTTTGTATTTGCCATCTACCAATTCAGTACAAGATCTCCTGGCCCTCCTGTCACTCTGCCTGCAGCTTTCTGTCCACCAGGTGTACTTTTTGGCCCCGTCCACTTCATCAAATATCTTTTGAAACCTGGATATAAGGAATACAACCTAGAAAAGATACTCAAACTCAATCCTTTGGCCCGCATACAATCTACAGTTAGATACAACCGTCAAGGCCTATGGATATTCTCAACACCCAAATTGTTTAGAGGAAAATTCAACTATCTTCCTGCTTACAAGCTCCACATGGAATTGCCTGTGACTCCCAAGCCTATTCCTGCTTCTGCATCCAACCTCCCAACCAACCATACTGGCAAGCTGTTTGGGATTGTGTACATCACCCTCACAGGGATTATTGACACTATAATCCCGGCTTCTGGCCTGTGGTCTTGGGTGTGGAAGTCTGCCTCATACCTTTTAAAGTTAGCTCCCCTCTTGTGGTGGGCTTTACCTGCAAAAAACCTGGTCTGAGTCACCCCTGAAAACAATGGGCCAGCCGCCCTTGACTGGATCCCTGGCAATTTAAGTCTCTCTTTGGTGCAGCTGTCTTTTTCATAGATAAAAAAAGTGAAAGATTACACCTTGTTATTAATTACTAAGTTGTTAACAAAGTCAAATTAAGAACAGGTATCCCCTGCTCCTGATTGATGGCCTTTTTGGTGACTTAGGGGGATTGAAATTCTTCACAAAGATTGACTTAACTGAAGGATAAAAACAAACATTATCCAAACCTGAGGGAATTCCAAATTCAGCATTCAGGAAAAAATATTGATTATTTGAGAGTGTTATACTAAACTTTGGCATGGCACAGCTTTTCTCTATGCTCAAACTCACTTTGAAGGTTATAATTTGTAATTTTATCCATATTACCCAGCAGTTAATCAGAAAATTAATCAGCTGAATCTAATTCAAGGGCAAATATCCACCTAAGCTCCAGCATGAAGTGACAGGGGTGTACCAGCAAGCGTAAAAACTCCCTAACAAGCGCCAAAACCCACCAATTAGAAACCCTCTTGCAAAGATAAACCAGAAACAAAAATTCACTCCACCTAAAGATATACAGTAGTTTTAAAAGCTATGACAACAACCAAAAATACCTCAGATTTAAAAAAATGATCCATTATTAAAAAAATCACAGTCATGCAAGATTCAGGATTCAAATAATTTAAACATTTTTGGTTAATAAATGAAATGTCAAACAATAAACAAAATTCCATAGCACATTAACAAAATTATATCAAACATCAAGCAGCATAGTTTAAACCACAAACAAAATGAGCTTACACAGCAAGTGAGATGGATGGATGCTGGTTTGGAATATATTATAATCCAATCAGGATTCATATGAGGCACCAACAAAAGGATTAAAATGAAATAAAATTTGAGCAATATAGAAGCAAGATTCCACAAACACAAAACAAAATAAAGTCACACAAGATGTGTAGTATGAGCAGCCTAAAATAGAAAAGTAACAGTTTAATAGCCAATCAACAGCTATCCAATTTAAGAACAGAGGCATTTTATTCATTTTCATGGCTCCTGATTTGTGTGAAATGGTTTTGAGAACTTTCTGAATCTAGACTCAAGATTATAATAAAATGAATCATAAAATTTTAAACTTCTACTTTTAGTGATTTTATCCTAGGTTTTTTACAATGGTTTTTACTAGTAACATTTTTGATGGCACCAACAACTAAGCCAGTAGCAGCCAAGCCAGCTTTAATGGAGGTGAGGCTCAGAATGTGGAGTCACCCATTTACACCCAAGCCTTTGATGCAGGTAATGAGAAAGCTAACCTGTACTTGACCCCTGACCCCTATGGTTTTGACTTGTTCAATAGTCACTTTGCATCCAGCTCTACCTTTGCTCCCACACCCACCCCTGCACAAGCTGCCTGCCAACCAACCAATCAGGATGGCAACCTTGATTTGGAACATCTTCCTGCCACTAGCCAACCTGCTCCCCTACAGCCAATCAGGCTTCAGCTCTTGTAGCCCAGCGCCCCAAACAACAAATCATCACTGCCCAAATCCTCCAGGAAATTGTGGTACTAAACCTACAGGGTCTATCATGGGAACAGATTGCAGCCAAATTGCAATTTACCTGAGCCACTGTAATGCAGGAGTTCAACAACCTAATTAACAAGGGGAATCTGATTGGGATGGCCAAGAAGCCCAAGAAGGCCCCCAAGTCCCAGATCAACAAGGCATACCCAATCATGCTTGATCTCATGCAGCGGGACCCCAAGCTTCCCCTGACCCAGGTCCAGAAGCAGCTTGCGCACCATGGCATTTGGGTGTCTGAGCGCATGGTGCAGCTCTGGATGAACAGAAAGGTGGCTTCAATCAGGATGTTGACCAATGATGGTGACAACCAATGGGATAGAAGTGAGGATTCCCCATATGATCATGCCATTGAGTCCACCCTGGTCCAATGCCTGACAAGTTTATCAGATGACATATTGTTTATCTCCTATTACAAGCTATCAATAGTTTTTGATGATTTTGGTGAGCAAGGAAAAGCCACCACCAAGAATAGAAGGAAGAAGGTCAAGAGGGGAACTTTAATTGGTGCGTTTATGGCTGTTTTGGCAAAGAGGTTTGTTTATTATTGTAAACCCCCTGATTACACCAATGGCTACAAGTACAGCCATATCCTTGGTGGATTACTTGGCTCATGGATGGCTCAAATTCCAAGCACTGGGTTTTCTTGAGACACCAGATGGAGGGTAGCTCCACCGCCCTCCAGGCCATTCAGGGACGTGGACACCAGGCCTCATTGTACCCAGTTGGCCACACTGATATCTATATGGCTGATGTTGTGTTCTTTAATATTAGAGATAAACTCCAGGAGCACCGCCCTCAGGCTTTTAACAATCTTTATCTTGGGGTCCTTAACCATGATTCTCTCTTTGATCAACAGATGGTGCCTGACTTGTTTGCCCAAATTGTCTTCCATGTGAACATTGGCAACCAATCATGTAACAACAAGTGCCTCCCACCTTGTGCCACAGCAACCTACCAGCCTGTCCAACCAATGACCAATGAGGAATACAACAAGCATTATATGGCGGCCATCACGCTCAATCCTCCTACTCCTACCCCTACCACCACCACCCCCCACCTTCTAGCCCCACCCATCCAATCCCAGATCCCCCAGGCCAGCACTGCCTCTATGTCTTCCTTCCTGCTCTATTATGCCTACTAGGCATCACTCTTCCCCACCCCAATAAACCCTCTGTTGCCAAACATTTATATTTATATTATCTTTATCTTGAATTTCAATTGTTTATTTTCTCTTTGTTTATATTTGGTTTTATTCTTTATGTTCAGCTTATTTCTATAAAATTGTATGTTTACTATGCCTTGTATCTAGATCCAGAACACAGTTATTTTTATCACCTAAATACAGCTCCTTGTGAAAATATTGACAACAATTTGGTGATCAGCTAAATTTAAATTAGAAATTTATAAGTTTATTGTGTTTAGATAAAGTTGTTGGTGATCCAAATTCAAAACCTTAATGATAAACTTTAAGCCAATCAGGAGCCAAGTGAGAAAGTGATTGTTGTGACATAAAGGATCATTCAATAATTCTTTATGTCACAACAATCACTTTCTCACTTAGCTCCTGATTGGCTTAAAGTTTATCATTAAGGTTTTGAATTTGGATCACCAACAACTTTATCTAAACACAATAAACTTATAATTTTCTAATTTAAATTTAGCTTATCACCAATTTTTTGTTAATATTTTCACAAGAGGCTGTGTAAAGTGCCAAAAATAATATGGCAATTATGGAAGCAATGGCAACACAAAGCAAACAACACATATTCAGATAAGCGTAAAACATATACACAATGGGTAAAAAGATGGGATATTGTAGTAAATAGGAAAACAAACAGGGATAAACAAAGAGGCAATTATATCAGAATAACACAGATTTTATTGGGATGAAAGCTATAAAAAATGTGAAGGTTAGTAAAAAATCATATAAGAGAATTGGAGAAGCTGCTAAAGAACCTTGACTTGGCAATTGCTGAGACCAAAGAAATTGACCACAAGGTCAAAGAAAAAGTGAAGTCTGTTGTCCTTAAAGGGGAAAATTGACAAGGCGCAGGCCAAGGCTCTTATGGCCAAGATGCCAGACACCTCTGAAAAAACAATTGAGCGTCTTGTCAACGTTAAAAAACTGTAGTTGAGGGCCTCCAATATAAGTCTTTTGCCCTCTCTGCGCCATCTGCCTGGGTTGACAGCCCCAAGATGTATGCCCATCTCAAGCTTGCCAAGCAAACCAGAACAGAGGACATCAAATTGCCAGCCCAACTGCTTGTGCCAAGAATGACCAAGCCTGCCAAAGCCGCCAGCAAGGAGGAAACTGTAGAAGGTAACCTAAAAATAAAAATTAATAAAAATTCAATAATTCTTACCTGTTTTTTTAGAACAAATCAATGGCAAAATATGCCAGGCCCTGGTCCCATATGTCCCCACTACATTCTATTCAAACTATGCTAATCACATGGCTAGGCAGCTGGCTCTATCCCTCCTTTTTTGCAGGAGCTCAAAGACAGAATCCACAGTATCTTCCTGATGTTGCAGGAGGCTTTAGCTGGGGTTTTGCATTCTGAAGGGGCATCTGAGTGGGCAGTTACTGCCTACAAGAATGCCCAATTGGTCTGCCTGGACCCAGTATCCCTCAGTAGAGTTTACTGTGTAAATTTTATTGAGCTTGTTTGGGACGTCCTGGAGATGCTCCCATTCAAGAACATACTGGAGATGGGCCAGGCCCATGCAGCTGCTTGCTTCTGCTTCCTGGTAGAGCACACACTCTCTTACATACTTGAGAACTTTGGGTGTGCAGTGGGGAAATTGGCTGTTGCAGATGCAACAGCTGTAAAGAAGACAAAAATCCTCCTGGTGGACCTCAGGATGTCCTGGAGCACTGACAAGACAGGGCTTCCTACAGCCATGGAGCTGACCTTTGCCAAGACAAAACACAAAAAAATTAGGGCTGTATACAATAAACTCTGCAAGTTTACTGAAGCCTTTTCTGGGCAAAGGCTTCATCTGGTTGTTTACCTGGGGTTCCTATTCTACTTTGGGATGGAAGCGTCTGTAGAGCCCCTAGACGGGGTCCTTCTTGGGGTCAACAAGGCCAGGCTCTCACTAGACGGGAAGAAGCTCCCCCTAGATACAACTTGGTTGATCATGTCATCCAGGACGCCTTGGACCTGGCTGGCATCTTTGGGTTTGCAGCCCTGCCAGAAAAGCTGCTCCTTCATTCCCACCTCACCATCCTTCCTTTTACCAGCAGGTGCAAATACTTCAATAAAGGTGTACCCACTGTCCACGGTGTGGCAGTGGAGGTTGTGGCCACCTCTATTGCAGGGTGGGTACATACCGCCAAACCCATTATAGGCACACTTAATTTTATCTCTATATCAATAAATATATTTATACTCTACTATATCTTTATATTATAAATAATTTTTCAAATAATATTTTAGCAAACAAGATTTGAAAAATATATTAGGAAATGGGTTTCATAAAAGTATAAAATAACATGGTAACAAAATAAATTTCAATCTTACAATTTATGTTTAATTTTTATAAGACTATTTAATATTTATTTGACAAAAGTGATATAAATATATTTGTGTAATCCAGTATCAAGCGTTTGGGATAACCTCAGATGACATATCAAATAATATATAATAAAATAAATAAATTACTTACATCTATTGATAGATCTTCTGAATGTGATTGCAGGCGTGGAACCATCTAAATATAAAATGATAATCAATAAATATTGAATAGTAAATTAGAGAATATAAAAAAAAGTTGGACACACTAAGCCTTTAATTGATTGGCTGTTTGGCAAGGCACACAGGGATGAACAAATCAGCGTGGCCATAGAATTTGGTCACAGTCTCAGCTGGAATGGTGTGGATCTTGGCCTGCAGCAAATCAAAGAGGTCATTGGTCTCATTTGGGGTCCCTTGCTTGACATCTCACTTGAGCCACCCAAAGACCTCAAAGATGGGATTTAGGAATGGAGAATAGGCAAGGAGGAAGAGAAGGCGTAAATTTGCCATGGTCAAATGCTGGGGGCCCACTGCAATGCTGTCAGGAATATTCCTGATATAAACCATATTCTTACTGGAGTGCAATGTTGGAAAAAATAGAGGAATTTCCTGTTAAAAATTCCCAATTCAATGAGGATTTCCCCCCCTTTAATTGGGGAAAGTAAAAATCAAACAGAGGAAAAAGTGGAACTTAATAAACACCAGAAAAATTTATCATCTGGGCAGGCGCCTGCCATGCCCACCAGCACCCTCTGCCAGCCCCCCAGCTAGCCGTCAGCAGGCATGCCCCAGCCAGTTGCTGCCAGCCTCTCACCCGGGTCCCAGCTCCCACTCTCCAGCCAATCAGAAAATCCCACCCAATGCAACCAATCAAATAAGTCCCTGAAAAAAGGGCAAAATTCAGAAAATAATTCCTGGCCACCAGAAGAGGGCCAAACCCAAGTGTTAAAAGTGAACAACAATTCTAAACAGAACTAATGGGACTCTGAACCCCAATTCATATGGTTGAGACCAAACCCCAACCAAACAAATCCTTCCAAGACAAAAATAGATTTTGGAAGTTCCATTAGTTGTCACCACTGCCTGACCACATGCCCAGAACAGATCATTGGCTCTAGTCAAGAATGGCCAAACCCCCAACAGATTGTCAAAGAACAAGAGTTTGGCCACCTTCTCAAACCCCAATTCTCAATCCCATTTTCCAAACTTATGGGTTCTCCAATCCCTTGTTTTTATTCCCACTTGCAAAACTTTGCATAATTGGGAGCACTATCAATAAGGGACCCCCTCCTCAGTAATAGCTTGTGCTATTATTGAGTTTAATACCCTCAATAAAGCTAATCCTACTTAACACTTTTAAGTCAACTTCAAATAGTTTGCCCCAGCCAACCACCTCCAATCCAGGGAAGATGAATCACCTCATCTTCACAGCTGTGCCTACAGCTTGCCTTAGAATTGGAGGATATCAACAGGAACCAGAGCTCTTTGGACCTTCACCAGAAGGACTAAGTCATGACTACCACTATGATCCTGGACAGCTCAACTCTTCCCACACTGATTCCTGGTCTCCCCTAATGTCTCCACACTCCACCATGTCCATTGCAGTGTACACCTCCCTGTACTATGTGTTGACCTACTTTGTAGGGAGCTTTGGGAGATACAACATACACACCAAGATCTTCTGCTGGTTGATGACCATATATCCAATTGTTACTGTCCTGACTGGTTTTCAATTCTCCAATCTTCTACCATATATTCTGCAAGTGGTACCCACAGTATCTGGGTATTACACACATACCTTAATTTCCTGGAATACAAGATGAGTAATTCCTTTTAGCAAAAAGGAATGGAAAAGGCTTGAAGAATATTAAAGCCAACACAAATGTGGATAAACTTGTCTTTATTAGGAGAAGTGATTCTACTTAAATAGTAGACAAGGGCCAATGATCACTCATAAGGTAGACAGAGTGGCAGAGGGGGTCACATTGGGTTAAAATCATACCAGTATCAGTCAAGTGATGGCATGGCAATCTGGAATGGGTGGAAATTGGAGTCAACCCATTTAAGGAAGGCAAGGAATATCCAAAGTCAAAAGCAAAACTGACCAAATCTTTGCACATATCTATGAGAGAGGGGGGCTAAACTAACTAAGTTTGGCCTCCATCCCGGTGAGGTGAACCATCAGGATGCTGCCCAGTAGAGTACTAGGATGGCTGCTTGGAGGGGTGACCAAAGGGAGGACACAGGGGACAACCATGGGAGGTAGGCATTCAGCCCTATCAGCGCTAGCCCAGTAAGCACCCAAGGCATAAAAGTGGGGGCAGGAGGTGGCTTCACAGGTGCTTGGTGAGAAACCAAGTTGTTCACTTCTAAGCTAGAAGGAGTAGACACTGGCATTACCTCCAATGTGATGGCAGGCACAGCATATTCTTCTGCATAGAGGTCCAAGTTGTTGCAGGCTAAACTCTTAGCTACAGCCTCCCCAGAGATAAAAAGTTCACCAGGGAGGTGCAAGAGACTAGAAGGGTTGTCCCCCACAAGACAGACGGAAGAAGAGATACAGGACCATAAATTTGGGGAGGTGGTCCAGAGGAGAATCACAAAAGGAGCCAAAGTGAAAACCATAAATTTAAGAATAGGGAAGACCATATCAGAAATCAGCAGGAAATTCTAAACTTTTTGGTATAAATTTTATGCCAGAAAATATTAGAACTTGGTGCTGTATGGGCAGCTGTAGGAAATGGCAGTCTAATAGCAGTAGGAAGCGCTTGGAAAGCTTATTGTTGGTCTTGGATGGCTTGGCCAAGCGTAAAAGCAAGAACGGGTTTGAAATCAGCAAAATTAAAGAAAAATTCAAAATAACAGTAGTATTTATAGAAACTATTGAATTGAATTTTACAGTTTGAGCTGCAGTTTCAAAAGCGTAAGTGTAAAATACAACAACTAAGTGTTAACTCTCTATTTAGGAGTTTTGAAGCAACCGCCAGGTTCAGGAAGGGCAATAACAAGGCAAGGTTTGAAACAACAACAACACTTTGGCTAGGTTAAAAGGGGACTCTAGTTTTGAGCCAACAATTTAAAATGAACAGAGTTTTAAGCAACTGTGTCTAAGTTTTAATAAATTTGGAAAATTAACAAGCAGGGGACCCAAAGTCCCCTGGCATTGTAAAAAGGGGAGAGTTGCCAAAAGGAAATCACATGACCTCAGCTACCACATCTGATTGGCCAAGAGAGAAATTTTGCTGGCCAGAGCCAGGGATGCTGGAGGGTTTCAGGGTAATTTCTGCAGCTCCACCTGATTGGCTGAAAGGCACTTCAACCAGTTTTAGCTTCAATTGACTTTCTGGTTATTGATGTGGCGTTGTTTGATTGGGTATTCCTGATAGTTTTTAAGAGAGGGCAACACCATGCCAACAAATAGTCCAAATTGATCAGTGTTTCTTCCAAGGCCGGGACAATCAGAGCTGGGGGATCTGCAGGGTAGGCCAGGACAAATCTCTCATCAACATTATGGGCTAAATCTCCTAGAGAATTAAGTGGTTTGGCTGTTATTTTTGGCCCTTTTTTGGTGCATCAGGGAAAAACGGTTTGATCCAAGGCCAAAGGTGGCAGTGAATTTACAATATCACTATTCAAAGGCCATATTGAAATAGCATTAATGGCACAATTTATGACAGCAGTACTCCTGGTATCCTGACAGATATGAGTTTATAGTATTATATAGTATCATGAGAATCCACATATTATCCATGTACATCATGACAGTCATGGGGCTTGTCCAAGTAGTGTTCCTCTTAGGACTCAAAATGGTTGATCCTTGTAATAGATGGGTGAACAATAAGAGTGCAACTGACTTGATTATTAGTCAGGGAATCATTTGGAGAGTCACTCAGGGAATTACTTCCCTGAGAGAGAGTAATCAAAGATGTTGTGACATTTTTCTCTTTTAACCAAAGACTAATTTAAAACTTAGAACTAAAAGTTAAAAATGGGTCATTATTTGTTAGATTAATCTGTTTCCTATTAACTGTGCTACTTTACACTTTAAAATTTTGTTTTAATTTTCTTATCAATAAATTTATATAATTATAACAATTTTATCAAAATAAATCTTATTTAATCCTTATAATATAAAAACCTATATTAAATTAATCATTTTCTACTTACAGCTAAATTAAACTGTATTAAAAGCTAGTAACAATATTATTTCATATACCATTATTTGGGTCATTATTTGTTAGATTAAGCCAAGGCGCCAGCTTAAGTATTTTAAAGACTTTTAACTTCTTTGGTATCATTTAAGCTGTAAACTTATGTTTTTTGAACATTAATATAATGCTTAGTTTACTGAAGAAAAGTTTAAGAATGTAAAATATACAAATAATAAAAATAAATCTTATTTCTATTAACTGTATTTTTTGCTAAAACCCTTTTTTCTATTTTAATAAGCCAAGAATCAAATATATGAGTTGTATGGGAGAGTAATAGCAGCCCCAAAGCTATAATTGCTATTATCCTATCTTTGGCTCATATAATTAATTTCTTAGTTATTTTTAGAAAAAAAAGTTGTTGTATTTAAAAGACTATTTACCCTATGTGAAATATAAGTTTTTGTTATGCATCCAACTTCATGAACATGTCCTACTAATCCCTTAGTAGTATCAGCTCTCTTTGTTTCTCTGTCATCTGTGCAGAACTTTTCACAATAATTTATTTTGAAGTACTCCTTAACATCCTCAAATGTCAAAGGTGAAACATACAGCTCACCATCTTTCATTAAATATGAAAGATTAACATAAAATGCTTTGACTTCAAGCCAGCTTTTTTAGGCCTAGATTTTCTATCATAGATGTGAAAAAAGGTTTTTTGGGAAACATCTGAATTATTTACAAGTGTCTCATATAAACCCTTTCTTTTTTCCTCTCTCTCAAAAACCATTTTGAGATAATTTATATTTTTTATATACATCTCATTTTCCTTTTGTTTAAATATTTTAGATAATACACCAAAATGACCATCAACAATACTTTTGCCATGACACTCAACAAATCTATTAAACTTAATTGTTCCTTTTATAATTTTAGGTACCTCTTTAAAAAGATAATATAAGAATTCATAAGATCTGAAATTATTACCATTATCAGTCCAAACTTTAATATTTTTAATATTCTTAAATTTATTATTTTTAAGCAGACTTATCAAACACTGACCTGAAAACAAAGAGTCATGAGATAAAATTTCAAATAAAAAAACATGATATTCATATTTAATTTTCTTATTTTCTTTAAAAGCAATTGCAAATCCTAATAAAGAAATAGGTATTTTCTCATAAAAACAATTATTTGTCTCTATAGGACCCCCACCTATTTTAAAGTTTTCTTTATAGTCTATTACTATAACACATGAATTATTATTAAGATTATTTATATCACCAATATATTCTTTATTTTGATGCTTATAAAACTTTTCATGTAGGTCAATAGATTCCAAATTTTCTTTAATAGACTTAGGCAATGGCAACTTCTTTATACTCAAATCCTTTTTCTTCATTTCTAATGATTTTTTTAAGTTGCAAATGTTACACATATCAGTTTGCTTTTTGCTTTTGATTATATTATTAGGAATAAGCTTATAAAAAGTGGAAAGTGAAATAGAAATATTGTTTTTTATTTTCATATCTTCATAAATTTCTTTTTTTGTTTTCAATAATATGTATTTTATTTTAGTTGAGTATTCACTCAATTCTTTTTGTAATTCTTCATAAATCAATCCAGGGAATTTTTAGTGGATTGGCTAGTTGTAAATGAATTTTTTAATATATGTTTTAAAATAAATTTTTATGTTTTCTTTTTTTACTGAATCATTTTTTCCTCTTTTATTTTTTGAATTTAATGATGCTTTTTTAGCATTTTTTATTTTTTAGAATATGAATACTCACTTTTTGTCATTTAAATCCACAATCCCAAAGCTCTTTCAGACTGTAGCTTGATGTAACCAATGCTCTTAGGGAAGGAAGGTGCTTGGCAGGGGACTCTGACACTAATTCCTTTAGGTTGTTAAGGAAATTATCTGTCTTAGAATTTTGTATGACAGGTAAGAAGGTACTTTTTCCAAACTCTGTTTTTAATAAGAAATGCTCAACAAAGCTGTTAAGATCACTGCCAGCAGTAAAAAGGAATGCTTGTTTAAGCATAGAGATTCTTTCTCTCTTAGTAGAAGCCCCCAGTGAGAAGAAGGGTGTCATCTGAGGTGCAAACTTGATAGGTTCCATGATGATAGTGGTTGGGTTCCTTGGCTTGGTTCAGGCAGTTCTTGCTTGGAAATAGATGTGCAGTTATCAGAGAGGAGTAAAGGTGTGGATTGTAAAGTAAATTTCTGTAAAGTTGAGCTGTTTAAATACCATGTTAGCTGAGCTTTTGCACTACAGGCATAAATCCCCAACTGACCCCCAACTGATCTCCTTAATTTATCAATATCACCCCTGAAGTCTGATATCATTGTTTATTTACCCCTTTTTATATTCTGGTTAACTGTTGATATTTCGGCAAATAGTACTTCAATCTCGCACAAACTAGTATCATTAGAAAGCCCTTGATCTCAGCTTTCAGAATTGTGCTGCAACTTTATATTTCAATACCGATTTAGTATCTTGAAGTGGCTTTGAATGTAAGCTTATAAAATTATTATTTGAAATAAAATATGCTAATTAACTCTTAAAGTATGATATTTTAATCAGTGAACTAAATTTAAAGTATAAATCATTATTTAGCTTGCTTTAGTAACCAACTCAAAAACCTTTTTTTAAATAAACTTAAGTTTATTATAACTTTTAACAGTTCTTAAAAAATAAACTTTATATATCTTAAATCTATCAAAACAAAAATGTTATTTCTAATCACATATAAATATTTGCTTGTATAATTAAATTTTTATCTTATTTTAATAGATACAATGTCTAAGATCATTTTTCATTTAGTTTAAATAAATCTTAACCTTTATAAAATTTAATTAAATAAAGCAAGATTTTGATACATTCTTTTTTATGTTTGAATTTTTTATACATATTATCTCTAGCATACAGTATAAAAATATAATTTTATTAAATAGTTGTATAAAGCTATTTTATTAATATTAAATACTTAAAATTTTGAAAAGAAAAACTTTTACTCTCTTATAAGTTCTTATTATATATTTTCTATAAAATCTAACTTAAGAATAAATTACTTATGCTAAATGAGATCACTGAAATTTCAATAAAAGTTCAGTTTAAATTTTAGTTTTAGTTTTTTTTACTAGATTTCTTTATAAAACAAATCCAAAATTATTTAATATTTATTTATTAAATATGCAAAAAAGCTATCTGCCCTCTTTTTAAAAAGAGGGATTCAAAAATTATTATATTTTAAATTAAATATTTTAAAAAAGCTAAGATTTTAGGCAACAATTTAATTTCTAACAAAAAGCATCATATCAGTTTTTATTGTATTTTTATGTTGCTCTTTTTAGAATGATGTCATTTTGTACTAATCAGCTTTCAAGAAATAATGGTATATGAATTAAGATTGTTACTAGCTTTTAATACAGTTTAATTTAGCTGTAAGTAGAAAATGATTAATTTAATATAGGTTTTTATATTATAAGGATTAAATAAGATTTATTTTGATAAAATTGTTGTAATTATTTAAATTTATTGATAAGAAAATTAAAACAAAATTTTAAAGTGTAAAGTAGCACAGTTAATAGGAAACAGATTAATCTAACAAATAATGACTCATGTAAGGTTTGAAGCTGAGGAATAACTTATGCGGGGATCAGCAAGTCGAATTGGTAGTGCTCCTAATTAGAATGAAGTACCCGCTATTTGATATTGCCATCAAATTAGTTCATGTTGTTAGATACGTCAAGGGGCTTCTCATTGAGTGCCCCTGTGTATCGTAAGATACATTAGCAGGCAAGTCTGGAAGCTCGGTTGCAACATTCAGTTTCCTCTTCACCTTCAGACTCAGAGAACGAGTCCTCAGAATTAGAGAGGTGTTGTCTTAAATACTCAATTTCTCCTTGCAAAGTAGCTACTTGATCAGTGAGCAAAGCAATGCAAGGGTCAGGCATATGTTCAACCGGAGGGGGTTCTGAACAGAAGATTGACGCCAAGTGGTAGCCTTGAGCTTGGCTATTGCTTCCCATACCTTGGCTTCAAATTCAGATGGGACCTCAACAGGAGGAGTGGGAGGAGTCACCTCAATAGATACCACTCTATCATCCACATAAATTTGCACTTGATATAGAGTGCCATCTAGTGCAGCCTTATCCAGACCATATTGATGCTGCAGATGGCGGCCCCAAGTATCAACATGAGCTCCAACCAATTCAAGTTGAGAATTAATATGATCTCAGAATTGGTTAAGTTTGCTAACCAGAGTCTCAAAATTCTGGTGATGCTTTAGCAGAGAGGCCTCAATTTTCCCACACCACGCTGCTTGATGCTCATCCAATTTGCATCTTCAATCCTTGATGTATCCAGGGAGCAAGGAACAAAGGGAATTTAGTGAGGAGGTCAAGTACTTCTAGGAGGCCAGCGAGTCGCGCTGGTTATCAGAAATACACGCAAAGAGACTGTGGGACCATTCTTGATATGCCATATTTTGAACATGGTTGTTTAAGACAGCGGTGGCTACAGCATTTACATTCTGGTTCTGGGATCCTAATGCAAGTTGATGGTGAACCAGGGCGGGTTGGATGAACTGGTTGACTAACACGCCAATTGTATCTATGGACTCCATCAGCGCGGGGGGAGATCAAAGTCCAAGAGAAAGGAATACAGGTCTTTGGAAGCATACCTGGGACGGAGACCAGGGATAATATGCATTTCCACAGTGCCAGAGTGGAGCAGGGAGCGGGCAGCAGCACAAGCTTGCTTGTAGTCAAGAGAGAAAGCTGGAAGGGGGCCAACACGGGCCCAGGGGACAGCACCAATACCATGGGAGTTGAGGGGGCATTGGTGATGCCTTCTTCTAGAGGAGGACTAGAAACTTTAGGTTGCTTGGGTACTTTAGAAACAAAGGGAGAAGGACCAGAGAATGCGCGTGGGAACAGAGTAATCAAGGGGCTTGCAGTCCCTGTAGTGAGCACCATTTTGTTGTGTTCGGCTCCTGGGGACGACATCCAGGAGGACACAGCAGGAAATCTTTATAGCAAAAGATTTGAGGTTCAAAGCTAGCCTTGGGTTAGCCTTCAGGGCAAAATTAAGGACACATACCTTAATTTCCTAGAATACAAGATGTGAAAGTCCTTTTGGCTAAAAGGACAGGAAAAAGCTTGAATAATATTAAACCCAACACAAATGTGGATAAACTTGTCTTTATTAGGAGAGATAATTATATTTAAATAGTAGGCAAGGGACAGTGATCAATAATTAGATAGACAGAGTGGCTGAGGGGGTCATGTTGGGATGAGGTCATACCAGGATCAGACAAGGGAAGGTATGGTATTCCAGAATGGGTGGATATAGGCACAGACCCATTTACGGAAAGCGAGGAATTCCCAAACTCGAAAGCAAAACCAGTCAAATCTTTGCATTTATCATTATTTGAAGGCCATATTGAAATAGCATTAATAGCATGATTTCTGACAGCAGCAGTTCCCCAATTAGGGAGAACTGCTGCCAATATTCTATTTGTTTCCTATTACTTGGTAAGGTACAAATATTGGTATGTTTTCCCCTAATGTCAGGACTTTTTTTGGCAACCTCTATATTGTTATTGAGTTCCTTACTATTAGGTTATTTGAAACAGGAAAAATTGAACCCATGATTACCATACATTAACAGAAGACCTAGCTCTGGATAATTTACAGAACCCCCATCTATTTTTCTACTATCCCCAAAGATTGAGAACCCTATCTTCTCAGGAAGATCAACAGCATTGCTATCAACATGACATCTCATCCTGGCATACCTTACACTGACTGGCCTAGTGGATTATCTTATTCCCAACCTTGGGAGATGAGCACCCCTAGTATACACAGTCTTCTAAATTATAAAGTTGGGCCCAGATATTTACCTTGCTCCATCTCTTGATTGATCTCTGGCTGATCCACCATCCAGTAGAGCACAATATTGGCAGGAAGGCCCAGGTGATTTATCTTCCTTTTTCAGTAAAATTATGGGAATGTATTGGTGGATGCATGCTGTGAGGCTGTTTGCTATTAGAAGAACTATTGAAATATGCAAGAGTAAATGTGACCATAAAGTTTGATATGTTGGGGTAGCCAAGGCAGCTGCTCTTTTGAAGCTGGTTGTGCAGGGCATGGTGGAATGCTCTATCTCTGGTGTGAAGTCAAAGCTTTCATGCATTCTTCCAAGCTGAACGTCCACCAGTTTCCTGGAATGTTGGCTGGAAAGCTCAGGACTACCATATCTGCCTGTATTGTTATCTCTGATGTGCTTGTCCAAGATTACTGTGTGTGATGATAGCATGGGTAGGTCAACTTGTCATCAATTGATCAAAGATGGAAGATTTATGTATCAATGAAAGTTGATCTACAAGGACTAGGAAAAGGTTTGGGGACAGAAATCTGAACCTTTGGCTACAACCATGGTTGAGAACATGATGTGTATCCATGTTCCCAGCTATAGCTGTTTAAGATCCATCATGTGCTGTTGAGAACCTGATGTATTTTGTTTGTGTTATTTTTGGGTCTTGAGGATGACATCCAAGACAGCATGGTGAAAATATTTGCTATGAAAGATTGATATTCAAGCTAACCAGTGGTTAGCCTTCAGGGTAAAGTATGGGATTGGCACCTTGATTTCCTAGGAGCAAGGAAAGGAATGGTTTCCCTTTGGGTGAAAAGAAAAGGTGCCAAAGAAAACGAAAACAACACAAATGTGGATAAACTTGGTGCTTATCATTGGGAAATCAAATATTATACACCCTTCATGGGTGAATATCACTCGCTAGAAGGACGGAGAGGGAAGAGTCCTGGCATGATATTAGGATCTGAACATGTCAGGCGATGGGATCTGGAATATGCAGAAATTGATATACCGCTATTTACGGAAATGGGGCAACCATTGAACTCAACCGTGAATCCCGCTAAGCCTTCATGCATATTACTGCTCCTGGGGAAAATTGAAATAGCCTGGGTCACATCAGTTTGGTTCTGAAACCATGTTTTGGACCAGCCTTGGCTAGGAACCATGCCCCGAAACCTGGTTCTGGGACATCTTTTATGCAGGGGTAGATGCTAAAGGATGTTCCAGGAACATTTGCCAGCTTGGGATTAAAATTTTAAAAGGGGACTTTATTAAGTCATTTATTAAATTAACCTAATATATAAATACAACTTGATGATAAATAATGCAGTAGCAATGATTTAAATATCAAAATTGACTTAATAATATTAAAAACAATTACAATTGAAATCTCTTTATTTTATTTATTTATTTTATTATTAGAGGGTGGTTTTTTAATCATTATACTAATGGCACAAATCAAGTTTGCAGAGACAGCCCCTCATATGAACATATTTTCTTGGAACATGTTTGCAAGATCATGAGTTCAAAACAGATGTGTTGAAACCATTTCCGGCGCATTAGGTTCCCAGCAAGTTGGATAAAGAAATCCCCTATCCATGGATTGTTCAGGATATTCCTGGAACATTTTTGTCAGAACCCTTCCCTAATAAGGACATAAAGTGACAACTGTTTCCATTATACCGGAGGGGTTATGTGACTAGTTTGATGTACCAGGTCAAGTTAGATTATCCAGGACAGATGCAATATTTGAGCAGAATATAAGTAAGACACTGAATTAAAGCGTAAATTAGATCAGCGATACATTTTTCTAAACCAATGTATGCTTGTAGATCAGGGGATACTACGATTTCGGTTGCAGGGTAGTGGACTTTTATTAAGGTGGGGATGGTGTCAGCAGTTCAAAGCTGGGTTAATGGGTCGGGATGTATATAATGAGTATTGCAAGCTTAGTAATACTGACAGAGAGGATAAAATACCATATAACAGGAGGATCAAGGATAGTGGGTTGATCCATACAACATATGGGATTTTATCATGAACAAAAACAACTGAACTGATTGTACACTGTGACTTAAAGGGAAACAGGCTCGGTGAAGTTAGAGGGGAATATTCCACGACGGACAGAACTGCCATCTTGGACTTCACCTTCCCACCACCCATCAAGCTGTGTGGCAAGCACTGCAATAATCTGGCCTTCCCGAAGAGCAATCTCTTCGGGAATCTCGGCATCGTAGTCATAAACAGCCTTGACGTAGAATAGAATGGGACGAGTATCGGGGCGCTCGGTTGCTTCTAGGCTTGGTGGACAAGGAGTCTGTTGATGTGACTGTCGATGTGATTTGGGCACAGAATGAGCTGAAGGTGGTGACGGTGTACGCTGACGAATGTGTTCAGGCATGCTGCCAGCATAACTGCCAGCATGTGGCGAGTAAGAATAGTGGGGCTGGGCGTTATAGGGAGGCCTGTTATAAGGCTGAGAAGAGCCAGAGAAGGATCTTTGCAGTCCTTCGGATGGAGGGAAGTATTCATCGGGAGGAGAGGTAGAGCGCGAGTTGGCACTGGAGCGGTTTGAAGTATAGCCTTGTTCAACCATCGAATTTCCTCTTGTGTGAGTAACAACATAAGACTCAGAGGGTGGAGCAGAGTTTGCCACAGGGGGGTGGGTGGCAGGGGAAGAAGGGTTTGACCGGTGGGACAGAGTACCTACGCTGTTGGGCCGAGGGGTTCCTCGGCCGTGGGTAGAGGAGCGCTTGGCCGCAAGAATGGGGCTACGAGCGATAGTGGCACTGACAAGATCACTTGAAATCACCTTGGCTCGATCAGAAGCAGGGGAACTAATATAAGCCTGCGTTGCATTGCGCGATGTTGTTTCGCTCAAAGGAGACGATGCATTAAGAGAGGATACAAGTTGGTTGAAACGTGGATCACCGGGCTTTCGGATCTCGTTTCGGAGGGGGGATCCCCTACCTGGTAACGCTGCTTGTTTGTCTTCGACATGGGCAGGAAGGGTAGTTTGAAAATTACTTTGGCCGTTGGACAAAATTATATCGTCAGAAGAATCTATAAAGCTTATCAGACTCTGTTTGTGTATGCTATTTTTACCTGAGCTCTCGAAAGTAGAGACTAAGCTGTCGACTTCCGCTTTGGCATCGCAAGTTTCTAAAACACCCCGGATTTTTTCTGAGCACTAAAGATTAAATACCATTTAATTGCTAGTTACCTCATCGTCAGTAACACATATTCCGGAAAGGAGATTGGTATATTTCCAGAGGGTGTTTCGGATAAATTGAATACGATTCGTTTCTAGCTGCTTGAATCCATCTAGGGCTCTCTCTTCTTCGGCTTGGAGGTGATGGCTCGCATCTTCGTAGCGTGCAGCAGCGAGTTGGAGTTCTTGTTCAACTCCAAAGCGTGTAGAATCACCGCCAGCTTGACGTGCCTCTTGAAGCCTTTCTTTAGACTAGGTGGATGATTAGGACTGGTGAATATGTAAATACATACCCGCTCCAAGAGGAACAAATGGTTACTTTGAGCTTGCTTCTTTGGAAGAAGTGCCGTCAAAAGCCCGCGTTTACTTGAAGCAACTTGGGTAGCCTGCTGTGAAGAAGGCTGAAGTAGATCCTCCCGAATCCGAGAGGCAAGCTGAAGATGAGCAGCTGCAGATGCTTCGACTTCTTTTTTAACCGAGTTTAAGGAAGAAGCCAAGTTTCTGTAAACAGTTAGTACATCAATTACGTCAGTTTAAAAAAATTCTTACCCAGATTCACTTTCGCCAAGTTTTTGACGGGCAAGTCCAAGTAAGCGCTGAGAAAATTCTTCCTCCAGCTGCGCTCTTTGCAAGAAAAAGGTCTCTAAATCGGAAAGTGTTTTTTTGGTCGAGCGGTAATGTTCTTTCCAGGCCCCTAGCTGGCGGGAGACTGTAGTTTCATAGAGGGATGGCTGGCGAAGGTCCCTGGGAACCAAAGAATCTCCACGATTATGGATTAAACATGTCAACACTAGAATCCTAAAAAAGCAATTAAAAATAATGAAGGAAAATACAAGCAAAAACTTCAGCTTAGTAAAACAAGAACTATTTTTAACACTCCGATGATTTAAATTTTTCTAACCAACCGACGCAAGTGGTAATTTGATTACCATTTCTCTATAGTTGGACTTCCTTGTGCCTTCCGCCCTGTATTGACCTGAGCCATCGGTAAAAGTATCCATAATTCTGGGGGACCGACTATTTAAGAGCATATTCCAAAAGTCCAAGGTGCTTCAAAAGAGGGGAAATACTGAAAAAGTAAAAGGGAATGCGGAACAGATCAAGCCGGTTGAGAAGGCGTTTTCAATACTCTCAAAACAAATAACTGCCTTGACACTTAATTCTATCGATCAAAACAAAGTAAACCCTAACGCAAGTCTATAGGTTAAGGCAGGGGAGGGGCACAAACTATAAAGAAATAACCAATATCAAAGCTACAGAGCTAAGAGTTCTGTTTAACTAGAGCGCAGCAAAGTAGTATATCTGTCCACCCATCTTGAAACCCTTAAGCTAGTTTGAGAAAACTAACCTGACCCAAAAGAAATAATGAAACAGCTTTTTAATAACAGAAAGCACTCACCTTGTTTAGCACGTATACCGTTTCAAGTGGATTTTCCCTAAAAGCTAGGCGTTTGATGTTTCAATGAGACTCGAAGTCTCTTTGTGGAGTACCCACCAAGCTTCCTTGCAGCAAAATGCCAAGCCAATGCTTTCAAGCATTGAGACATCTTTCCTGTTTCACTTCTCAATTCATTTAACGACATGTTCTACCGTTGCCACAGTTGGTGCTGAGATGGAATTAATTTGATAGCAACTTCGCCGAAATAGGGCAACCTACTTCCTTTTAAAGAGAAATATTTCCCAAACAAACGAATTTGCTCACTGATAAACACCTCTTGAAGCTTGACTTATTCTTCTCAATCTGTGCATTGAGCCGATCCATCAACTCCAACCAACAATACAAAGCCCTTGATTTGCAGGGATAATCTTGCACCCAATTCCACCATAAAGCCTAAACCAAGCTCAAGTTGTCGAATCCACTGGAGCACCCCACCAGCTTCTCCAGTAGGGATGCTTTGGCTCAGCCCGTCTAGCTTCCAGCTCAGGCTCTACAGCTAAAGCGTTACTCTAGTATATTTAAACAGTTTAAATAAATCTTTAACATGAGTGGTTCAGAGCCAGAAACTGACCAAAGCAGCCCTATTTTCCATTAAGTAAAAATAATAACTCTGGTTGGCTGGAATAACCCCTAGTAAAGAATTTACTATCCAATAAAATGCAAGTAACTTAATCCAAGCAAATTTCAACCGAGATAGTAAATTTCCTTCTAATGAAACATTCACCCAATATGCAATACTTTATGCCATAGCTTACTTATCACCCCATGATCTATACATTAGCCCCCAGCCATGGGATGCTTATGCCTCTGCATTGCACTCCAGAAGCAGCCAGGACCAAATGCAATTTCGATCCAGAAAGCTCTAGAGCAAAGCCTCTGCTTCCAAGAGCTCCATGATTTTCACCCCAGCAAATATAAATGCTAAAGCAATTCCCACTTACTTCAAGTAGGGTGAGCAGAATCTTGGAGCCTGCTGCTTTCAGATTATAAATCCTATCCCTTGCAAAAGTTAATTTTTTGTATATATTTGATCATCTAAAAACTCATTCGGAAAACATTTGTACTTGAAAATATCTTTAAGGCTATTGATATGGTAGCTTTTTTGGACATGTAGAAAATTTAAAACTTAATATTTTAAATTGAATCAATCTAACTCCATGATATCCTGCATGATATTTGTAGAATAATGCTTCTATTGAGATATCATAAGGCCAACTATTTACGTAGATTGATTTCTGAGTTCGAATATAAGAGGATCTCTTTAAATTTGCCCATTTTTAATAAAAAAACTACCAAAGCTACAACTCCACTCAAATCAGAAAACTCATACAGTGGTTTTCATAGCTATGGCGCTAAGCAAATATGACTCATATTTAAACAAAATACAAGTATCAGTGTAAAATACACACCCTGCTGTCACAACATCTATGATTACTCTCTCTCTTAGGAAATTAATTCCCCAAGTAAGTCCCTGTCAGGGTAAAGTAGAGTGAGAGCTCATCATAATCAATCAGATGGGGAATGTACACCCAAATGAGGATGGTATTACTAATGAGGAGAAGACAATGTGTGTTTACTCGGAAATGGTAACCCTTGAAGAGTGAATAAGGAAAGGTGCAGCAGAAGATTATGCACAGGTATATCAAGAAGACCTTAATTTGGCTCAACATCAAGTAATCAGCAGCATAGATAGGCTCACATTCAATTTCACGGGCTTCAGGAAGCATTTCAGCAGGAGGTGGAAGATTACCAGAAAATTGCAGAGGTGAGAAAGCAGAATCTAGCAGTCTGGTTATTACAAATCTGATTGAAAAATATTGAAATAAGTGAATCATTGAGGCAAGATATTTATTGAGAGTAAAATATCAAACTACTAAGGTAGTTTGGTGGGGACAATTGTTACTTAAAGCCTTTGGGTACATCTTGATGAGGTGGCCTCCTTGAATACAATATTTAGACATCTTACAGATACCACCAATAGTGGTTCTGTAAGCTGTTACCTGACCTCCTTTGAGGTCAGGATTTTGTGACCAACAGGTCAAAGAGGGGAAAATTGGGTGTGGGGCATCTGTGCCCCACTCAGACCCAATTTCCCGTGCCACCACCCACTTGTGATTGATTGTTAGATTTAAATCTATGATTGCCGCAAGCGGGTGGGGCTTTGGGTCGGGTTTCCCCGGATGGCGCGCTTTGGCTGAGCCACACCCGGGAAAACTATGGCAATGTCAGTCCCTGATTAATAATTAAGGTGGGGGCATTCTTATCAGCCATCCATCTTATACAGGGATCAAACATTTCATTCTAAAGGAAATATTACCTTTGGTAAAACTACAGGGTCAACCCCCAGCAAGGTTCTGCACAAGAGGTTCTGTGACCCCCAAACCAACTTTTCCATGACCCGTAGCCAAATGCAGAAGTCAACTCAAATCACTAAATACAGCAACAAGAACCAGTGACAATCCTAGCTCAGTGTTCAGCTTAATTTGGTGCTCCATTTACTACAAGGATCATGTCACCTCCTGTCCAATCCAAAAAAATTGATTGTCCCAATCTTGTTTCTCTTATAATAATTCACCCTGCTGAGTTTATACTTCTGGGAAGTATAATAAATGAAATAAGGGGAAGATTCAAGA
Organism: Entomophthora muscae; assembly: GCA_014839935.2. Classification (NCBI taxonomy): domain Eukaryota; kingdom Fungi; phylum Entomophthoromycota; class Entomophthoromycetes; order Entomophthorales; family Entomophthoraceae; genus Entomophthora; species Entomophthora muscae. The sequence goes on from QTSX02002281.1 coordinate 158,176, forward strand.
AGAGAATGATACTTTATTGAATATGAATATATAATAATATATAGTATCATGACAAGCCACATGCTGTCCATGTACGGCATGGAGGACATGGGGCTTATCTGAGTAATTTTTCTCTTGAGTCACAAGGCTTAATCAAGTTGTGTTCCATTTAGGACCTGTATTGAGTGATCCCTGTCATAGATGGTTGACTGATAATGGTGCCACCAGTTTATTGACTGGCTGGTGAGCCATTTGGTGATTTACTTGGGGCGTTAATTCCCCAAGAGGGAGTAATCAAAGATGTTGCGACATCTCCCCCTGGGGTGCTGGAAGGCGGAGCCTTGGGAATTTTCTTGAGAGTATCTAGTATGCTGGCTTGGTATTGATCCAGTTTGGTGTTGGGTACAGGGAGCCTTGAATCTCGCTGGGCTGTTCTTGCCTTACACAAGCGGAGTTGGTTGTGGTGCATACGTTTCAGTTTGGTTCAAGCCCCAATTCCTTTGATCATGTAGGTATTGTTGGGTTTAACTTCCATGATAATGCCTGGTCCATGTAGTCCTGGGTCTAGTTTGTGTTGATTGTGATTGATGACCCAGATCTTGTCCCTGACTTGGAACCTTTCTTGTTGTAATGGGATTGCTTCCTGCTGGACCCTTTGGCGTTCCATCCTCTCTTGGTCTTTTCTGGCATGTAGTACCTTAGGATCATTACTGTCTGGTATCTCCTTTGGGAGAGGCAGTTGTGGTCCCGTGGCTGTACTGACAAGTGAGGGTTTCTGACCATAGACAAGTTCATAAGGGCTTTTGCCCGTATTGCGGTTGACTCGTGTTCTGAAGACCATAAGGGCAGTTGGTAGCATATTGACCCAGGCTTTTGGATTGTTGGCAGATAACTTACTGAGGGCTTCCACTAGGGAGCCATTTAGTTGTTCTACGCGTCCATTTGCTTGTGGGTGATATGGGCTGGCTGTGACATGTTTTATTCTGTTTTTGGCAAGATAGATGTTGGTGTTAATAGCTTTAAGTTCAGTGCCTCCATCTGTGATTAAGAGGTCAGGCTTTCCAAACTTTGCTATGATTTCTTTGCCAATGAATTGTCTCACATTGTTGCCTTTGTGTTCTTTTGTGGCTTGTGCTACGGGCCATCTGGTTGCATAGTCAATATCTGTGATAATGTACTTCTTGCCTTTGCTTTCACCAGGAATAGGTCCCACAATATCCAACAACCATATCTTGAAGGGTTGTGTGATGGATACAAGTACTACTGACTTGGGTGGTGCTTTGGTTTGAGCGTACTTCTCACAGACTTCACATTGCTCCAGTACTTCTCTTATATCATCTAAAATTTTGGGCCACCATTAGCAAGTCTTGAGGTATTCATGCAAGTTTCTGCTACGGGTGTGTCCCAAGTCTCTATGATATCAGAGGATTGTGTCAATCTTTTGTGTTGACAGGACGTAGGGTACAGTGTCACCATTTGGAAGTATTTGGTGAAGGGTACCATATACATTTTTGAAAAGGTGTTTGTTCTTGAGGACTTTCTCTTGGATGTTCATTGGTGTGCCAGGTGGGAACCCTTCCTGGAGATTCCCCATGATTAACATGGGCCAGCTGGGGTTGCCATCAGTGCAGAGGATGTGTTTATTGTATAGCCTTGACAGGGCATCTGCAGTAAGCATCTCCTTGCCTGGCTTGTATTCAATTTGCATGGGGTATCTCTGTATGAGACTCATCCATTTGGCTTGTCTTCTTTACAGGTGTTGTTGTGTTTTGAAGAATATCAACCACTTGTGGTCGGTGAGTACTTTGAACGTCTGGGCTCCTTCCAGATAGCATTGCCATTTCATGAGGCAGTGTATGATGGCAACCAATTCCTTGTCGTGTATGGGGTATTTTTGTTTGCCTTCTGATAGCTTCCTTGATTCATATGCCACAGGAAGGAATTCCTTTTGGGCCGTTTGGATGCGGAGGACTCCTCTTATGGCATAATCAGAGGCGTTTGTTTCTAGCTCATAGATACCCTCACGGTTTGGGTATTGTAGGATGGGGGCAGTAACCATGTGTTCCTTTAGTTGGCGGAAATGTTGATCTTGTAAGGGTGTCCAAACAAATTTGGTTGTTTTCCCAGTGATGGCTGACAAGGGAGCTGTTAGGGCACCCCAGTCAGGGATGAACCTGCGTACATAGGCTACCATTCCAAGGAAAGTGCAGAGTTTGCTCTTGTTTCTTGGGGCTGGCATCTCTGTTATAGCACATATCTTATCTGGATCCAGTTTAATACCATCCTTGCTGATGATATGGCCAAGGAATGGAAGTTCAGTTGAGAAGAACTCACATTTGGACGGCTTGGCAATCAATTGGTTTTCTTCAAGGGTACAGAGAACTGAGCGGACATCTTCCCAGTGTTGTTGCAGGTTGGGACTATAAATGATGATGTCATCCAGGTAGATAATTGCTCTTTTTCCAATGTGTTCCTTGAAGACTTCATTCATGAAGGTTAAAAAAGTACTGGGAGCGTTTGTCATGCCAAAATTGAGGACAACACATTCAAAGGATCCATACTTTGTTCGAAATGCGGTCTTTGGAATGTCTTCAGGTTTCACGCAAATTTGGTGGTAACCTGCTGTCAAATCAATTTTTGTGAAGATTTGGGACCCCCCCCCAGGGCATCAAAAAGGCCGTCAATGAGGGGCAGGGGATACCTGTTCTTAATTGTGACCTTGTTGAGGGCCCTGTAGTCTGTGACCAGGCGGAGTCCTCCATCTTTCTTTGCCACAAAGAAGACAGCAGCACCAAAGGGTGACTTTGAGGGTCTAATGAGGCCTTTTTTGAGTGCTTTGTCAAGGTAAGCTTTTAGGGTGTTGTCTTCTTGTGGTGTAAGGCAGTAGATAGGTTGTGCTTTAGGTAAACTCCCTTTTAGGTCAATCTCATGCTGTATACCCCAATCAGGGGGTAACCCAGGTAGTGTCTCTTGGAATACGGAGGGGGAATCACTGACTAGCTGGTCTCTAGTGGGGGCCTGTTTGTGTCAAGTTTCCGTGTTTTTGAAGTGGATAACCTCATACATACAGGTGCTCCAATTGATTTTGCTAGGGTCAGTTTCTTCTTCTGTTTCCATGATTTTCACAAATACGTGGTCCCTCATGAGTGTGTCAAGGTGTGTTGGGTATACATGGTGGTGGACTTCTCCTCACTGTATGGTGAGGGTGGCACTGTCCCAGTCAATATGAGGTTTTGACTTTCTCATCCAGTCCAGGCCAAGTATGACATCATAATTAGGGATTGGTATGATTGGCCCACTGAGTGTAGTCTGTACGTCTCTGATTTGGGCGCAAAAAGGTTTTGCCTCTTGGGTGACTGGTGTGCTTTGGTTGTCCGCCATAATGACCCTCTTGACGCTACTTTGAATGGTAGGCAACTTCATGAGGTCTGCAAAGCTCTTGTTGATGAGGGATTGATCTGCTACAGTGTCTAATAGTGCTATGCCCTGATATCTGCAAAAGCAGAAAGGATAAGTGAGGAGTTTATTTCCAGTTTGGGCAGCAAACAGTAGAGGATTGCTGGAGGGTACATGGATCATGGTGATTGAATCCATGTCTTGTTCTCTGTACAAGTCTTGTGAATTGGGGGAGGGCAGCTTGCCTAAGCACTCCCCTGAGCTTTTCCCTCCTTGTTGGCATCTTTGGTGCTGGCCTGGTTGGCTTGTGCAGTGTGATTCCCAGTTCAAGGATGGGTATTGTTGGCTTGGTTGCTTTGCTTATTGGGGCGAGGTTCTCTCTTAGCTGCAGGGGTTTCCTTGCACTTGTTGGTGGCGTGTAGATTGTCAGACTTCTGAGCTGCATGCTTTCCCTCTAGAAATACATCTTCAAGGTTCTTGCAGCAAGCCATGTCAAACTGACGTCTAATGTGTGTGGGAAGACCATTGTAGAACTCTAGGCACAGCCCAGGTTCATCAAAGTTGATGATGTTGGGTGCTCAGTCACGTAGTCCTTCATATGCTGCAATGTACTCCTCAATGGTTCCTGTCATTTTGAAGGTTTGGAGCTCAGTCATGATTACCACATCAGAATCTTTCATGGAGAACTTTTCAAGGAACACAGCTTTGAACATCTCCCAATTCTCCTTCTTGTCAGGGTGTTGAGCTAGCCATTTGGTTACAAAACGTGAAGCAGTTCCTGTGACGTGAAGAGCAATTTTGCTGACCCAGAGTCTTTGAGGGTAGTCCACTTGTTCAAATTTGCTTTGTGTACTGTTGATCCAGAGGGAGGCGTTTTTGCGGCGTAGTCATGCAAAGGCACCAATTTCAGCGGTGCACAGGTGTTGAAACACAATTTTGGGTATCTCAGGCTGTGGAGGCGCTGTTGTAGTCAGTGTGGTAGGCAGCACTCTGCAGGCTTTGAGAGTGTTTTACTGATCAATGGGCACAATGACGTTATTGTATATGACAAAGCCTGCAGGAACGTCTTGTCCTACTTTGTAATCTCTCCAGCTGTTAGGGAGTACCATTATTTGGGTTCTTTTCTTGGGAGGAATTTTTCCTTTGAGTTGGGTAGGTATGGATACCCTACCTGTGCTACCACTGTCAAGTTTATACTTCTGGGAAGTATAATAAATAAAATAAAGGGGAAGATTTAAGAAGAGAATGATACTTTATTGAATATGAATATATAATAATATATAGTATCATGACAAGCCACATGCTGTCCATGTACGTCATGGAGGTCATGGGGCTTATCTGAGTAATTTTCCTCTTGAGTCACAAGGCTTAATCAAGTTGTGTTCCATTTAGGACCTGGATTGAGTGATCCCTGTCATAGATGGTTGACTGATGATGGTGCCACCGGTTTATTGACTGGCGTGAGCCATTTGGTGAGCCATTCAGTGATTTACTTAGGGTGTTAATTCCCCAAGAGGGAGTAATCAAAGATGTTGCAACAACCCCAACTATATAATTCTTATATCTCAATAAAGATAATTATCTAGTTTTCAATCATTTTCCCTGTGTAACTCTGCTAATACAACACAATTACAACATTGGTAGCACAGGTAGGTTCCCCATTATACCTTTCCTTTCAAAATTCCTCCTTTTTCCCATACCCACTGTGGTCAACAAATATACAAAAGAATTATGTCTGAGCTTGCGGTGGATTGGACACCCTATGTGCCAGGAGCTGATATACCAGAGGGACATTTTCTTTACTAAAACATTTTGATTCCAGTTCTTGCCTTCAATGCCTTTTTAGCGCAAGTGTAAGAGAGGGGGGCTAGACTAACAAAGTCTGGCTCTAACTCTGGCAGGACCTTCCACCAGGATGTCATCCAGTGCAGGACTGGAATGGCCAACCTAAGAGACCTCCCAAAGGGGACAGGCCTAGAAAAGGGAGGGAAATAGGCGCCCAAGCCCATAATAAAGACACCAGCAAGCAACCACAGAGAACAACCCTGGGTGGGAGGGAGATCTGGATCCATGTGAGGAAGTTGATGCAGGGAGGGGAGGAAGTGACCTGGAACTGGCATAATTTTGGTGTTGTGTGGGTCCAGGAAAGGAGATTCATCAGTCCCTGACTTTAGAAAGTGTGGGAGGTCCTCAGGATAAAGACCTACCCAAGACTGTTGTGTTCTGAGGTGCAGCACAGACACACAATGGGGAATCCTAACCTTTGTGTTGTAACTGTGCTGTTTTAGCAGAGTTACACGGGGAAAAATATTTAGAAGATAGATAATAACCTTTATTGGGAGATAATGATTATATAGTTCATGTGAATCAATGGATAACAGGAACATGATTGGTGACCACACGGTTGGATGGAAGAAGGGGTGGCTTGATCCTGATAATGAGTCAAGCCCCAAAACAAGGTATCCACTGTGAGAGGATCATCATCTGTTCATGCTGATTGGATTTGGTAATTTGAGTTGACTTCCTAGTCTGGCTTTGAGTGACCAGATAATCAGATTGCAGGTCACAAACCTGCTTGGTTGGAACCTTACTGGCAGGTCAAGCCTGCGGTTTTGACATCCCCCCAACTGAAGGTTTGCCTCCTCTGGGGACAGGTCTTCAGGGAGGTTGTCAGGAGACCGGGCACTGTATTGAACTAGTTGTTGTTCTGTAGCTGGTAGGGCGGTCTCTTGTTGTTTCTGTCTTATTTTGCAGGGTTGTAGGCAATTGTGGTGTAGGGTTTTGTCTTGTTTACGTTTGCCAAGCCCTTGCACAAGGTAAGTGTTATTGTTGTTTACCTTTAGAATGATTTCTGGCCCCAATTTTTCAGGTTGTAACTTGCTCTTGTCAAAATTCATGACCCATACTTTGTCCCCAACTTCATGTCTATTGCAGATGGGGACAAATGTCTTTTGCAGACGTTCATTCTCTTTGGCTGTTTGCTCGCAGTTAGCCTCCATTACTTGAGGGTCTGAGCAAGGGGGGACTTCACTTGAAATTTCCTGTCTGGGTCCTGTCAATGCTTGAATGATATTTGGCTGTGTGCCATATACCAATTCAAACAGGCTTTTCCCGGTGGATCTGTTCACTCAGGTTTGACACACAAGTAATGCAGTCTGTAGCTGCTTATACCAGTCTTCAAGTCTCCTGGCAGTGAGTTTGGCTAAGGCTTGCACGAGGCTACCATTAAGCCACTCTACTTGTCCATTGGCCTGTGGGTGGTATGGTGTTGTTACGGTGTGTTTGACCCCATTCTTGGTGAGGTATACATTGGTGTTTTTGGAGGTCAACTATTTGCCTCCATTGGCTATCAGGAGTTCTGGCTTTCCAAACTTGCTGATTATTTCTTTGACAATAAATTGTTGAATATCATTGCCAGTGTGTGCCTTTACTGCTTGGGCTACTGGCCATCTTGTTGTGAAGTCAATGGCAGTGATGATGTATTTCTTGTCATTGTGTTTTCCTGGCATGGGGCCAATGATGTCAAGAGCCCATACTTTGAAAGGTAGTTGTGTGCGGATGGGAAGTACTGACTTTGGCGGGGTTTTGCTTTTGGAAATGTTTTTGCGCACCTCACATTGATCTAGAACTTCCTGGACATTGCAATATAAGGTTGGCCACCAGGCTTTATGTTTTAGGAACACATATAGGTTTCTGCTCTTGGTATGTACAAGGTCTCTGTGATAGCAAAGGATAGTGTCAACTTGCTGATGTGTGGGGATGTAGGGAACAGTTGTGCTGTCAGTCATTTTTCTGTGAAGAGTCCCATATATGTCAGCAAAGAGATGCTCATTCTTGATGACTGTTTCTTTGGTTATGTTGATGGTCCCAGGGGGAAACCCTTTGTCTTTTGTTTGTAACACCAGGAGAGGCCAGTCTGGGTTGAGCCCATTCTCTCCTCTTAAAGCACGGACATACAGATGGGACAGGGCATCTGCCATGGCAAGCTCAGCCCCAGGCTTGTACTGGATGAGCATGTTAAACCTCTCCAATAGTTCCATCCACCGCGCTTGACGGCGTGACAGATTTGCTTGAGTCTTGAATTATATGAGCGACTTATGGTTGGTCAATGCTGTGAACTCTTCCTGTTGTTCCAAATAGCAACGCCATTTGACTAGGCAGTATACAATGGCCAGCAGTTCCTTGTTGTGGATAGGGTATCAACACTTGCCATATGTCAATTTCCGCAATTTGTAGGCTAAAGGCAGGAAGTTGCCATCACTATTTTTAATTTGTAGTACTCCCCCAATGGATGCATCTGAGGCGTTGGTTTCCATCTGGTATTCCCCGTCACGTTTGGGGTATTGCAGGATGGGAGCTGTCAATGAGCTTCTCTTTGAGGCATCTAAAACAGAGGTCATGTTGGGGGGTCTACACAAACTTAGACTTGGCACCAGTTATGGAGGATAAGGGGGCGGTCAGAACGCCACAGTCAGGTATGAAACTTCAACATAGGCCACCATTCCCAAGAAGGTGCAAAGTTCCAACTTATCTTTGGGTGGTGGCATCTTGCAGATGGCTTGTATCTTTTGACTGTTGGGTTTGATGCCGTCCTTTGAGACTATATGCCCCAGGAAGGGTAGTTGCTCATAGAAGAACTGGCACTTGGAGGGCTTGGCCAACAGTTTGTGTTGTGCCAGAGTTGCAAAGACTGCTTCCAGATCTTTGTGGTGCTGTTCCACCAGGGGGCTGTAGACAATAATGTTGTCTAGGTACACTAGGGCGTGTTTGCCTATGTGGGGTGCAAACACTTTGTTCATGAAGGTTACAAAGGTGGACGGGGCATTGGTCATGCCAAAGTTGAGCACCACACATTTATAGGGGCCGTATTTAGTGCGGAAGGCTGTTCTGGGAATGTCTTCCTCCTTGATACAAATCTGATTGTAGCCTGCAGTTAGATCAATCTTGGAGAAGACAGTGGCTCCTCCTAAGGCATTGAAGAAAGTGTCAATCAGTGGTAGAGGGTAAAAATTCTTAATGGTAACTTTGTTTAGGGCGCAGTAGTCTGTGACCAGGCGTAAGGTACCATCTTTCTTATCCACAAAGAATACGGCGGCCCCAAAGGGAGATTGTGAGGGGCAGATAAGTCCTTTTTCCAATGCCTCCTTGAGGTGGGCTTGTAAGGCGTTGTCTTCATTTGGGGTCAGCCTGTAGATAGGGTGCGCCTTGGGTACAGCCCCCTTGAGTTGGATAGAGTGCTGAATATGTTTCTCAGGGGGCAGCCCATGTAACACTTCCTTAAAGATTTCTGGGTGGCAGGCCACAATGTTGCGGTCCTGAGGCGTGGAGGTATCCTGGTGATCTTTGAAGTGTATGATTTCATACTGGCAGGATTCCCAGTCAATTGACTTTAAATCTTTCTTCTTGTCCTGGGTCTCTGTGATGCGCACAAAGACATGGTCGCAGAGCAGTTGGTCCACAGAGTCAGGGTAGATTTGGTGGTTGACACCTTCACGTTTGATGGTCAACACTGAGGTTGCCCAGTCTACGTGAGGATTGTTCTTTTGTAACCAGTCTAGTCCCAGTACAATGTCAAACTTAGGAAAGATGATGACGGAACCTTGGATGGTAGAGTGAAGGTTCTCAAGCATGACAAAAAAGGGGGCAGTTTCCCTTGTCACGGGGGGGCAATGGTGTACAGTACTGGGTCTCCCAGGGCACCTGGATTATTGGGCATTGGTCCACGTCCTTGGGTCAGTATTCATTGTTGGGCAAGTCAGGAGTTGCGTGGGAAGAGCTTGGCTTGCTTAGTGCTCTCCCTGGGCTTTTCACTCATCTTGGTTGCCCTGCGTGGTGGTGACACGGAAATGAGTACAGTTTGACTGGCCATTGTTTTCATTCCCATGTCCGTTAGATCCTGTGGGCTTGTGGTTGGCGTTGCTCCCATTGCCTCCAAGAGGTGGTTGGGAGGAGCGCCTACTTGAATGGGAGTCCTTGGGTCTTTCTTGTTTCCCAGTTTATGCCTTGTGCAGAGCGTTGGATGTCTGTTCCGCTTTTTCTGCTTCACGGTATAGGCTTTGCAGGTTGGTCACCTGATCCAGGTTTACATGTCTCATCACCTGCAACTTGAGAGCGTCATAGTACATGAGATGTGTGGCTGGGGTGTCAAAGGCCATATTAGATGGTGCACAAAGGCAGAGTTCCTCATAGGCGCGGGTGAGTTCCTTTACGGTGCCTGTCTGGGTCAGGTTCTTTACTTGGCAAATGATCATGAGCGCTGTGTCCTTTAGCACAAATCTTGCCAGGAAGTCTTGCTTAAAGGTATCCCAGTTCTTATCTGTGTGCTCTTCATGCCACTTGTTGTACCAGGTGCCAGTGTCATGGGTCAGGAAAATGGAAATCTCTGCAATCCAAAATTGCTGTGGGCATTCCATCTGAGCTAGCTTGCTCTGGGCGGACTGGATCCATGCGGCGGCGTTATTGTTGTTGGCCCCGGAAAAAGGTTCCAAGGCGGCGCTTTATAGTCTTTGGGCTACATAGGCAGGCGTGGTGGTTTTGTTGGCTGGTTGCGGCATTGCTGGCGGAGCTTGGAAGAAACCTTGTGCAGACATGGCATTGAAGGCAGGTAGCAGGATCACCGTGTTTTGGTATAGGACAAACCATCAGGTATTGCGGTACCAGGAGTGTACAGAGTCCAGTCAGGCAGGAGGCCAGACATAATTCTGTTGAGGATTTGTTGGCTGCGGCGTGTGCAGGCAACAGGCGGAATTTTACAAGATAAGGTAGGATGGAGAACCTACCTGTGCTACCAATGCCATAACTGTGCTGTTTTAGCAGAGTTACACGGGGAAAACATTTAGAAGATAGATAATCACCTTTATTGGGAGATAGTGATTATATAGTTCATGTGAATCAATAGATAATAGGAACATGATTGGTGATCACACAGTTGGATGGAAGAAGGGGGTGTCTTGATCCTGATAATGAGTCAAGTGCCAAAAAGAGGTATCCACTGTAGAGGATCATCATCTTTTCATGTTGTTGGATTTGGTAATTTGAGTTGACTTCCTAGTCTGGCTTTGAGTGACCAGATAATTGGATTGGGGGTCACAAACCTGCTTGGTTAGAACCTTGCTGGCAGGTTGAGCCTGCAGTTTTGACATTAGGATTGGATTTGCATTAAGTCTTGGTTAGTTGAATGGAAGGCTATTGGTTTAACTTGTTGCCCTTATTGAATAATTTTCTACTAGACATGGCTAGAGAGGCGCCAAAGTACTGGGAGACACAAGGATAAAAATGTGAATATAACTTAATTTTTATTAGTGAATAAGAAATGGAATATATAGTGGTTTACAATACCACAAAATAATACCAGGACAGTAGGATCAATCACCACAAGAACAAGTGGGGCAAGTGAGTTCCACAGACTCAGGAAAATGAACAATTTAATTTCCCAGTTTAGAAACAGACCCATTTCAAAGGGCAAAAGCAAAAGAGAGCAATTTGTCTTTGAAATAAGCACATGAAGGCAAAATCAAAAAGTTTGAATAGCAGCATTCACAACATTGTCCCCCTCTAAATTGGCCTTAGGGGGTAGTACTTGCAGAGGAACTTTGCATGCACTTGGGCAAACAGACAGCCACTAGAGAGGAGTTTCACAGTGTACTATGTCCCTTGTTTGAAGGTTACTTCTAAAGGCCCAACCCAAAACGTGTCTAGCTCGTGAGTGCGTCCTCTTACTCTATGCTGATAGTAGAGAACATGATCCCCAATGTCTAACTCCGGCAAGGGAGAGCATCCAGAATTGTCAGGAGAGAGCTCAAGCATCTTGGTCTTATGCACAGAAGTATAAACAGTGGCCTGTATGTCAATTATGAAATTGATCAAAGTCTTTGATGTGAGAGTCAGAGTGCATGGCCTTATCAGAAGAGAGTAGGGGGCCCCTAGGAGCAACAGGGTAGTGGCCTTGCACCTATACAGCATTGCAAAGGGTGAATACCCAGTGACACAGTGCTTGCTGATGCAATAGACAAAGAGAGAAGAAGGTAAGTATAGATCCCAGTTGGTAGCATTGGAATAAGTGAGTTTCCTCATGATGGAAACCAAGGTTGAATTAGCATGTTTAACAGCCCTGTTAGTGGAAGGATTATAGGGGGCTGAGAAGGATTGATGAGACCCAAGAGCCTCAACAACAGAATTCACCAGCTTGGCATTGAAGTTAGATCCATTGTCAGAAAAAAACACTTGGGGGCACCCATGGCAGTAGAATATATCTTGCAAGAGGAAGGCTGCAGTTGTCTTAGCAGTGGTATCCTTTTGGGAGAGCTTCTACCCATTTGCTGAAATGATTGACTGCAATCAGGATGAAACAGAAGCCTGAACAAGAGCAGAGGTAGAGGTCCTACAGCATTAATACTGACCATGTGGAAGGCATGCTGTGGAGGGACTAATTTGAACTCGTGAGAGGCAGCTTGAAGTTTCTGGAGTTGACAGTCATGACAACTGGCAATGACATCCAGGATCAGTAGGCGGAGGTTCTTCCAGAAGTAATTCTTCTGGAGCCAGTCATAGGTCTTGGTAATGACTTCCATGTCCAGTCTCTTATGATCCAGGAGTTACCAACAAGAGGCAGAGGCTAAGGTGTACATAGGGCAGGTACTGATCATGCACCTTTTTGAAGAGTTGATTGTCATAAATGAGAGCATTCTCAGATAGCTTAGACAGGGCAGTTCAAATCTCTTCAGTATTGTTTTCCCAATAAGAGGGATACCCAATGAGCTCATATAACCAATCAGCCTCAGCAGGGTGTAGAGCAAGGATAGGCATTCTGGACAGTCCATCAGCATTTTGGTGTTGGATCCCAGGACAGTGGAGCACTGTGAAGCTGTAGCTTTGTAAGCAAAGGGTCCATCTAGCTAGTTGTCCTTCTGGTTCTTTGAGCTTCTGCAGCCACTTGAGCAAGGCATGATCAGTGACCACAGTGAAATGGGCGCCATAAACGTAATGGTGGAATTGTTTGACCACATACAGTACAGCAAGGCATTCTTTCTCTATGACACTATAGTTCTTCTCATGTTTGTTGAGGACACAAGAAGTATACATTACAGGGTGATCCACACCCTCATCATCTAGCTGAGCCAGGATGGCCCCAATAGCTAGGTTTCTAGTGTCTGTGTAGAGGATAAATTCCTTATTGTAATCTGGATACACCAAGATGGGAGCCTCTTTGAGTATTTACTTAAGAGTCTCAAAGGCCTGTTGCTGACTAGCAGTCCATTTGAAAGGAGACATTGCTTATCAGTTGAACCAGAGGTTTACTAGTGTTGGCAAAATCAGGGATGAACCGTCTTTAATACCCCATCATGCCCAGAAAGTCTTGAACTTCACGCAGGTTTGTGGGTGGAAGCATCTTGTCAATAGCTTTGAATTTCTTGGCCATAGGAAAAATCCCAGTCTGGGTTACTTCATGGCCCAAGAATTCAAGACACTCCTTAAAGAAAGCACACTTTGAAGGTTTTAGTTTGAGGCCAGCTTCCTGGATCTTTAGGAAAACTTCCTTAAGGTGGGCCAGGCAATCTGTAAAGGTAGCACTGAAGACTGTTATATCATCCAAGTACACCAGGACACAAGAGAGCTTCAGGTTGCAAAGGATGGAGTCCATGGCCTGCTGAAAGGTAGCAGGGGCATTGCATATACCCCTGAGGCATAAAGGTAGGCTCTGTTGGAAATTTCGCCATTAATGCTATTTTGATATGGCCTTTAAATAATGATATATGCAAAGATTTGACTGGTTTTGCTTTCAAGTTTGGAAATTCCTTGCCTTCCGCAAATGGGTCTGTACCAATATCCACCCATTCCGGAATGCCATACCTTCCCTTGTCTGATCCTGGTATGAACTCACCTCAATGTGACCCCCTCTTCCACTCTGTCTACCTAATGAGTGATTATTGTCCCTTGTCTACTATTTGAGTAGAATTATTTCTCCTAATAAAGACAAGTTTATCCACATTTGCATTGGCTTTAATATTCTTCAAGCCTTTTCCTTTCCTTTTTGCCAAAAGGAAGTCTTCATCTTGTATTACAGGAAATTAAGGTACATGCCCTGAATTTTTCCCTGAAGGCTAACCCAAGTCTAGCTTTGAACCTCAAATCTTTTGTTATAAAGATTTCCCGCTGTGTCCTCCTGGATGTTGCCCCCAGGAGCCAAACATGACAAAATGGTGCTCACTACAGGGACTGCAAGCCCCTTGATTACTCTGTTCCTGTGTGCATTCTCTGATCCTTCTCCCTTTGTTTCTGATGTGCCTGAGCAACACAAGGTTTCTAGTCCCCCTCTAGAAGAAGATATCACCAATGCCCCCTCCACTCCTATGATAATGGTGCTATCCCCTGGGCCCTCTTGGGCCCCCCTTCCTTCTTTCTCACTCAACTACAAGCAAGCTTGTGCCGCTGTCTGCTCTCTCCTCCACACAGGAGCTGTGGAAATGCACAATATCCCTGATCTCTGTCCTGGGTATGCTTCTGAAGACCTATATTCCTTCCTCTTGGACTTTGGTCTTCCCTTCTGCGCTGATGGAATCAATGGAGACTATTGGTGTGTTAGTTAACCAATTTATCCAACCTGCGCTGGTCCATCTTCAATTGGCGTTGGGATCTCAAAACCAACTCATGACTGCCTTAGCCACCACTGTTTCTAACAACCATGCTCAGAATATGGCCTATCAAGAATGGTCCCATAGTCTATTTGCTTGCATTTCAGATAACCAGCACAACTCACTAGCTTTACAAAAGAAATCTGACCTTGTCTCTAAACTCCCTTTTCTCCTTGCTCCCTGGGTATATTAAGGATTGACTTTGTGAACTGGATGACCACCAAGCTACTTGGCATAGCCAGATAGAGTCAACCCTCCTAAAATACCGTCAAGATTTTGAGACTCTAGTTGCTGAACTCAATCAGTTTTGAGAGCATGTTAATTCCCAGCTTGAGTTGGTTGGGACCCACGTCAATACTTGGGGCCAATATCTACATTTACAGTATGGCTTGGACAAGGACGCTTTGGGAAACACTCTGAGTCAGGCTCAGAATTATGTCAACAATAGGGTGGCCTCCATTGAAAGTGACTCTGCCAACTCCTTTGGTTGATACCCCATCTGCCTTTGAAGCAAGGGTATGGGAAGCTATAACTGAACACAAAGCTACTATTTGACAAAAAGCCTCTTCCCTGAATCCCCTGCCTGTCAAACCTATACCTGATCCCCGCATTTCCATGCTAACTGACCAAGCGGCTACTTTGCAGGGCAAGATTGAGTATTTGAGGCAACATCTCTCTAATCCTGATGCTTTATCCACTAAGTCTGAAGGTGAAGGGGAAGCTGATGTCACTAGTACTCCTGCTCATGGCAATCATGGTTGTTGCCCTGGCTTGGAAGGCCAACCCCAGGTCAACTGCGCTCTTGCCTTGGACCACTTTGCAGCAGTGACTAATGATGTGGCAGATTGGCAAGACGCTCTAGAACGCAAGGTGCAAACCCTCTCCCAACCCACAGAGACAATAAATGGACAAGTTACCCCTCTGGTTGCTCAAACAACTTTCCTGACTACTCATATCAATGGGGTCACTGGCACGTTGGCAGTACAACAGATCAAAATCAATGAATTTGGAGCTGCCGCTGCTACCGCCCAAGATATCAGTGGACATAATAGCTCTAAATTGGATACCCTAGAGGAGAGTCTTTGACTTCTCTGGGCTAGACAACCCACTGCTGAATCTGAATTTGAGGGAAATACTCATATCAATGTTCTTAACCCTGGTGAAAACAGCCAGTCCACTTCCTTATCCATTGACCCAAACTACAAGCCAACCTTCAAACAGATATTCAACCCTAAAACCTCTACCATTGCTGCCTTTTTAACAATCTATGAGGCTGCAATGCGTAGGGCTACTGGCAAGCTCAAAAAGGAACATATCCTTACCTGTCTTCACCCCACATGCCAAGAAGTAGTGGTCCCCAAACTCCCCTCCATTGTCACTTGGGAGGACATAAAGCGTCTCCTTATTGAGGAGTTCAGAGGAGATCTCAGCTTGGAGGTCAAAAAAGATTCATTTATGCACATTGCCTTTAAGCCCAAGGAAAAACAGGCTGAGTTTGCAGATTGTTTCTACATTGAAGGCCAGCAGTTAATCACTAGTCAACAGATAACTCCATGGGAAGCCTAAACAGCATGTTCAAATGCTTTGAAGGTGAACCAAATTCTATGCCTACACTTTAAGGCACACAAAGCTTCTCTCACTTCCATGAAGAGTATTAAGACACTCTTATAAGACATGCATTTGACCCATGGTGTCAGGGATCCAGTCTTGGGCAGCCAGTCTGTTGTTTTCAGGGGTAACTCAGGCCAGGTTTTTTGCAGGCAATGCCCATCACAAGAGGGGAGCTAACTTTAAAAGGTATGAGGCAGACTTCCCCAACCAAGACCACAGGCCGGCAGTTGGGATTATAGTGTCAATCACCCCTGTGAGGGTGATGTACACAATCCCAAACAGCTTGCCAGGATGGTTGGTTGGGAGGTCAGGTGTGGAAGCAGGCATGGGTTTTGGGGTCACAGGTGGTTCCATGGATAGGTTGTAAGCAGGGAGATAGATGAATTTCCCTCTGAACAACTTGGGTGTTGAAAATATCCACGGGCCTTGTCGTTTGTATCTAACTGCGGATTGTATGTGGGCCAGGGGATCAAGTTTGAGTATCTTTTCTGGGGTGTATTCTTTGTATTCAGACATCAGAGGGTAGTTGGTAAAGTGGACGGGTCCAAAGGGTACTCCAGGAGGAGGGAAAACAGCGGACACAGGGAAGGAAGGCCAGGAGATCTTGAACTGAATTGGTAGACAGCAAATACAAAATAAGGCAATAGCTGTATGAGCCAAATTAACATAACCTTTATTCAAAAATGGCAATAAGTTTGGAGCGCAGGGTCCTTGGGTCTATATAGTACCCCCCTCCAAACTTAACATTTTCCATGGGGGGTTCATCAGGGCATTGGGAAGGCCAGGGCCAGGGGAACTGGGTGCTTGGGTCCAAAGGCGGCAAAATGGCACTTGGCCCGGGAGTTCTTTCATTGGTCAGGAATCTCAATTTGGCTGCCTGATTATCTTGCTTTAGTGTCAAGGTCATGGGACTGGGTTGCGAGCCTGTGCCTCTTTCCTGGGTTGGCTCTTGATTGGTTACTGGTGTAGACTTTAAGTTTATGAAGCTAATACTTGCCAAATCAGTGCCTCCATTAGATGCTGTGATTAATCCTCCATTTTGCGCAATGATTTCTTTGGTTTGTCTCTTTTTACCACATGGGTCAATACACTTGGTATCAGCTTGTGGGGGCTCAATCCCAGAAAAACGCAGGTGGGCAGTCCTGCAGTCCACAGACCCGGCGGCCCAAAGGAATCCAGGTTCAGGGTTCAATTCCTGCTCCCAGGCCCAGGTTTCTAGAGAGGAAATATCGTGAATCCTGACACATGGGGGTACTGTGGTGCATGAGAATAAAGCCAGTAATTCCAGGACCACCTCTTGTACACCACAAATTATGACTCTGTGTTCAGGTGGACAGACTAAGAGGCAAGGCTATCATAACTGTGGTCAAATAGGGCACCACTCACGTACCTGCACTAATCCCCAAGTAGAAGGTTGTAACCCCAAGGAACAGGCAGGAAAAGAGAGGTCAGCTTAGAGGCAGAGACGCTCTCTGCTGACCAATCTCCCCTGTCTCCTCCTGATCCTCCTTCCAACAAAGAAGCTCCCCCTTCCTCTGGCCCAACTATTCTTCACCTATTCCACAATCTCTCCAGTGATTTAGAACCTGAAGATTCTGATAGTGAAGAATCTGATAGCTATGGCTATTCTGTTTTGGCTTTTCTAAAAACTGTGTCTGTCCTGTACAAGCTTTGTTCAGGGAAGACCACCACCACTTCTTGTGCTCCTTCAAGTGAAGCCAAGGCCATGGTGGCTCTGCTCTTACCTAGCCCAGGCCCATCAACCGCCTGTCTTGGTTGACTCTTCTGAAGAAGCCGCCAAGCTAGCCAAAGCTCTCTTTCAGAATTTGATTATATCTCTCTCACTGCAAAATTTTGGCTAAGAAGATTATGTGAGAATTGGAGGGCAGGCTAAGAGGAAACAAAACCAAGCTCTCAACTACAATAAAATTGCAGTTTCAGCAGCAATCAAAAGGTTGTTACCAATAATTCCTGGGAGGCCAAAGGGGGAAAAGGAATCAACTGAACACCAAAAGCAACAGAAAAGCCAAATGGCCAGATTAGACTTACAAATTTCAAACTTTATTAGAGTAGATTATGATGAAGCAAGGTCTTTTACAACTCTTGTATTCCTTAAAGGGATGAGATAAAATTGGGGTGGTAGATCGAATGTCACAAACTAATTGACCAATGATATGAGCAGATACAAATGCATTTTTTAAGGCAGGATGATCTTGCCAAATTTTGAATGAACATAGTCAAAAATAAAAACCAAACCAACTAACATCAGGAATATGCTTTGGATGCAATTACCACTGCTCCCAGCTGCTCTTGCACATGATATTTGTTGTAAATTGCGCCATTAATGCTATTTTGATATGGCCTTTGAATATTGATAGCTGCAAAGATTTGGCTGGGTTTGTTTTTTATTTCAGAAACTCCTTGCCTTCCACAAATGGGTCTGGTCCAATATCCACCCATTACAGATTATTGTACCTGTCTGTGAATGATCCTGGTATGATCTCATCCCAACATGACCCCCTCAGCCACTCAGTCTTCCTAATGAGTGATCACCGTCCCTTGTCTACTATTTAAAGTAGAATCATTTCTCCTAATAAAGACAAGTTTATCCATATTTGCGTTGGCTTTAATAATCTTCAAGATTTTTCCTGTCCTTTCTGCCAAAATGAACTTCTACATCTCTGTTTTCCAGGAAATTAAGGTACATGCCCTTAACTTTGCCCTGAAGGCTAACCCAAGGCTAGCTTTGAACCTCAAATCTTTTATTATAAAGATTTCCAGCTGTGTCCTCCAGGATGTCATCCCCAGGAGCCAAACACAACAAAATAGTGCTCACTACAGGGGCTGCAAGCCCCTTGGTTACCCTGTTCTACCATAGCATTCTCTGGTTCCTCTACCTTTGTTTCTGAAGTACACAGATCAACCTAAAGTCTCCAGTCCCCCTCTAGAAGAAGACATCACCAATGCCCCTGCAAATCCTATGGTATTGGTTCTGTCTCCCAGTCCCATGTGGGCCCCCCTTTCTGCTTTCTCTCTCAACTATGAGCAAGCCTGTGCTGCCGCCCGCTCCCTTCTTCACTCTGACACAGTAGCCATGCACTCTATCCCTGGCCTCTGTCCTGGGTACGCCTCTGAAGACCTGCACTCCTTCCTTTTGAACTTTGGTCTCCCCCCTGCATTGATGGAATCCATGGATACAATTGGCGTGTTAGTCAATCAGTTCATCCAACCCGCCTTGGTTCACCATCAACTTGCATTAGGATCCCAGAATCAACTATTAAATGCTGTAGCCACCTCTGTCTCAAACAACCATGCTCAGAATATAGCATATCAAGAATGGTCCCACAGTCTCTTTGCATGTATTTCTGATAACCAGCGCAACTTGCTGGCCTCTCAGAAGTACTTAACCTCCTTCCTGAATTCCCTTTGTTCCTTGCTCCCTGGATACATCAAGGACCAACTATGCAAATTGGATGAGCATCAGGCTAGTGTAGCCTGAGCAAATTGAGGCCTTTCTGATAAATCATTACCGAGATTTTGACTCTCTGGTTAGTAAACTTAACCAATTCAGAGAAAATGTCAATTCACAACTTGAATTGGTGGGAGCTCATGTTGATACTTGGGGCCGCCATCTACAGCATCAATACGGTCTGTATAAGGCTGCACTAAGGACACTCTATACCAAGTAAAAAATTATGTGGATGATAGAGTAGCGTCTATTGAGGTGACTCCTCCTGCTCTTCCTGTTGAGGCCCCATCTGACTTTAAAGCCAAGGTATGAGAAGCAATAGCCAAGCTCAAGGCTACCACTCAACGTCAAGCTTCTGTTTAGAACCCTCCTCCATGTAAGGTCTTGCCCATTTTGGTGCAAGGTTATAGAATCAGAGCGTGCAAGGCATTAGGATTCAAATTTAAAAGATATAAGAACATAGGAACTGTCTGTAAGATAATCTTACAGAAACCTACTAAAAACCTATATTGTGTCACAAATAGAGTAATAGAGTGTAAGAACCCTAAGCAAAGAAGATAAAATAAAGTGTTCAATAGTGAAAAACATGTAACTAAGGGAATATCAAGATTAGGATATTCTCCATTAGCAAATTGATACATATAACTAATGAAGGATTACTTAAGGGAAAAAATGGATACAACAAGCCTAAGGCTTGTTGTTTTACAACTTCTATTTGTTCAAGGAAAGAAAAAGACTAAAATTTAAAAATGAATTAAAAAAAAAAATTTTTAAAGTTACAAATCTGAAGTTAAAAATTGTAAAAGATTGAAGGAAAGAAATCACTTAGCATTTTGGCTTAAAGCCTACTCTTCAAAAGCTCTTTATTTATAGAAGAAAAAGCCTTTTCTGTTAGAGTGTGATAACCAGGAGGAAGCAGACAAGAAGAGGAGTAACTGGAGAAGTTGGAGAACCAGATACAGAAAAGGGGAAAACAGAAGACCAGTTCAAAGTTTGATAAGCAGAATGAGCTGGGGAAAGCAGCAACAATGTGAACAGGAGTTTTGAAAGGTGAGCAAAAAGTACTATTTCTCTAACTTAAAGTAGAGAATATAAGCTAATTGAATAGCTGAGAAAACAGAAGTACAAAAACAACAACATCAATTCAAACTCAAATTGACAAAAAAACAAGGTAATTATACTTAAAAGACTTATATATTAACTCTCAATTCATAACTTCAATATTAGAAAAATACTGAATTGTAAATTGATCAAAAACACATAAAAATAATAAATTTAAAGAGCCTGCCCTTTGGGGCAGGGCATGACATTACCCCCCCCAAGATCCAAGCTCAGGATGTGCAGGATATAAGAGCTGATGGCATCAGGACAGTTTCCAAGGTTAGACAGTGGCTCTCAAGAACTCTCCTCAACAGAATATTCCTTCCAAAGAACCAAGTATTGGAGTTTACCATAGTGGTAACAATGATTGATAATAGAGTCAACCTCATATTCAGGGGTCCCTTGGATCATGTGAGGAGGAGGTGCTTTGTTGTTCTGATGAGAAGAAGGAGGAGAAATCTGGATTTTGAGGAGGGACACATGGAAGACGTCATTAATGCAATACCCTGGGGGAAGTTGGATACAATATGCAACCTTCCCAACTCTTTCTGTTACAAGAAAAGGCCCTATGGACCAAGGACCAAGTTTACAGGAAGGCCATATGATAGGAAGATTCTTTGTAGTTAGATATACAAGGTTGTTGACCTGGATGCCCTTTCCCTCCTGACAATGATGGTTGGCCTGGACCTTGTAAACCTTGATAGCCTTAGAGAGATTTTCTTTTAATGAATTCTGGATGAGTTTTAGCTGGACAAGAAGCTCCTTGGCTAATAGGGAACAGGCAGAGAAGGTGACAGAAGAGACAAAGGCAGGAGTATAGCCTAAATTTGCCATAAACAGAGTCATCTTGGTAGAGGAATGAGGAGTAGCATTGTAGGAATACTGGGCCAAAGGTAGGTGAGAAGCCCAATTGTCTTGTTGTTTGTTAGGAAAGCAGTGAAGGAAACATTCTAGTGTCTGATTTGTACGTTTGGTTTGCCCATCAGACTGGGGATGATAAGAGGTGCTAAGAGAAAGTTGAACACCTAGCTGAGTCATAAACTCCTTCCAGAACAGGGAAAGGAATTGTAGTCCATGGTCAGAGACAATATCTCTTGGAGTACCATGGTGTATGAAGATGTTCTTAGCAAAGAGGGAAGCAGTCTGCTTTGCAGTTATGTTAGAATTACAGGGAGCAAAAATAGCCTTCTTTGAGAATCTGTCTACAATGACCAGTATGGCGTCAAAACCTTTGGACTGAGGAAGCTGGACAATATAATCCAAAGAGACAGACTGCCAAGGACCTTCAGGGACTGAAAGGGGACATAGAAGACCCACAGGCTTCTGGGTGGAGTGTTTGCTTCTCTGGCAAACTAGGCAACTACTGACTTATGACTTGACAAAGGTGGACATCTTTGGCCACCAGAAGTGATCACAGAGTTTAGAAAGGGTTTTCTTATATCCAGTGTGGCCTGCAGCAAAGGAGTCATGAAACATGATGGTTAGAAGCTGTTGAAGGTCCAGAGAAGGGACTAACAAAAGGTTGTTGAAGTATAACACACCATCTAGCAGGGAGAAGGAAGGATTTGTGACTGTCTTATTGTTTGTAAGATGCGCCAATGATCTGAGACAAGGCTTTAATCAGAAAGCTGGGATTTGTGGATTTGCTTCATGTATATTGGGGGTTGTAGTACTGGTAACATTAATTTTCAGAAAGATCTCAGGTGGAAGGACCATCTTGGTGTCAAGGAGTTTGTAGTTTTTGTCAATATCAGCTAATGAAGGATGACAACTAAGCACATCAGGTAGAGTATTAAGTACACCTTTCTTGTACACAAGCTTGAAGCAGAAATTTGACATTTTCCAGTACCCATCTAGTGTGTCTTTGGGAGATGCAGCATGACTTGGTGAAGTAAAGCAAGTTCTTATGGTACTGTGTAAATGAGGAAAGTCTTGTCAAGTCCCTCAAGGTAGCAACGCCAATGCTTGAGTGTTTTGATGATGGCAAGAAGTTCCTTGTTGTGTACGGGGTAGTTTTGTTCAGCTGGAAGGTGTTTTTGAGAGAAGTATACAACAGGGTGTTGCATCCCATCCCCCCAAGCTGAAGGAGAACACTGCCAACAGCATAGTTGCTGGCATCAGTCTCAACCAAGAAGGGTTTGGAAGAATCAGGCATCAAGAGGACAGGTGTGGAGACAAAGACAGCCTTCATAGCCTCAAACGCAAGCTGGGCCTTAGGTGTCCAGACAAAAGGAACGGAAGAAGAAGTGAGGGTAGTGAGTGGCAAAACTAGGGAAGAAAAACTTTCCACAAACTTACAGCAATAGTTTGCCAATCCAAGGAAACCACAAAGTTGTGAGCAAGTTTTGGGAACAGGCCAGCTTTGGATAGCATTCATCTTTCTAGAGGAGACAGAAAAACTGTTTTGAGTGACAGCGTATCCAAGGAAATCAACCTCAGTGCAGAAGAAAGAGCAATTAGAAGATTTTACAAACAGGTTGTAGTCTCAAAGTCTCTGGAGTACCTGGCAGAGGTGGGCAACATGGTTGTCAATGAAAGAGGAGTATATGAGGATATCATCAAGATAGACGACAACAAACTCGTTAAGGAAGGGCAGAAGTGCCTCATTCATTAAGGCCTGGAAGGTTGACAGAGCATTACATAATCCAAAGGGCATTACATTGTACTCGTATAACCCAAATGGGGTCAGAACACGGTCTTCCATTTGTGGCCAGGAAATACTCTGATCTGGTTGAAAGCGCATTGGAGATCAATCTTGGTGTATACTGAACTACCCACAAGACAATTGGTCAAAGCCTCAGCAGAGGGAATAGGGCATCTATCCTTGATTGTGATCTCATTGAGCTTGGAATAGGGCATCTATCCTTGATTTGATTTCATTGAGAGCTCTATAGTCTACACAAGGGCGCTTAGAGCCATCAGATTTACTGACAAAGAAGATGGGGAAAGAACATGGAGACGTAGATCAAGAGATGAAACCCTTGGAGAGTTCCTCATTGATGTAGTTCTTTAGTAGAGTGTTGTCTGAGTCAGAGAGAGGAATAAGCCTTCCCCAGGGGGAAGTGGTTCCTGGCTTAAGGGTTATCTGAATATTTTAAGGCCTATGAGGAGGTAGCAGGTTACATTCCTCCTCACTAAAACAATCCTTGAAGTCAGAGTAACAATAAGGTAATCCATATTTATCCTTGGCAGAGAGAGTATCTAGGATTGTACTAGAGATGGCAGTCAGGTTTGGTTTGGAGGGAGTTGAGCCAGGAGTACCAGGTACAAGGGATAACAATTTGACAACGTCATTGCATGTAAATGATATCTTGTTGTTTGGGTGATCAAAGTTAAGCAAAGACACTCTCAACCACGGGAATCCAAGGATGAACGGAAAGGATAAGTTGGGGGAGGAGTTACATGTGACGCAGAATGGAGAGCCCTCCAAGTCAATGGTGACGGGTTGAAGGATAGGTGTGGCGCCAATGAGAGTGCTGTTTACCACCTTAACGTCAAGAGATCCCAAAGCGGGGAGTCCAAGTAGTTTAGCAAGTTTCTCCCCAATGAAGTTGGCATTGGCGCCAGTGTCAAGAAGAGCATGCACTTTGATCTTTCCCAAAGGTCCATGAATGGTCACTAAGATGGTAAGTGACTTGGAAGTGTTGTTAAGGGAAAGCAAAGTGAGAGTGGAGGTCTTGTTGACAAAGGGGGGACGTTTGGAGAGAGGACAGACTGGTAGAAGATGGTCCTTTGATCCACAGTAAGAACAGATGTTGTTGTTCCTTCTTCTAAGGACTTCCTCAGAAGTAAGGCAAAAACCTCCCCCAGACTTTGGTTTGGTACCAGGTGGAGGGGTTGAAGAAAGCGGGGCCTTGTCTGGAACAAACACTGGGCTGCATGGGATAGGTTAGAAGAAGGTTGTGTTTTCAAGGAAAGGTATTTCTGGTTCCACTTAACCACTTCTCTGATAAGAGGTTCTAGTTTGTTGGGGAGGTTGTGATGGACCAAAAATTCTTGGAGCAATCTGTTGAGGCCTATCTTGTAAAAGCTGCAAGCCTCAGCATCAGAGGCTTGTAGTCTTAACTGGAGGGAGCAAAACTTCCAGTTGTATTTGCCAAGTGGAAGCAAACCTTGTGTGAGACCTGCAAACCAAGAAGCAGAGGGAGTGGACAACTCCTTGTCTTCTCCAGAGAAGAATAGGAGTGAACTGACAAAGAGATCATAGTTCTGGAGGATACCTGGGCTGCATATCAAGTGAGAGCTAAACCAATCTCTGTAGTGAATGGTGAGCTTCTCCGCAAGATAGAGGACCTTCTGGGAGTTGGTGGAGAACTCAGACCCGTAAGCAGTAAAGTGAGCCTGTGCATAAGCTAAAGTGTTAAAAATACTAGGGGGTGGTGAACTATGAGCTAAGGTATTGAGAACTACTATTTGGTTGGTGTAGGTAGTAGGGATATGCTCCTCCTTATTACAAAAAACCTTATTGTATAACCAACCAAGTAAAAAAACTACTAGAAATAACAAAGTTAAAATAATAATAGAGAAAAACAAGCCTAAAAAGATGATAGAAGAGATGAAAAAAGTATCGCCTGGGTCAATCCTGTGGCAAGCCAAAATAATGTAAGGTCTTGCCCATATTGGTGCAAGGTTATAGACTAGAGCGTGCAAGGCATTAGGATTCAAATTTAAAAGATATAAGAACATAGGAACTGTCTGTAAGATAATCTTACAGAAGCATGCTAGAAACCTATATTGTGTCACAAATGGAGTAATAGAGTGTAAGAACCCTAAGCAAAGAAGATAAAATAAAGTGTTCAATAGTGTAAAATTTGTAACTAAGGGAATATCAATATTAGGATATTCTCCATTGGCAAATTGATACATATAACTATTGAAGGATTCCTTAAGAGAAAAAATGAATACAACAAGCCTAAGGCTTATTGTTTTACAAGTTCTATTGGATTTAAGGAAAGAAAAAGCTAAAATAAAAAAATGAATTAAAAAACAAAATTCTCAAAATTACAAATCTGAAGTTAAAAATTGTAAAAGATTGAAGGGGAGAAATCACTTAGAATTTTGGCTTAAAGCCTACTCTTCAAAAGCTCTTTATTTATAGAAGAAAAAGGCTTTTCTGTTGGAGTGTGATAACCAGGAGGAAGCAGCCAAGAAGAGGAGCAACTGGAGAAGTTGGAGAACCAGATACAGAAAAGGGGAAAACAGAAGACCAGTGCAAAGTTTGATAAGCAGAATGAGCTGGGGAAAGCGGCAACAATGTGAACAGGAGTTTTGAAAGGTGAGCAAAAAGCACTATTTCTCTAACTTAAAGTAGAGAATATAAGCTAATTGAATAGCTGAGAAAACAGAAGACAACCACAACAACGTCAATTTGAACACAAATTGACAAAAAAACAAGGTAATTTTACTTAAAAGACTTATATATTAACTCTCAATTCAAAACTTCAATATTAGAAAAATACTGAATTATAAATTGATAAAAAACACATAAAAAACAATAAATTTAAAGAGCCTGCCCTTTGGGGCAGGGCATGACACTCCAGTCAAACCTATGCCTGACCCACACATTGCCTTGCTCACTGATCAAGTGGCTACTTTGCAAGGTGAAATTGAGTATTTGAGGCAACTCCTCTGTAATTCTTAAGACTCATCATCTGAAGATGAAGATGAAGAGAAAGATGAAGTTGCTAATACTCCTGCTCATGGCAATCATGGTTGCTGCCCTGGTTTGGAAGGCCAACCTTGGCAACCTCCAGAATTAACTCATACAGAATTGAACATCCTCCATGTCAACAATTCTCAAAAATATTTTTCTTATTTTCAATATTAAAGATTATTTTTTTCTTGATTAAATAATTTACATTGATAATAGAAGCAATGTTTGATTTTTATTTTGAGCTTTTAATTGAAATTATAAAAGATAAAGCAAAAACTTTTTTTGAAATTGTTGACATGGAGGATGTTCCATTCTGTATGAGTTAATTCTGGAGGTTGCCCCAACCTTGGGTCAACTGCGCATGTGCACTGGATCAGCTTACAGAAGTAAAAAATGATGTAGCTGATAGGCAAGACACATTGAAAAGGGAGGTACAAAACCTCTCCTGCTTTACTGAGACACTGAATGGACAAGTTGTCCCCTTGGTTGCTCAGACCACTTTCCTGACCACCCGCCTCAATGGGATTGCTGGCACCTTGGTGGTATAACAAATTAAGATTGATGAATTTGGAACTGATGCTGCCATTGCTAGGGATATTACTGGAAAGAACAGCTCTACCTTGGATACCCTAGAGGAAAACCTTTGACTCCTCTGGGCTAGACAACCTACTGCTGAATCTGAGTTTGAAGGCAACTCTCATATTAACGTCCTCAACCCTGGTGAAAACAGTTAGTCCATGTCCTTGTCCATCAACCCAAAACTACAAACCAACCTTCAAGCAGATATCCAATCCTAAAACCTCTACCATTGCTGCCTTCTTAACAATATACAAGAATGCAATGCATAAGGCTCCTGATGAACTCAAAAAGGAACATATCCTCACCTGTCTCCATCCCACATGCCAAGAAGTAGTGGTCCCCAAGCTCCCCTCCATTGTCACTTAGGAGGACATGAAGTGCCTCCTTATTGAGGAGTTCAGAAGAGATCTCATATTGTAGGTCAATAAGGATGCATTTATGCACATTGCCTTTAAGTCCAAGGAAACCCTGGCTGAGTTTGCGGATTGTTTCTACATTGAAGGCCAGCAGTTAATCACTAGTCAACAGTTAACTCCCTGGGAAGCTTACACAGCTTGTTCAAATGCTTTGAAAGTGAACCAGCTTCTATGCCTACACTTTAAGGCTCACGAGGCTTCACTCACTTCCATGAAGAGTATTAAGACACTCTTGCAAGACATGCATTTGGCCCACGGGGGTACAGTGGTATGTGAAAATAAAGCCAGTAATGCTGAGACTACTTCTTGTACACCGCGCATTATGACTTTGGGTGCTGGTAGACAGGCTAAGAGGCAAGGTTGTCATAACTGTGGCCAAATAGGGCACCACTTGCATACTTGCACTAATCCCTGAGTGGAAGGTTGTGACCCCAAGGGACAGGCAGGAAAAGAGAGTTCAGCTTGGATATGGAGACGCTCTCTGCTGACCAATCTCCCCCTGATCCTCCTTCTGATGAGGAAGCTCTGTCTTCCTCTGTCCCAACTATCCTTCACCTATTCCACAATCTCTCCAGTGATTCAGATCCTGAAGAATCTGATAGTTATGGCTACTCTGTTTTGGATGTTCTAAAAACTATCTCTGTCCCATACAAGCATCACTCTGGGAAGACCAACACCACTTCCTGAGTACCTGCAAGTGAATCTAAAGCCATGGTGGCTTGCCCTTATCTAGCTCAAGCCCATTGACCTCCTGTCTTGGTTGATTCTTCTGAGGAAGCAGCCAAGCTAGCCAAAGCTCTCTTTCAAATTGTAACTGTATCTCTCCCACTGCAGACTGTGTATAAGGAGATCCCTGTGTTACAGTGCATGTTAGCTAAATGTGAGAAAGAGCTAGAGGCTGCACAAGATGTGTTGGAAGTCTTGCCCCCCCTTTGGGAAAGATACAACCCACGTGGAAGTATCAATCCAAAAGGTTAAAATCAAAGCCATCTTGGACACAGGCTCTCCAGTCAATGTAGTACTTTAAAAACTAATGAAGAAGCTTAAACTGGATCCTGACCTCAACTACACTCAATTGTATGCCACAGCTGGTATGGCACAAACACGGGCCATTGGTGCCTACTCTGCTCTACCCATGAGGTTTGGGAAACTCCTCATTGCTTCCCCTGATGTAGTCCTTGAGAACAAAAGCTATGACCTCTTGGCTGGTACACAATTTCTCCAAGAGTATAAAAGGATTGTGAACTTACAAGATGGATACCTTTTGCTCTTAGGATATGAGGTCCCTTTGATTTTTGAGGAACCTCCACGCCTCCCAGGAAAACGTCTTAAAAATTGCGTGCTTGAGTACTCTCCAGGTATCTTATCTCTCAAGTATAGGACACACTCCTCCAACATGCGCACCCCTCCTACTTCCTGTCTCGCAGAAGAAGGTGTACCTCTTCTTGCCCCATCAGCTATCACCATCCCTCCAGGCTCCCAAGTGGTTATTGACTCTCAGATTTCTTATGAACTACCCAAAAAGTTGTTCCTGGAACTTTACTCCCCTGAATCCCTAAGCTGTAAAAAACCCCAACTGTATCCAGGAATCCTAGATTGAACTCACAAAGAGCCTATACAGCTATTGCTTGCCAACCTGAAAGCCCTACCCATGCAGGTGAATCAGGGCCAGGTTGTAGGGCATGGTTGTATACTGGGAGCAGAACAAGTGGCACCCTCTACCCTTTCAGAACTTTTAGTGATTTCAATCTACCTGAAGACAATCCTCAAGTTCTCTCCTTATTCACTACTGCCAACTTCCCCCAATTGTCACCCATCCAACAAAAAGACGTTTTGGACCTGTTCAACCAGCTTAGCAACATCTTTGCCTCTGGACCTACAGACTATGGCCTAGCTAAGGAGGTCATCCATCAGGTTAATACTGGTGATGCACCCCCTTTTTGTTCCAAACCATACTGCTGTAGTAGGGATTAGGATGCCCAGGTATCTAAGGAGCTTAAGCAGCTTCTAGATGCTGGACTCTTGGCTTCCTCTCAAAGTCCCTGGGCCTCACCTTTACTTCCTCAAGAAAAAGGACAGAGGACATTGCATTATAATGGACTAATGCTGCCTGAACTCTCTCACTAAGAAAGACTTGTACCCCTTTCCCAGAATCAACAATGCTCTCAGTTGGCTGGGTGGTTTCAGGTTTTTCTCAGCTATGGATCTAGCCTTTGGATACTGGCAGGTTGACTTATCACCAGAAGACAGAGAAAAGGATGCTCTAATTACCTCTGAGGGACTCTATGAACCTACTCAGATGCCCAAGGACTCTGGAATGTCCTGGCTACATTTCAAAGGGCTATGGATTGCATCCTATGAGACCTAAAGCTCTCTTGTGTCCTCGTGTACCTTGATGACATCACCGTATTCAGCGCTACCTTTACCAACCACTTGAAACAACCAAAGGCTGTCTTCATCAAAATCTACAAAGCTGGCTTGAAGCTTAAACCCTCCAAGTACTCCTTCTTTAAAGAGCAACTCAAATTTTTAGGTCATGAGGCCACCCAAACTGGAATCTGCCCCCCATGAATAATAAGGTGGAAGCCATTGTAGTGTTCTGAGGCATGGCACAGACACACAATGAAAAATCCTAACCTTAGGATTGGATTCATACTAAGTCTTGGTTAGATGACAGGGAAGGCTATGCATTTACCTTGCAGCCCTGGAAGAATAATCTCTACTAGTTGTGGCTAGAGAGAGGCGTGGAAGTACTCAAGACACAAAGACAAAAATGTGAATAGAACTTAATTTTTATTGGTAGAATAGGAAATGGAATATATAGTGGTTAGGAATACCACAAAACACTACCAGGACAGTAGGGTCACTTGCTACCAGAATGAGTGGTGCAAGTGAGTTGCGCAGGATCAAGAAACTAGACAATTGTATTTCCTTATTCAGTCATCAACTCATTTTGAGAGGCAAAAGAAAAAGCAAGAGATTTGTCTTTGAAATGGCCCACCAAAGGCAAAATTGATACATGGTGAATAGCGGTATTCAAGACATTGCCCTCCTCTAAATTGGCCTTAGGGGAGTGATACTTGCAGAGGAACTTGGCATGCACTCAAGCAAAAGGACAACCACTGGAGAGGAGCTTCTTAGTGTATTAAGACCCTTGTTTGAAGGTCACTTCCAGAGGGCCAATCCACAGAGTGTCCAGCTTATGCGCACGCCCACCTACTCTATGTTGGCAGTAAAGAACATGGTTGCCAATATCAAATTCAGGCAAGGGGGAGCATCCACCATTATTGGGAGAAAGTTTAAGCATCTTAGTCTTGTATGCAGAATTATAGGCAGTGGCCTGTATATCAAATTATGCATTTGAATAGATCCTTGATGTGGTTGTCAGGATTTATGGCCTTATCAAAGGAAAGCAGGGGGGCCCCCAAGAGCAATGGGGTAGTAGCCTCTTGCCCATACAGAATAGCAAAGGGGGAGTACCCAGTGACACAATATTTGCTAAGGCAATACACAAAGAGAGCAGCAGGTAAGTATAGGTCCCAATTAGCAGCGTCAGAGTAGGTGAGCTTTCTCATGATGGAGACCAGTGTTGAATTTGCACGCTCAACAGCCCCATTGGTAGAAGGGTTGTAGGGGGCAGAGAAAGACTGGTGGGACCCCAAAGCTTTGACAACAGAGGTTACCAGCTTGGCATTGAAGTTGGTCACATTATCTGAGAGCAACACTTGAGGACAACCATGGAGGTAGAAAACATCTTGTAACAGGAAGGCAGCAGTTGTCTTAGCCGTGATGTCCTTTGTAGGGCAAGCCTCTACCCACTTGCTGAAGTGATCAACAGCAATCAGGATAAAGAAACACCCAGAATGTGAGCAGGGGAGGAGGACCAACTGCGTCAATGCTGACAGTATGAAAAGCATGTTGAGGGGAACTAATTTGAATTTGTGGGCAGCAGCTTGAGGTCTCTTCAGCTGGCAGTTGTGGCAACTAGCTATGTCATTTGGGATTAGCAGGCAAAGGTTTTCCCAGAAGTAATTCTTCTGAAGCCAGTCAAAAGTCTTAGCAATGCCTCCATTCCCAGTCTCTTTATGAGCTTGTAACACCAAAAAGAGGCAAAGACTGGGGCGTACATAGGGCAGATACTGATCTCATTCCTTTTTGAAGAGTTGATTATTGCATATGAGGGTATCTTTGACTAGCTTGGACAAAGCCAGTCTGACCTCTTTTGTTTCACTTTCCCAAGAAGAAGGGTATCCAAATAGTTTGTACAACTGGTCAGCCTCTTCAGGATCTAAAGCAATAATAGGCATTCTGGATAGCCCATCAGCATTTTGGTATTGAATCCCAGGGCAATATAGCACAGTGAAGTCATAACCTTGCAGACGTAGGGCCCATCTAGCTAAGCGCACTTCTGGCTCCTTAAGCTGTTGTAACCACTTAAGAAAAGTGTGGTCAGTGACAACAGTAAAATGGGTACCATACATGTAGTGGTGGAACTGTTTGACTACATGCAACACAGCAAGACACTCTTTCTCTGTGACACTATAATTCTTCTCATGCTTGTTTAGCACACAGGAAGTGTAAGCCACAGGATGGTTTATACCCTAATTGTCTAGTTGGGTCAGAATATCTCCAATAGCAAGATTGCTAGCATCAGTGTATAGAATGAACTCCTTATCATAGTCAGGATACACAAGGATTGGCGCCTCTTTGAGTTTTTTCTTAAGGGTCTCAAAGGCTTGTTGTTGACTGGGGGTTTATTAAAAAGGAACATTACATAACAGTTGGACTAAAGGTTCACTAGTATTTGAAAATCCAGTTATAAACTGTCTGTAGTAGCCCATAATCCCTAGAAAAACTTGTACCTCTTGCAGGTTGGTGGGCAGAAGCATTTTGTCAATGGCCTCAACCTTCTTAGTCATTGGGCAAATCCCTTTCTGGGTTACTTCATGGCCCAAGAATTCAAGACACTCTTTGAAGAAGGCGCACTTGGAAGGTTTTAGTTTGAGGCCAGCTTCATGAATCTTTAGGAACACCACTTTGAGATGAGCCAGGTGATCAGTGAAGGTAGCGCTGAAAACCATTATAGCATCCAAGTATACTAGGATGCACAACAACTTCAAGTTGCGGAGGATGGAATCCATGGCCCTTTGGAAGGTAGCCGGGGCATTGCAGAGTCCCTGCAGCATTTGCAAGTGGGCTCAAAAGCCCTTCAGATGTAATGGGCAAGGCTTTTTGGAGATCCTTGGGAAAGAGATCAACTTGCTTGTATCCAGATGCCAGATCCATTGAAGAGAAAAACTTAGAGCCTCCAAGACGTCAAAGAGCATCATCAATACGTGGCAAGGGGTACAAGTCCTTCATGGTCAAAGAGTTCAATTGGCAATAGTCCATCACAATACAATGACCTCCATCTTTCTTCTTTAAGATGAGTAGTGGGAATGCCCAAGGACTTTGGGAAGGTACCAGCAGCCCAGCGTCCAACAGTTGTTTGAGCTCTTTAGATACCTGGGCATTCTCTACATGGCTGCGGCAATATGATTTAGCACAGAAGGGAGGAGCATTGCCAGTGTCAATCTGATGAATAACGCCTTTTGGCTAACCCATAGTTGGTACTGTCCTTAGCAAAGATGTCGGAAAATTTTTCTAGCAAGTCTAGCACCTCTTTATGTTGAACCAGGGACAGCTGTGGAAAGTCTTGCACAGTGAACAAGGATAGGACTTGGGGTTCATCTTCAGGTAGGTTAAAATCTTGAAATGTGCCAAAGGGATGAAGAGACAGGACATCAGGAGCACTCAACAACTTGCAATATCCAACAACCTGCCCCCTAGACACAGTCATGGAGAGAGCAGTCAGGTTGGCTACCAACAATTGAACAGGGTCTTTATGGGAGAAATCTAGGATTCCAGGACAGAGATAAGGTTTGTTGCGCCCTAAAGAGGGGGGAGAGTACAACTCCAAGAAGGTTTGTTCAGGTAGTTCATATGATATCTGGGAGTCTAGGATAGCCTGGGAGCCAGAGGGGATGATGACAACAGACATGGCTAGAAGAGGAATCCCTTCAGATGCAGGACAAGCCATGGGTAGACATTTCATGTTTGAAGAGTGGGTGCAATATTTGAGGTTGAAAACCCCAGTGGGATATTCCAAGGCACATGTCTTGAGACGTTTCCTGGGAACTTTAACCAGCTCTTCAAAGATCAGAGGGACTTCATATCCCAGAATAGAGAGGTAACCATCTTTTAAGTTAATCATCCCATTATATTCCCTAAGGAACTGGGTGCCAACTAAGAGATTGTAACTCTCATTTTCCAAGACAACTGCTGGCGCAGCTAGGAGAAGCTTGCCAAACCGCATGGGTAGAGCAGAGTAAGCCCCTATGGCGCGGGTCATAGAAAGTCCAGCAATGCCATACAACTGGTGATAATTAAGGTCAGGGGCAAGTTTGAGTTTCTTCACAAGTTTGGAGGAGACAATGTTGACTGGCAAGCCAGTGTATAGAACAGCCTTGATCTTCACTTTTTGAATGAATATCTCTACTTAAGTGGTAGTGCAACCAAAGGGTGGAAGGTCAGCCAAGATATCTTGAGCCTCTGCTAGTTCCTTATACCACTTCTCAATCATGCATCTTAAACCTGGGAACTCCTTATAAACAGTTTGTAGGGGGAGCAAGACAGATACATTCTTGAAGACAGCATCAGCAACCTTAGCAGCTTCTTCTGACAGCACCACTAGCACAGGGGACCTCTTAGCTTGAGTTGAGGTAAGGGCAAGAGAAAAATTATCTTTGGCTTCAAGCAAAGGCTTAGAGGTAGTTTTAGTCTTTCCTGATTGCAACTTATAGGGGACTGTAATGGTTTCAGGAGCAGCCACAACAGAGAAATCCATATGCGTTGGCGTTATCAGTATCAGAGTCATCCAGGTCAGAGTTGTCAGAGATATTGTGGAACAAGAGGAGGATAGGAGGAGCCTCATTATCAGCAGGCTCAGAGTCAGATATAGAAGGAGGAATTGAAAGAGACTGGGAAGAATTGTCAACCAAGAGCGTCTCTGCATCTAAGATGTCTGTTCTTTTCCCTCCTGCTCTTTCAGATCAGCTTCTTCAACCTGTGGGTTGGTGCAGACTCAAGAATGGTGACCTATCTGACCACAGTTGTGGCAACCTTGGCGTTAAGGAGGATTTTGCAAGTTCATGGTAAGAATGCAAGGACCACAGGGAAAAAACCAGAGTTAGAAGTAGCTCAACCTTCCCTAACAACTTCTCCAGAATGGGTAAGGTGCATGTCCTGCAACAGCATCTTTATGCTCTTCATAGAGGAAAGCATAGCCTTATGGGCTTTGAAGTGAAGGCACAGAAGCTGATTAACCTTGAGAACTTGAGCGCAAGCCATGTAAGCTTCATGGGCTGTCAATTGTCTGCTTGTTATCAGTTGCTGTCCTTCCATGTAGAATCTGTCTGCAAACTCAGCTAGTGTCTCTTTAGGCTTGAAAGCAATATGCATAAAAGCATCCTTTTTTACTTCCAGGCTAAGGTCACCACCAAACTTGTCAATCAGAAGCTGCTTCATATCTTCCCACGTCTCAATGGTGGGTAGTTCAGGCACCACCACCTCCTGGCAAGTTAGATGTAAACAGGTCAGAATATGTTCTTTCTTAACTTTTTCTGATGCTTGTCTCATGGCAGTTTTGTAGATAGTTAGGAAAGCTGCAATGGTCCAGGTACTGGGGTCAAAGACTTGCTTAAAGGTAGGCTTGAAGTGTGCTTAGGGAGTTGGACCACCATTGTTGCTATTGAGTATGTTTATACATGGGGAAAACTCTTCTTCAGATTCAGAGGGGGGCTGTCTAGCCCATAGCTGACAAACACCCTCTTCAAGGGTAGTCAGGGTCTCAACAGCGCAGGCACCTGTTTTGACAGCTTGAGTGGTCTGTTGTGAAGTAGCATCTAAGCTTTAAATTTGGGTGGTAACTATTGTGGAGAGCTCAGCCAGTTGAGAAGTAAGAGATGGCCCCACTGAAAGGCAAGGGGCAAACCTATTGTTCACAGAGTCAATCAAGTCATTTATCTCTTGTATGTCTCTATCCAGTTCAGTATGGTCCTGCTTTAATTGATCCGCTTTGTTAGCTAGGGAAATTATTTCCCTAGCACATTGGATTCAAGGGACTCCTGATAAGCCAGGGCAGCAACCATCTTTGTCAACAACCCCAACTGAACTAGCAGCAGTTGTCATCATCTCATGTAGGGCGGCAATTTCTTGCTGTAGCTCTGCAACTTGAGCAGTCAACTCAAGCACCTGGGGGTCAGGTTGAGGAGCCTTAGCAGGATGTCCTTGACTGCAAGTAGTTGTATGTAGCTCTTGAATAGCAGTCCCATATTCTCTGCTCTCAATCCACCAAATCATCAGAAGGGAGAGAGGACGGAACATCTGGCTTGGGCATAGACAATTCATTCACTTGACTCTAGAGTTTGGCTATAGCAGCAGCAGTGGCAGCTCTCTCTTGACCAAACACTGCACTTAGTTCATTAAGGCCTGTTAGCAGCAAAGTCCGCTACCTGCTGTAGTTGCTCAAATGAATACATGCTGAATGCATTGAGCTGCTGCAAAAGTTGTTTGAAGTCAGTGAGATAAGCATTTAAAGTGGATCTACTTGAGTTTTCCAGGGTTGTTCTAGCTGGTGAAACTTGTGTAGACGCTCCCTGACATATATGGGGATAGAACTGGCACATTTGTTCAATAGAATTGACCAAACAGGTCTGGGAGGTAACAGAGTTGCACTGATTGTCAGATACCAAGGAAAACAGGGAATGGATCCACTGTTGGTAGGCAGAAAACTGAGACCCAATGATGATTAACCTCTGCTTGTAGAGATGAGATTTCTTGGACGTGGAGCCCCAACACCATTTGATGGTGGGCCAAGGCAGGCTGCACAAAGGACAATAGTAAGTGCTCAGCAGAGCCAGCCGCTGAGAGGAGATGCTGTGGAGTTTGAGGAGCCACACATCAATTCATGGTATTCCATTTGACTGAACTGCAGCTGAAGGCAAGGGATGGCTCCTTCACGGGCTATCCCAAGGGCTACTGCCATGACTTGTTCTAAGTCAGGGGTACCCATGGGGTAAGCAACTAGGCAGGGACCATTCCCAAGGTTCAGTACAGTAGGGAGCAATAGGCAGGTTGGCAATATCTTTCTTCAACAGGAGGGCTAGTAATTTCAGGTGAAGTTGTCTCTTGTATAGGCAGAGGCAAAGGACCTGAAAACGTGGATGCAAAAGGGATAACCAAGGGGCTTACAGCCCCTGTAGTGAGCACCATTTTTGTTGTGTTTTGAGGCGCGGCACAGACACACAACAGGAAATCCTAACCTTAGTATTGGATTTGTACTAAGTCTTGGTTAGATGTTAGGGAAGGCTATTTGTTTACCTTGCGGCCCTGGAAGAATAATCTCTACTAGTTGTGGCTAGAGAGAGGCACAGAAGTACTGAAGACACAAAGGCAAAAATGTGAATAGAACTTAATTTTTATTGGTGAATATGAAATGGAATATATAGTGGTTAGGAATACCACAAAACACTACCAAGACAGTAGGATCACTTGCCACCAGCATGAGTGGGGCAAGTGAGTTGCGCAGAATCAAGAAACCAAACAATCATATTTCCTGATTCAGTCATCAACTCATTTCAAGAGGCAAAAGCAAAATTGAAAGATTTGTCTTTGAAATGGCCCACCAAAGGCACAATCAATACATGATGAATAGCGGTATTCACGACAGCTATCAACAAGATGCTACCTCCCACAAATCTTTGAGAGGTTCAAATATTCCTTGGTATGATAGTTTACTACTAACAGTTCATACCCAATTTTGCTGAACTGAGTGAACCCCTTGTACAACTTCTTTGCAACTTCCCCTTTGAGTGGACTGACAGCCAGCAACAGGCATTCAAAGTGTTGAAGGACAAGCTCAAAGAGGCTCCAATCCTAGTCTACCCTGATTATGATAAAGAGTTTATCTTGTATACTGACACAAGCGGAGTAGCTATGGGTGCCATCTTAGCCCAGCTTGAAAACAAAGGTGTGGATCAACCTGTAGCCTACTCTTTATAGGCTCTCAATAAACACAAGAAGAACTACAGTGTCATTGGATAAGGAATGCCTGGTGGTATTGCATGCTGTAAAAAAAGTTTAGGCACTACATTTATGGGACCCACTTCACGGTGGTCACAGATCACACCTCCCTCAAATGGCTGCAACAGCTAAAGGAACCTGAAGGTCAACTAGCACGTTGGGCTCTGCGCCTGCAAGGGTACAATATCACTGTAATACACCATCCTGGGGCCCAACATCAGAACACTGATGGCTTATCAAGGATGCCAATACTAGCTATCAACCCTGCTGATGCTAATTGCCTATACAAATTAATAGGGTACCCTGACTCTTGGACCACTGAGCCTGAAGACATTTGACTGGCACTACCAGCCCTATCCAAGGACACTGTAATTTGAGATAGGCAGCTCTTCAAAAAAGTCAACAATGCCTACCTACCCTACGTTTGCCCTAGCATGAGGATAGTCATTATCCTCCAAGCGCATAATGACACTGGCCATGGAGGCATAGCAAAGACTCATGACTGGTTATGCAAGAACTTCTACTAGGAAACATGCACCTTCTAATCCCTGATGTTCTTGCCTCCTGCCATTTGTGCCAGCTCCAACGCCCTTGCCCTCCCCAACACCAATTCAAACTCATCCCCCCTAAAGCATGCCTTCCAAACTGTGAGTATTGATGCTGTTGGGCCACTCCCTTGGTCTAGGTCTGGGTGTTGATTTATCTTAGTTGCCATAGACCATTTTGCAAATGGGTTGAAGCCAGAGCTACAAAATATATAACTTCTAAGACCACTGTTAATTTCTTGCTGCAAGATATCTTCTACTGACATGGATGCCCTCAAGTCCTGCTTTCTGACAATGGCACTAATTTTAATGCTTGCCTCATCACGTCTATTGTAGAAGCTATGGGTACCCATCAATCTTTCTCTGCGCCATATATTCCTTTGACTAATGGAACTGTTGAACAAGCCAATTCCTCCCTGGTGTCCATAATGAGGAAACTCACACTCTCCAACGCTGCCAATTAGGATATGTTCCTCCCTGCTGCCCTCTTTGCTTATCAACTCAGTAGGCACCAAGTGACAGGTCAATCCTCTTCTGTCATGCTGTATGGACGTGAAGCCACAACCCCCTCAATCTTAGGACCCCCTTTAATCAAAGTTGATGCGTCTGCCAATCCTGAGGCCCATATCAAAGACTTAACTAATTGTATCATCAACATCCAAGCAACAACATATTCCACTGCCTACAAGGTCAAAGCTTTAGAGCTCTCCCTGTCCAATGCTACTATAGCCCCCCTCCCAGAGTATCAAATAGGCAACCTAGCTCTATACCATCATAATTATACAGGAGGTAGAGCCCATAAGCTAGAATCCCTCTGGGTCAGGCCCTGTGAGGTCACCTTTAAGAAGGGCATCAAGTATACTGTGAAACTGCTGTTCTCTGGACATCCTTTTGTCTGAGTTATTCCAAATTCCTTTGCAAATATCAACTCCCTGTGTCCAATCTTGAGGGGGGAGATGTCAGAAATTGCGCCATTATTGCTATTTCAATATGATCTTTGAATAATGATATGTGCAAAGATTTGACTGATTTTGCTTTCAAGTTTGAGAATTCTTTGCCTACCATAAATGGGTCTGTATCAGTATTAACCTATTACTGTAATACCATACCTTCCCTTGTCTGATCCTGGTATGACCTCACCCCAACGTGACCCCCTCTGCCACTCTGCCTACCTAATGAGTGATCATTGTCCCTTGTCTACTATTTAAGTATAATGATTTCTCCTAATAAAGACAAGTTTATCCACATTTATGTTGGCTTTAATATTCTTCAAGATATTTCCTTTCCTTTCTTCCAAAAGGACTTTTACATCTCTTTATCCAGGAAATTAAGGTACATGCCCTTAAATTTTCCCTGAAGGCCAACTCAAGGCTAGATTCAAACCTCAAATCTTTTGTTAAAAAGATTTCCTACCGTGTCCTCCTGGATGTTGTCCCCAGGAGCCAAACACAACAGGCTCAAACATACCTTCAGAAATGATCAGCACAGCCTTTTGCTTATCTTCCAGAGAGAAGTCAACTTGCCAGTAGCCATAGGCCAAATCCATAGATGAGAAGAACTTGGAGCCTCCAAGGTGGCAAAGAGCATCATCAATACACGGCAAGGGGTAAGAATCCTTCTTGGTTAAAGAAGTTAACCGTTGATAATATATTACAATGTGGTGACCTCAATTATTCTTCTTCAATATAAGCAAAGGGGAGGCCCATGGACTTTGGGAAGGAGCAAGTAACCCAGCTCTAATAGTTTATGAGATCCTTAGACACCTGAGTGTCTTCTACTCAACTAAAGTGGTAAGTTTTAGCTTGGAAGGGGGAATTATCACCAGTATCAATCTGGTAAATGAATCCTTTTGCTAGACCATAGTCAGTGCTATCCTTAGCAAAGATATCTGAAAACTGATCTAGCAAGTCAAGCACCTCTTTCTGTTGGACAGGGGATAGTTGCAGGAAGTCCTGAGCGGTGAACAGAGATAAGACATGTGGCTTGTCTTCAGGTAAGTTGAAATCCTGAAAGGTGCCAAAGGGGTGTAAGGATACAGTAGTTTTCAAAGCTATGACAACAACTGAAAATACTTCAGATTTTAAAAAAATGATTTTATATTTGAACAAGATCCAAGCCGCACGAGATTCAGGATTCAATTAATTCAAATATTTTTGGTTAATAAATGAACTGTCAAACAAAAGACAAAATTTCACTAGCCCATTATACAAAATTATATCAAACATTAAGCGGTGTAGTTCAAACCACAAAAAAAAATAAACTGACACAACAAGTGAAATGGATAGATGCTATTCCAGAGTTTATTATAATCCAATCAGGATTCATATGAGGCCCTGAAAGAAGGACTAAAAAGAAACAAAATTGGAGCAATCTAGAAGCAAGATTCCACAAGCACAAAACAAAATGAACTCACACAAGATGTGTAATATGAGCAGCCTAAAATAGAAAACTATCAATTTAACAGCCAATCAACGGCTATCCAATTTAGCAATAGAGGCATTTTATTAATTTTCATGGCGCCTGATTTGTACTGTAAATTCAGAACCTAAATGTAAAAATGCAGGATTGTCAAATCCTTGGTCCAAATTTTGAATCGCTTTTGCGGGAAACTCAGCTGAGTGAAAAAATAAAATATTCAATAAAATCAACCATTTGTTTTGACTTTTTTGATTTATTTAAATTGGCAAATTTTGAATCTCTTGAGCAGATAACTCAACTAACAAAAGACAAAACCCAACAAACAAATGCGGAATACATGAATCAGAAATGCGGGATTCTAATGTACAATTTGAGATTTCCTGTATTTCAAACAAATCATAGACATCATGTAAAACTTAACAAATCTGAAATTGTGGGATTTTCAAATCCAAGAACCAAGTTTCAAATCATAATTCTGAGGAATTTGAAATAAATATAATTTATGGGTGTCTCAAAAAGGATGCCAAAGGATCTAGAGTGGATTTGTGCTGATTCTTTTAGGAATCATAGGCATTCTCAAAAATCACCCTATTCCAATTTAGGATGCAGCTAAAATTTAGATCCTACTATTCACAAAATTGACATACTTAACAATAAAATTGAGTAAAATGTACACATCTCTTTTTGAGTTTAAAATTTTTTAATAAAAATTTATTATGTCTTCTTTCAACAACAACCAAGTGAATGGGCTGTTCCCTGGCCTTGACAAAATTATGCAGGGCTACACTGGGTCTCTTAACAGTATAGCCTCTGTCTATGGCCACTCCCAACCCGCAGGCCCCTCTGCAAGCACTACCCAGGAGTCTGTTCTTTCTCTTGCATCCTCAAGCATGGCCCTGTTTGCCCATCACGCACAGGAAGCTGCTAACCCAAATCATATAGCAACACTAGCATCTGTAATTGACCAAGTAAGCCATGGGGCCACCAATGGAAGCTAGAATTCAGAAACAGCCAATCAGATGGCACTGTCTAGTTTTCAAGGCAGACACACCCCACCTCCAGCCAATCAGCCTGCAAGACATAGAAGAAAATTAATCACTCCAGAGATTGTTATTAAAATGGTTGAAAAGCAAGGGATGCTTATGTCCATTGGGGAAATTGCGGCCATAATGGGTTTTGCAAAGTCCACTGTGGCTGCAACCCTGTAAGCCCACACCAACTGTGACACCCTACCAAGAAGACCCCAACTGGTGCTTGTACTTCAACCAAAGGTGACAAAGCCCATCCCCTTATGATGGCCATTATGGAATGTGGCCCGCAGATGCCCCTGGACCAGGTATGGCCCAGCTGGGACTCCACAGCATCTTCACCAACAAAAGAACAGTGAATTTGTGAA
Source organism: Entomophthora muscae (assembly GCA_014839935.2). NCBI lineage: Eukaryota > Fungi > Entomophthoromycota > Entomophthoromycetes > Entomophthorales > Entomophthoraceae > Entomophthora > Entomophthora muscae. Next base: position 199,492 of record QTSX02002281.1, read on the forward strand.
TGCACAGAGTTGTGGTTGCTGCCAGAATCCTATCCAATCAGGTTCTTGGTGGCCCCAGTTTAGTTGATACCAACCCATACAACTTGACCATCATTAATTTTATTAAAGGGAGGGCAATGAGGGCCCGTAATGACGTCATCTTCCTACCATACACTAAGATTTCTGCAAGTATCCAAGACTATGGAGAGAAGTGTATCCAGTCTGACGTGTATAAGCACGGCCCAATCTTGTATTGTTTTATTGGGGTTTTATTGGCAGTTTTCCCATTGGGCGTCAATTATTACTCAACAATATCGAACACTGCAGATGGGTATGCCTACTAGACAGAGCTCAAGGCCATGCTGGAGGAGTGGGCCACACAAAACGCTATGCACACAGTTGTACTGAGTGCTGAGATGGAGCAGCATGAATAGGCAACCCAAGAAATCAGGGCTGCAGGACATACATGTTGGTCCTACCCCATCAACTGTGCCAACATGCATCTTGAAGATGTATGTCTCTACAATTTTGGTTCCACACTCAGGCACTTAAAGCCTGCCACATACAATGAACTGTGTACCCAAATTGATAAGGGTTATGAACTTTTCTCTTCTGTGTCTGTCCAGGACTTATTTGATCTCATCATCTTCTATGCAAGTGATAGTGATAAGTCCAGAAAGGACCCCTGCCTTCCCCCATGCCAGCCCACTCCTTTTGTCAAGCCAGTATACATGACAGAAGAAGAATTTGAGCAATTAAAGCAAACTGCTCTTGCTGCCCCTTCTCACTCAACAAACCCTGCCTCCCCAACCCCCCATCAAGCCACCCACCTTCCAACCCTGGCTCCCAGGCCATTACCAGTCCCCCCACTATCTCTGATGCTGTCCCTTTCACAGGCGCAGATGAAGGCAATGTTCATTCTGCCCATTCCCTCCCCTTCCCATCATTTGATTAGTAAATAAATCTTTTCTTTGTGACAACTTATTAAAATTGATATCTCTCCTTCAATTCATAATTAATAATATTTTCTTTTTACATTATCAACATTTCCCATAATTAATAAATGTTGTACATTTTAAAAATAGCTTGAAATTATTAGTATACATATTTTCATCATTATTATTAAATTAAAGACCATAAATTTAAATATTGAATTAGAATATTGCAATTAGACGTCAACTCTTAAAATTTTGATATTATGTGCATAACTCAATGCATTTTGTTTGATAAAATACATTGTATACTTGGCCTTTTCTGTTATAATTTAATGAAATGGACTGTGTTTATATTAGAGAGCCATTAATGCTTAGTACAAATGTTGATACATAGCACATTTTACAGCCTGTATATTTACCTATTGGTAAATTTTCTATAAACTTTTTAGTTAGATTTTGTGAGGTAATAATAATGTAATGTGTTAATAAATTACTGTTTATTGTCATTAATTGGATGATTCTCTTTGCTGTGGCAATTGTGCATTTTCTGATATTTACGCACTAGTATCCAATTGGTTGATTTCACATCCAATCACACAGGTGATAGGAAATCAAGCTGCCACCTTAAGACCAGATGTGGTTGGGGTGGCGGCTTGATTTACTATTGCCTGTGCAATTGGATGTGAAACCAACCAATTGGATACTAGTGCATAAATATCAGAAAATGCACAATCACCACAGCAAAGAAAATCAGCCAATTAACAACAATAAACAGTAATTTATTAACACATTACATTATTACTGCCCCACAAAATCCAACTAAAAAGTTTATAGAATTATTACCAATAGGTAAATATACAGGCTGTAAAATGCGCTATGTATCAACATTTGTACTAAGCATTAATGGCTCTCTAATATAAACACAGTCCATTTCATTAAATTATAACAGAAAAGGCCAAGTATACAATGTATTTTATCAAACAAAATGCATTGAGTTATGCACATAATATCAAAATTTTAAGAGTTGACGTCTAATTGCAATATTCTAATTCAATATTTACATTTATGGTCTTTAATTTAGTAATGATGATGAAAAATATTCACACGTTGAAGGTAGTACTATAAAAACCAGTTTTTTGTTGTAATTCAAACAAAATTTCAAATATCTATAACTTAATAGACAAATATAGAGTCAGCCCTCCAAAAGGTTGTCAAGCTTGAATACAACATAAGGGAAATTGTGGTAAATCAACTGGGAAATGAGGGAAGAGCCTTGGTCCAGCAAAAGGAAACTGCAAAAAATAGCCTGGGAACAATGGTCAACAAAGAACACAAATAAATATTTTTAAATCTTCAAAAGGAAATACTCAAGCAGTTAGATTTCAAAAGTGAAAGTTACAACTTTTGGGAATTTGCAAAAACCAATAGAAATAATACTCAAAAAATCAAACTAATTGAAGGAAATGAAATCCCAAATGAAATAAACACAAATGAAGAGGAAAACAACCAAATGGAAACAGATGAAAACAAAACTCAGTCAAGAAGCAGGAGAGCTTCAAGAAATACAGAAACTTTATCAAATGAAAACCAAGAAGAAACACAAGTTGCAAGAAAGATAAGAAAAAGTAATGCTAGGAAAATTAATGAAGAGCAGCCAACGCTCATGAAATTTGCTGAGGTGGCGCCTGTGGCTGAGGGGGCCGCAGAGGAAACAATTAGTAAGTCTTTTTCTGTTTTACTTATATTTATTTTAGTTATCACTAGAAATGGGGATGGGGTTGTAGAAGTGGCGGCTTTTACGCCAAGTTGGTTCTACGTGGGTTACCAGTCACTGGCAGCCCCTGTAAAACAAATAAATAAAAACCAAATAAATAAAATAATTCAACAGAATATGAATAAGTTTTCAAATATTGAAGATAAAGATAGGGAATATTTACCACCTGTGGGGTGCTTGTTGTGGTTAAGGGAAGCATAAAAAATAGGATCAAATATCAACTTCAAAGAGATGAATGAAATATGTGGGGATGTCAAGCTAAACTTTGATGAATATATCTATGAAAGCATTCAACAAATCCCATTTGCAAACATCAACAAATATGAAAAAACCATAATAAAAACCAAATTTAAAATATGAACTTGGATATCTAAAAACTGAAATTTTTAATGAAGTATTCAAGGCATTGTCAAATAAAGTCAGGGATGTAGTCCTTGTGAACAATTTTAAACCTTTATTTATTTTGTTTGTGGAGGCATGGGGGGCTGATACAAGTCAGGCCCCTTGGAACCCTCTTCAAATTCAATCAAACTTCCTATATCAATAGATTAGTTCAAGTATTCAAAAAAATGTGCATGTTCTTGGAAAAATACACCTTGCAAAGAATTCATGTTGTGGTATACCTGGGAATCCTCCTTCACTGCATATTAAAAACCAAAGAAAAAAATTGGAGGATGTACCTTACCAAATAGACATATGCCGCTTAGCACTCAAACGCCAGAAGACACCACAGGGGTATAGGACAGTTGAGCACATCCTGTATGACTCCTTTGCATTGGCAACATTGTATGGGTACTATGTGCCCCCTGAAAAAAACCTATTAATTGATTTTATCACCCGGCTTCCTTTTATCAAACGTTCAACAACCACCGGGGTACAGGACACCACCCCTCTAGCAATTGCATCCAGGGTTGTCCACCACGTACAGAAAAGTACATGGATCCAGTTGGACGCTCTAGCCAAAAATTTAATTTTGGGGTATAATTCCCTGGAATAATCACATTCCCCTTTGCAATCAGCATCCCCTTAGCAAATATTTTTCCCTTGCAACTTAAATTTTATTTTTTAAAAAAAAATTTTAATATATATTTTTTCACTAAAATATGTAATGTTAAAATTTTAATAGTAAAACTTTAATTTTAAAATATTTAAATATTTAAATATTAAAAATTTTAATATTTAATATTTCAATATTGAATAAATCACAATTAAATAAAAATAGTTAAATTTTGAATATTTAAACTTTTGTAGATAAATTTTAAGATTTATAATTATAGTTTTACTTTTAATATTTTAATTTTATTTTAAATTTTAGTAGGTATTTCTAATATTAATGTATCTAAATATATTACAAGATATTAGTTATATTTGCAACCACGTCAAATAATAAAAATAAGTTAAAATTTTTTTATTTACTAGCTCATCAAGTACGGGTTCATTTATTACATATACAAACAACAAGAATTGAATTTATCTGCATCATGCGGTCCACTTCACTTATATTCTAAACAATGATTGTTTAGAACTTCAATTACCTTTCCCTTGTAATATGATTTGATAAATATATTCAATATACTTGACCCGCATCATAAGTACAAATTAGTAAGAGATACATGAAAATCATTGGTTTTTGTGTCTTGTGGCTATAGTGGCACTGAAATATTAAGGATCAGATGATGACTTGCAAGGTCCAATTTGTGGCTTAAAAAAGCCAAAGTACCAACAATGATTCACAATTGTTTAAATAAAATTAATCTATTTCTATCTTTTTACTTTATTTATTTGTTAGCACAACAGTCAATATAATATTCAGTGCATTATAGATAAAAATATATTCCTCATACCTAGTATAATTAATTTTACTTACCTTTTCTACACACTCTTATATGTCTATAATACAATCAAACATCACGTCATTATATATGAATAATAATTGTTGAGTCCTAGTAAAAACAAAATAAATAAAAATAAAAACAAATAAAACCCAGAGCGCCCATTTATCTGATTAGTTCAGAGGCCAGGGCTTTGGGGAGGAAGGATTCTGAGTGCTTGTAAAAAGCTGCCACCACATTGGGTGGCATTGTGAATTGACTGACCTCAAGGATGTTGAAGAGATCCTTGGTGTCCTGAGGGAGGCCTTGCTTCACCTTATTCTTGATCCAATCAAACACCTCCTCAATTGGGTTCAGAAATGGATAATAGGGCAGAAGGAATAGGAGTCTCATTGGGCAGTCAGTCAGGTGGTGGCTGGCCAAATGGCTATTTTTATTGATTGGCGGGAACTCAGACACAACCAGATCCACTTTGTGGAGCCCAACATTATCCAACACAACAATGTTGGTTCTACTGCAGTAATTGATCCAGAGATACTTCTTGACAGTTCAGAGAAATTCAAGAAATGTCCCACTATTATGGGAACCCTTGATCATCTGATACTGGTCCAACCCGCAAGGACCAAGAAGCACTATCATGGAAGAGGTCTGGGAACAGACAGCTGCACAATGGGCTACACAGTCCTTGGACCCCTTTTCTGCCCACCCATGCCTAGATCTGAGTGAGGAGGAAAACAACAGCTCATTGATGTAGAAGGATTGGACATTCCCAGTCTCCTTTAGTGCCAGATATGTCTTGGCATGAATAAGTTGATCCTCAATGGTCTTCTCATTGTTTCTGTTATACGGCAAAACTCCCAGTACTTTCCAGGAGAAGCCCAAATTCACCATTGCTTTGTAAACAAGGGTTTAGAAACAGAAAGCCCAAACTCTATGGCAAGCATTGATTGGACAGCAAGTGAGTTCAGGTGACAATCCTTGGTAAACCACTGTTTTATTGCATCAATATGCACAGGCTGCAAGAGTTTGAGCTGCTGCTTAGCCTTGGCAGTTTTTGAAATTTTCCTGGTGTTGCCATACTTGGTGTTGATGTTGGCAATGTATCTGGCCATGATACCAAGGTGGGACACAATATCCCAAACCACCATTCCCCCATTCAAGCAGTTAAGGAGAGCTTCACACTCACTATCTGTAAACCAACGCCAGCCCTTGGCAGGTACCATGGCATCCTAGCTAGCAGGCTTGACACAGGGGATAGGGACCTTTGTGTAGAAGGTGTGATCACAATTGGTTGCGCTGGTGCCGTCAATTATGGCATACAATACAGTTGCAGATGACTCTTTGGTGGTGGTCAATGGCTCATATGATGTATCAAAGACGTGGGGCAGGAAGTAGCAACTCTTGGATCAAGAGTGCGGGGCCAGGTGACAACTGGGTACACGGTGGAGGTGTATATAACCTCATTATTCCCAATGACCTTTGTATAAGAGACTTTGGTTGCAGGCCTTGAGAGCGGCTTCTGCCTTGGATTGAGGCTACTGTTCCTGGCTTGAGATGTAGGAGGTGGTTGGCTGGCGCTGACACCTTGGGAGGCCTGTGTGTTGATATGACTACCCTTGAGTTGGGTTCTGGGTCTGTTCTTGGACCCTCTTGGACGCCCATTGTGGACAGGCTGCCCTGCAGGCTGGTGCAGAAGCTGGTTGGAAATGTGATTATCTGTCTATAAAAAATATATTTTAGATTAAATATGTATTTATTTGAGTTTATAGGTTTAGCTGTGGGTAATTGTTTTCCCTTGATTTAGCCTTGAATAGTAGCAGATTTTTTTTATCTGTGAACTTGAAGTGTATAATATTATATCCTTTTCAGTTTTGGATGATTTTAAAGTTTAATCACTTTTTATGTCTAAACATGGTTGTTGAGATTAAATTTTTTATTTGATTTTATCCAGAGTGGAGCTTCTTTATTTGGGTTTGTGTTTCCTAGTGTGCTTACTGTACATTAAATTTGGATTCTAGCTTCCGCAATTAATATCTGAGTTTACTAGTGGTATTCAAAAGTGATTTGAAAATTGGTTCTTGGATTTGAAAATCCCGCAATTTCAAAAAACATAGTAAACTTAATGAAAATGGTTGATGGATTTGAACACTTCAAATCTGATTTCAGTTAATTTATTTTGTCCAATGGAAATATGCAGTTCAACTTGAACTTTGCAAAGTGTCTATGAGTTCCCAGATTTTCAAATATTCAAATAAATACTCAAAACAATTCAATTTAATTAAAAAAGGCAATCCCACAAAAGTGATTTGAAATTTGGACCAAGGATTTGACAATCCCGCATTTTTACGTTTAGGTTCTGAATTTACAGTATGACATGGTTTTAAGAACCTTTCAAATATGGACTTAAGATTACAATAAAATCAAATCATTAATTTTTAAAAATTTCTGCTTTTAGTGATTTTATCCTAATTTTTTTCAATATAGGTTTCAACAGCAACATCTTCCCCCCCTTTAATGGAGGCAAGGATCAGGGCATGGAGGCACCCATTTATACCCAAGCCTTTGAGGCAGGTGATAAGGAGCCCCTTTTGGGGAAGCTTCAAATATGGAATTAAGAAAGAAGAGAAGAATATTTTATTAGATAATACTTTAGACTTTTATAGACTTGGCTGTGGCAGGGATTTAGTTGGATTGAACCTAGAGGTTGGTCATGTGCAAGATGGGTTTAAGCCACTGGATACTTGGACAGTCAGGTGATATTGCTTGGTTACCATTCTTGGTATGTCAAACAGTATATTGGAAGGGGACTAAATTGGGCAATGGCTGGATGTTAAGTAGGTTGGCATTAGCCAGAATGCTTGTACATCCAGACCCTTAACACCCCCTTAAGGGTTTACTCTGGTGCATCAGGAGGAGGACTTTATTTTCACGGCTGCCGCCTGATGCTCCTGGAGCTGTTTACTAGTTGGAACCAGTCTGGTCAAATGCTCTCCTTTACTGAGGCGGAGACAGGTTCTGTGATATTTCTTGATGATTGAGGTTTAGGCACCTTGGAATTTTACTAGGTAAGTGTTGTGCTCTGGTCTGTATTTGATGACTCTTCCTGGTCTCTGGTGCACTGAGTCTAGTTTCTTTCTGTTGCCAGCTAGAATCTAGACAGGGGAGTTGGTGGGAAGTGGTTCCTCTGTAGAGGTTACCTTTTGTGTCTTGAGCCTCTTCATTTCTGCTATTTTAGCTTTGAGGTGGATAAATTGTAGGTTTAGTGCTTGCTCTACTATGGGAGGTTTCCCCGGGGGGATCTTTATGTAAGGCTGTTTTTTGCAGGTGATTACTTCTGGTTTGTACCTGCAGGTTATCTCAAACTGTGAATAGCCTGTCCCTTGGTTAGTGCGGACTTGGGATACTAGTAATGCATGTTTCACGTAATATGGCAATGTGTCTTTGGCTTTGCCATCCATTATTTTCTCTAGGGTCCTGATAAGGCTGTTTGATGTGAAGGGGGAGGGAAGAAGAGATTTTATTGAGGATATGATTATATGGTTCAGTGAATCAAGGATAGTAGGAAAAGATTGGTGACACACAGTGGATGGAAGAGGGGGGCGACCGAAGAGCCGCCAAACAAGGACCACAAAAGGACACATGTTCAGTGAGAATTGGCAATGAGTGACTCCAGTCGGCTCAAGGATGGGAATGGAGCGGGACAAACTGCTGGTTGAACCTTGCTGGCAAGCCAAGCCTGGTTTTGACATTGAGGTGTTCTACTCTGATGTTGGCCTGTGGCCTGTATGGAGAGGTTGTGGAGTGTTTAATGTTTTTGGATTTTAAGTTGTCATTTACTACATGACCTGATAACTTGGTTGCTCAATCAGTTATGATGTAGTCTGGAGTGCCGTAGTTGGCTATAATTGCTTTGTTAATGAATTGGTTGATGGTCTCTTCTTTATGGTCCTTTGTTGCCCAGCAGATGGGCCAGTGTGTGGCAAGGTCAATGGCTACAATTAAGAAACATTGGTTTGTCTTTGTTTCTGGGAAGGGGCCCACTACGTCTAGCCCCCAAACCTTGAATGGTTTAGGGTCAGGTACTGGGTTAACTGTTGGCTGGGAAGCCTTTGTACTGGTGTATTTCTTGCACACTGTTCACTTTTTCAGAACATCAATTATATCCTGTTTGAGGTTGGGCCACCATAATATCTCTTTTAATGTGAGGTATAGGTTGTTAGCCTTTGTATGTCCTAGTAGGCAGTGATGTCTTAATATGGTGTCAACTCTTTGTGAAAGTGGGATGTTTGGGACATGTTTGTCATTAATAATTTGGTATAAAGTGCCATTCAATACATAGAAATACTTTTTGTTCCTTACTAATGTATTGTGGGTTAGTTGGTGTGTTGAGGGGTCTTTCCCTTTGGTTTTATACTCAGTGTTGTATAATTTTGGCCAGTTAGGGTCCAGGTGGTCAGGGTAATCCTCTCTAGGCTTGCATAGTCTAGAGAGAGAATCAGCTGTGACCAGCTCTGCCCCCTTTTTGTATTGGATGACCAAATTAAGCTGCTACAGCAGGGACATCCATTTGGCTTGTTGCCGTGTAGTGTATTTTGAGTTTTGAAATAGATTAAGGATTTATGGTCAGTTAGTACTCAGACGTTTAAATGTCCTTCCAGACAACATCTCCATTTCTTGCATGTGTGGTATACTGCTAGACAATTCCTTATTGTGTATTGGGTATCTCTGCTCAGTATTAGTTATTTTTCTTCTTTTGTAACATACTGGCAGGAAGGCTTACTGCCCTGGCTGGCAGATGCAAAGGACTACACCAAATGTGGTGTCACTGGCATCTGACTCAAGCTTGTAGCACTCATTATTATTAGGGTATTGCAATATTGGTGCTTCATTCAAAGCTTGTTTTAATAATTTGAAATTCTTGTCACATTCTGGTGTCCAGATGAACTTCTTTTTGGCATTACCCTTGGTTAAGTCATTGATTGGTGTGGTTAGTTTTCTGCAGTCTTTGATGTATTTCCTTAGGTAAGCTACTATACCAAGAAAGCATCTAACTTGTTTAAAAGAGGTGAGTGTTGTATGTTATTTATAGCTTTTATTTTGTCTGGATCTGCTTTAATGGCTCCTTCAGAGACAATGTGGCCCAAGAACAGGAGTTCCTTTTCCATAAATTGGCACTTAATTTGTTTTGTATAAAGTTTGTTCTTTGCAAGTCAATCAAGTGTCTGGTGGACATGCATGAGGTGTTTCTCTTTTGATTTTTAGAATATGATGATATTATCAAGGTAGCATAATGTATTTGAGAGACTGTTTAGTGATTGGTTCATCATGGTGACAAAAGTTGCAGGAGCCTTGGTCATCCCAAAGTTCATTACCCTACACTCAAAGGATACAAATTGTGTACGGAACACAGTCTTTGGTATGTCCTTTTCCTTTACTTCAACTTGGTTGTAACCTGAGGTGAGGTTAATTTTGGAGAAAAATTTGGCACCTAAGAGTCTTGCAAACAGATCCTCTATAAGGGGCAGAGGGTATTTACTCTTTACTGTGCTTTCATTTAGTGCTCTGTAATTGGTTACTAGACACAGAGTGCCTTCCTTCTTCTTTACAAAGAATACTGCTGCCCCCCATGGGGATTCAGATGGGCAAATGAAGCCTTTTGCTAAATTGTCCTCAATGTGTGTTTTGAGGGTTTGTGTCTCCATGAGAGAGAGTCTGTAGAGGGGTGCAGGTTTGGGCATGGCTTTACATAGGTTGATGCCATGTTTGACCTATTATTTGTGGGGGGTAACTCTGTGAGTTTTTCTTTGAATACATGAGCATATTTGTTTAGGAGTGCTGCAATTTCTGGGCATTGGATTTTTAACGTTTGAACATTATTGAATTTGGTGTACCTCATTAGGTGGAGCATACTATCTTTAGTTAGACGTTCTAATTTGTTTTGGTTAATGACCTGGACAAATACTGTGTCTTTTAGAATGAGGTTATTGGGTTCCTTGAGGATGTTAAAATTGACTCTGTTGTGTTTGATAGTCATGGTTTTTGTTTTCCAACATACACTGGGGTTCCACTCAGGTGAACCAGTCCATGCCTGCAACAATGTCATAGTTTATTTTGTTCATAACAAGTCCTTTTATGGACGTTTGTATGCCTTGGAGGTCAATTCTGAAGGGAGTTGTTTTGCCTTCTCAGAAAAACCTTTGATTTATCTGCCATTCTGGTGTATTTGAAGTTGGATTTGACAACTGGTATTTTGTACTTGGTTACAAAAGGCTTACTAACCATAGTGTGTTGTGCACCAGAGTCAAATAAAATTTTATGTGTATGTGATTTGTAAATGCATGGATAGACAAGAAGTTGTGAGCATTATCTTTAATTTTTACGTTCATAAAAATGGAGGATTGCGGGACACGTGGGATGCAAGCAGCAAAGTTTGTGCCTTGGTACAGTTTCTTTTCAAGTTGGGGGGAGATAGGGGCACTCAAGTCTGCTTCCCCTCCTCTTTCCCCTGTTACTCTGTTTTGAGACCTTTAAGGTCATAGAATGTGGGGCCAGATTCATAGCGGGTTGCTATTTCAGCATTGTTAACTTTTGTGGTGTCCTCTTTCTTGGAGACGGGTGCGGTTTGCGCTTTGGCTGCAATTGCCATTGTTGCAATTGGGGTTGCCATTGTTATTGGTTGGTATTTTGGCGTTTATTGCCTTTGGAGTTTTCTCTGCCATTGCCGCTTGAGGAGCAATTGCCGTTGCGTGCAGCATATTCCATGTTTGCTGCATTTTTCAGCGCGCTTGGCTTCTGCAATGAGCGCGGGCATGGAGGTATTAGCCTCTGGGCTGATGAAGGCAGCAACAGAGGGTTTCATTCTGTTGATGAATGATGCTCTGGTATGTACGTTGTCAGCTTGTGCTGGGTTTTGGATCTTGCAATGTATTTCCTCAAATTTGTTGGCGTAAGCTGCAATAGTGGTCTTTTGAGGAAGATCACTGAGCTGTATTCTAATGTCTTGGAGGGATTCAGTGATGCAGAAATTTTGTGTAATGTCCGCTTTGAACTATTCCCAGCTGTCAAGCTGGTTGTCAGTTTGTAAGCCAACCCAGGTGGCAAACCAGTTAGCTGCGGCCTTGTACAGGCGCTTGCTGGCTTCCTGGACCCATTTCTCATGGGGGATGCGGCTGGCGCGGAGTTTAGCAGCTGAATGGTCTAGCCAGTTGATGATGTTTTCTTTGTTTTTACCAAAGAACTTGTCAATACCGATGTATTTGGTGTTGGTCACTACACCTGTGATAGTTAGTTGTGCGTTTGTTTGTGGTTAAAGAGAGTGACTATATTGAATTATCTTAGCACATGCTTTGGGCATGGCCAGACCTTCAAATAGTTGCATCCACTAGGTATATCTTTGTCAATGTTGTGGGCGTGGAAGTACGTTTTCCAGGTCTCCTGGGATGTGGCCTGGTTGAGTACGTGAGCAAAGGTGGGCGGGTTTTGGTCAGTCATTTTCTCTCTCATAGGAGTGGTCAAAAACCGTAGCTGCTACCAGTGATAAAGAGCGCCTTTTGGGGAAGCTTTAAATATGGAATTAAGAAAGTAAGAGAAGTATATTTTATTGGATAATACTTTAGACTTATATAGACTTGACTGTGGCAGGAATTTAATTGAATCAAACCTAGGGTTTGGTCATTTGCAAGATGGGTTTGAGCCACTGGATACTTGGACAGTCATGTGATATTGCTTGGTTACCATTCTTGGTATGTCAAACAGTATATTGGAAGGGGACCAAATCAGGCAATGGCTGGATGTTAAGTAGGTTGGCAGTAGCCAGAATGCTTGTACATTCAGACCCTTTGACACTAGTACAACAATTGGACTCCAGATTTG